>CM060846.1:251728011-252135511 GCA_030762175.1 Metallyticus violacea | reverse complement strand
TCCTACCTTAAAAAATTCTTTCCTAATAATTCATTTCATCTCATGTATCACCAGTGTCCACCGCGTGTGGTGCCTCAGTAGTAAATACTGGCGTTAAACACCATTATTAAAAATCCTTTCATTGACAATAGGTAGAAGCTCACATTGCTGCCCGCATTTACTTTTACCCCATTGGCCACATCGCAGGTATAACCTTAAATAACATACAATGAACTTGCCTCACTAGGAGTAGCGTTTATTTAACTTCCTTTTCGTCCATTTTAGCTCAAGAGTATCTAAGCCGAGAGCGATCATAACGAGAGTCATCCTCTTAATATTCCACGTATATTATTTTTTTTAATATATTGCATAAACAAACAGGCCAAAGTGTGTTGCGCACCATTGCAGAAATTATTATCTGCTTATTACCAATACGATTGTGAGTGTACTATGTTTTAACTATGCTAAGTGTGACCACAATAAGGTGCCAACTCTATAGTGTTGTAACTTATGACAAGCCTGAAAATGTCATTGAAAGTCACTTAATTATCTATGAATAATTCGCCATTATTATTACAACACATTATTCTCACATATTTTACCTGAAAATATATGTATTTAAATGTATTTAAATTAGAGTAATTCCCGATGCGTACTTTTTAAGCCATAGCCATCCCGTAAAAGTTGTCCATGCTCCATTTTATACTAATTTTATGCTCATTAAGTTGTCTCAAATTTTAACTGGAATTATAATTTACACCCAGCGTATTGTAAAATCTGTGGTTTTAAAGGAATGTTCCTATATTAGCATTGGAAAGCAGTTTAATTTGTAGAATTTTGTTGCTATTGCTGCTAACGGTTGAGTGCTGTTATCGTTATGATTTTTAATACAGTGATATAATATTTAAAATTTTGTACCCTAACGAAGACACATCAATCTGATTATTCAATTGCTAATAAAATAATTTTTTGCTCAAAACGATGTAATTTGATTTTAGCAGATTTGTTACTAGATATCTAGTAGCTTAAGAATGACTTACTAGGCTGTACAGTGCCTGCACTATTTCCGTAAACCCCATAAACTCAAAATCACTCTCTTTATTGAATGAAATGTTGTATTGTGGTCTTGTCGGGCCTGGTGGTGTAGTAGTAACCATACTTGCCTTCTAAAGTCAAGATCGCTGGTTCGCTCCCGGCGAGGACCGATGGTTTTTTGGGACGTAAATTTTTTAAGTATGGCTTTCTTCGGAAGGGAAGTAAAGCCGTGGGTCCCGTGTCGTACATTTACGTTACGATAAAGAACCTCAAGCGTGAAAGAAGAGGCCTCTGAGCAAAATATGTCGGCCGTTTCACGCCCTGAGTTGAATGGGACGCTGATGACCTGAGATGTTAAAGTAAACAAAACAAATAAAAAAGCGTGTTCTGGCCTATTGAGCTCTTAAATTACTGTTTATTCTGCACGAAAACTTCCAATATAACGGTAGCTAAGTATTTATTTTTTAAAATAAAATTAATTAATATGAATGAAACGTCGAAAAAAAAAAAACCAAATATATGTGCACACTATTCCTCCTCTATTGCACTAAGGAGTCTAAAACTTTAATTCTTTAGCATGAACGGTCAACTTCAAGCGCCTGGTAAGCTTATATATTCAGAAATTTAGAACTCCTGTTAATAGGATGTTATATGAACGACTATTTGTACTGTAATCCCTCTAGTAAGCAGATTTGCACCGATAAATGGGATAGAAATAATAGATGAGTCAT
This sequence comes from Metallyticus violacea, assembly GCA_030762175.1. Classification (NCBI taxonomy): domain Eukaryota; kingdom Metazoa; phylum Arthropoda; class Insecta; order Mantodea; family Metallyticidae; genus Metallyticus; species Metallyticus violacea. The sequence continues at coordinate 252,133,766 of CM060846.1, read as the reverse complement.
TTTCTAGGAGGTTAATTATTACCCCAATCAGTGTAAAACGAAGGTATTATTCAGATGGGAAATGGCTAAAATATTTCTGTAATTCTTTAATTTATGACAATGAGGCCACTTCTAAAAGCACTTATTGTGAGATATGAAACACGGAACTATTCATCAAAAAATTTCGTCTGTCTTTAATGGATCTAATCTGTTAAACTTTGGTTTAGAAGACAGGCACAGTCAGTATGGAAAAGAAATTATATTAAGACACCCAAGCATACTGTAAAACACAGGCGTGATTTGGAACATTTTAGGGGTCAAACTACCTGGCGAACAGTTTATCCTACTGTCATATGACGCAAATGGGATGGTGTTTATGGTACTGGTCCCACTTTCATGTAAAATAGATATTCTTTCTCTTTTCAATACCAAAAAAGCTCTAATTGCTTGTACAGGTTATCAATGCACCACATCGCAATACTTCTAGAGACTTGAAGCTTGCATTCAAAATTGTAGCGTACAATAGGGAACGAAGTATCTTTTCTGTATGACACTGGCGTGAAGTGAAATTGGACTATTATAATCGAGCTCGAGTCTCGTTGAGTATTTTATTTACTATCTCATAATAAAGTAAATAACCTACACCGCAGGATTCGAACCTACTATCTTTGAAATATCGTGCCATTTTATCAATTGGGTCACTCGGCAAGGTGAATAGCTCCTTTCAGATTAAACTGCATTAACATGTAAAATCAGTTAACCACTGTTTGGCGCCTTTTTATTTTGATTAGTTGCGGATTATAGAGATTGAAAATGGGATTTCATTGCTTTCTTCAAAAGCTCCATTGAACACCCTAAAGCAGTCTTTCAACTAATTTCGCTTTGACATTGTCTAATTTTCTCTAATTTCAACTTTGTATTTAACTCAACGAGTTTTATATGTGAAAGCACATTCTTTTCTTATTTTTTGTGTCTAAGATGCTTCTAGAATATTGGTGGTGTAGTTCAGCAATCGATATAATCAGAATAGGGTGCCCAGGTAAACAAATGGAAAAGTAATGCTATGAGTTATGATAACAGAAACAAATGATCTTATATTCTGATCCACTTAATATTTTAACATTGGTAAGTAGCAATTACAAACAATATTTACTCTCTACTGCTTTTCTCACAGTGGAAGGAGTTCCTAAAGTGTGATGGAGTACCTGATCCTGCAGTGGTAAGCGAAATGCACAACTATCTGTACTGCTGGGAAGAAGATTCGGATTCCTCAGCTCCGGAAGCATGCAAAAAGAGAATGGACGTAATTGTGAATGTGAGCAAAAATATGTAAAGCAAACTAACAACATTTTGCAACTAACTTTTCTTTGACTATGATTAAAACTGATAATGAAAAAACAAAGTATACGCTAAAATGTAAGTGCACATTGGAGATACGCAAACGGGTCTGCAACCTCCTTAGTTTATTCCGCATATCACATCTGTATACTGTAATGTTGGCATACTTAACAGCTTTCAATCTGAGTTGAGCCCGGTCTGGGCGACCGCCACGGGTGGCCGAGGTCGTTAGGTCTCGGACTCGTGAGCGGGAGGTCTGGGTTCTAATACCGCCAGGACCGTCCTCCCTGACTGAGGTTTTTTTCCAGGTCTTCCTCAGTCCTCATAAATGGCAAATGCCGGGGAGGTACCCTAAACTTAGGCCTGGAACGATTCCTTCGTTAAAAACAACTCCTTTTCCAATATATCATTTCATCTCATGTATCATCAGTGTCCATCGCCTGTGGTGTCTCTGTAGGGAAAACGGGTGTTAAACACATTCATTCATTCGGTCTGGGCGAGCACCATTAAGTTTCGTCGCTGCGCCTCTAAAACCCGCTATGTGCATCTTAACAAAATTTTTAAGAGAAACAAAAAGCGCCTTAATTTTTAATTTCCTTCATTTGTAAAGTCAGTTTTAGTGCCATTCCTTTGAATTTCTTCAAATACTTAGTTATTGACGGGCTCTTCAAATTATTTCCGTTCATAGACCGGAAATTACAACAATTTCAGATTGTTGTGATAGCGGGTTTTAGCTGCGCCAAATTACAACACTTAGCGTATTTTGCTGTGCTAATATTAGTGCTGAAACTCGTCTTATGAGTCAGATAAAAACTTGTTGTAAATGTTTAGAATTTTAATCAGTTTTACAAATGGCACCGTCTATAACAACATACATAGCATGTATCAAGCATGACCCTCAGTTCCCCCATTGCCAGCTGACTGCTCAAGTGAGTATTACTGGCGGCAACTTCTACCGCATTTCGATTATTGCAACTATGAATGATTGTGTTGAAATATGCAGTGATATTATTGTTAATTGTTTTTAGCATTAATATTGTCATTGTATTAACAAATAATAACAATTTGGTCTCCAATCTGAATTAGAATGTGTGGAAATAATTCATGTGGTAACAGTGAAAGCTCAGCTGATATGAATAATATTTTATTAATAAATCACAATATATATTTATGTGTAATTAATATCACATTTTATCTCAAAACAATAGTTACAACAAATGAGATTCATGAGAAATGCAAGTCGCATGGAGTATTTGCTTTCAAATTCAAATTGTTGTTCTCCAATAGTAAGTTTCCGGTAAAAGTAATGTTTATAAAGTTAAGACATTGTAACTTTACATAACCATATCACCGTACAATACCTCTTAAACAATGCTCCTCATTTTAAACAAACACAACAGTTGTAAATTCATTCACAATGATGCAGGGTTTTAATCATTATTTAACCACAAACAAAATGTAACATAGCAGGACATTAGGTACAAAATAGGTTACTTTCAGCATACCAACAGTATAATCATTGAAAAAGTTTATATTTATTTGATATTAAATTACTCATGCTTCAGGTTATCGTAGAACAGGTGATGGTCTTTATGCATAAAGGGTTTCAAACTCTGAAGGCATTAAAAATATAACTATTTTCACAAAAAGATATATATTTCTTTTTTCTTGCCTACAGTTCTAGTCATAAATTATCAAAACATAGGCCCAGAAATCAGTCACTGGTGCAAAATTTTTTCTTATTTGATGGCAAGGATCCAACAGCGGTCAAGGCAAATATGATTCAAGTTATACTGGAAGCACACAAAGTTTAAAAAGGAAAAGGAAATCCACTGAAGGAAAACACTCTTTACAATACGATTTTTGTTCCTTTACGAACATCGCTTTTTCATCTTTTGTAACTCCTGGCACGAACTTCTTCTTTAGGAGATTTTCTGTCAGTGCCGATTTCCTTCAATTTGAAGGACGATCCTAGTTACAAAAGCGGAATTGGAAAACTTGATAGGATAGCTGTTGCAGAAAGAGGTTTCGAATGCATTTAGAAATACTACAACATTCTCACAAAGATGAAATGCAGGTAGACTCACCGCATCTTATCCGGGTGCTCTCCTGAGAACTCATAACATGCACCGGGAAAGCTTCAAGTCTTACACTACATTGAGACTAACGTAGCTGAAGTAGAGAAGGTAAGAAAATCTAAGAGATTATGTACACACACACACACACACACAACAGTGACAGGAATAGACTACACACGACTTTAAACTTAAACATAACGCAATAGGACGAAGGAAAAAAATGTGTGCAAATTTTCACCTCAATCGGACATGCGTAACGATTAATTCCGTTCAAAAGCGACATACTCTTCCCTATTTATTTTTTCTTCTTACAGAAATTTATATAGACATCCAATAAACCCCGGAAATTGTTTAAAAACTTTCTGAATAAAAATTTCCAAAACTTAAATCAAAACATTTCCTGAAATAACATCAGAAATTTAAGAAATAATGCTTTTTTTCAGTAACACATACGACTTATATGTGAGAAACTCATTTTTTACAACAATAATTTCCATGGAATGAAGTCTTTATGTGAACGAACGAACATTGAAAAATTACTTTTTCTTTACAGAGTTTAATAGCAGTTGGGTATTTTTAAGGTTTCTGGCAACAATTTGTAAAAGAAGTTGTGTCTCAATTTCATCTTTTTGAGAATGTTGTAGTATTTATAAATGAATTTGATACCTCTTTCTGCAACAACTATCCTCTCAAGTTTATAATTCCACTTTTTTTTTTAACCAGGATCGTCTTCCAAGTTGAAGGGAAATCGGCACTGATAGAAAATCTCGAAAAGAAAAATTTCGTACCAGCAGTTACAAAACACGAAAAAGCGATGTTCATAAAGGAACAAAATAATTTAGTGCAGAATGTTTTCCTTCGGTTGATTTCATTTTCCTTCCTAAACTTTGTGTGCTTCCAGTATAAATTGAATCATATCAATCTTTTTATGACTCCTTAGAGGAGGATTTTCTTAAGTCAGAACTTTTGGCACCATTATTATGCCTGAGATAAATTGATGATATATTCGTGCTTTGGACTCATGGCTCAGAATCTCTCGATCAGTTCCTTACTAATCTGCAGTTAAGTTCACTACTTCTGTCTCTCCCAATGCTGCTACGTTCCTAGATATTGATATTTCTTTATGTAATGGCTCTTTTCTTACGTCTGTGCACATTAAGTTTACCAATTTACAACAGTATCTTCATTTTGATAGCTGTCATCCCTTGCATATCAAAAGATCTATTCCTTTTTCTCTTTCAATCCGTGGTCATCGTCTTTGTAACAACTTTTCATCTCTTGACAAGTATATTAAACACCTAGCTCAAAAGTTCCAAACCAAAATTATCCTTCCTCTCTTTTAAAATCCCGTATAATCCCAGCGCACAAAACTTTCCAATGCAAACCTAAAACTTCTAATAAGAACTTCATTAACTTTGTTACTACTTACGTACCTGGAATTAAAAGCATCCTATTTTGACCTATTTAGAAAGAATGTCATGATACTTTGTTAATGCACTCATCTTTAAATGTTTTTTTTTTTTTTCAAAATTTGTACCCCGCCTTACGTTTAGAACACCCCCTAACCTTAAAAGTATATTTCGCCGAAACCTATCTCCTTCGAATTTATCACGTCCCTTTGCTGGCTCATATCCTTGCCAACACCCTAAATGTAAAACCTGTGTCCTAATTATGCCTTGCCATTCATTATACAGCTCTAATTTATCTAGAGAATTTAACATTTTTTCATTTGCCACTTGTTCTTCCAAGAACGTCGTATATATGTTACCTTGTAAGCTTTGCAAAGCATTTTATATTGGTTTAACTTCTACTGTTGTTTCGCTACGTATGAACAATCATAGACGTTCTGTTAAAACCAAGTCTCCCTTGCCGGTTGCCCAACATGCCTTATCTCACTGTAAGGATTTTGATGATGCTTTTAATCTAACACTTATTGATGCGTTACCTACACAATGCTCTGAAAGTTTACTCAGAGATAGAGAAATGGCAGCTATATTTTTACATAAAGCGCGTACACCACCTGGTTTAAACCTTACGTATTAAGTTTTCCCCCCACACTCTCATTTCTAGTTTTATCTATTTCATGCATAACGTCACCTTTGATACTCAATATTTAATTTTATCACTTTACTTTACTTTTATCACATTTACTTTTGTCTTCTTGCCATAGAAGGACTCCACGAGTCCGAAATATAGCGATCTCAAGTGTGACTATTTCTGAGTGTTTTTACTATTATAAATACTGTTAATTTGTTATATATTTGTAGAAATTATGAACGACCTCTCTGACATATGTCATTCAAATGCTTTCTGATGCATGAGATGAATTTTCACTGTTCCACCACCCTGATGTTCAGTTATCGGTTTTTTATGTAGCAAGAAAAATGTTTCATTTCTTCGTAAACTGTTTTTTTTTTCCTAGCAGTTTCCATTGCAGTGCTCTTTTCCCTTCTATTTTAATTTTTAAACTACACCAACCGTGCAGCCTGGTAAATTTTTTCGGCGCTGAAGCATTAAAAATCTTATCCTTTTCGTTTTTCACCTGTCCAAATACATGTGAATGAGCTATGCCATAGACATCGTCCATAATTTTCGCAAAAAGCATCCTTTTCTTTTCCCTTGCCTGCATTTATATTCAAATATTTTTCTGTAAATCTTTACATTCATCACATGGTTTGAATAACTTATCCGTGCAGTGGTTTGTTCATCTAGTAGGAATTCGTAATTTTTTTTGCCAAATAATAGAAACATTTTGAATCACGAATGCTGCAGTTTTTCTTCGTTATAAGCTTTACAATTCTTACACTGTAGAAAAAATGCTTAAAACTTGCTGATTCTACGAAGATTTTACTGGAGATGTAGCCAATAAGAAAGATATACAAATTCTTTCCTTAGTTTGTGTGTCAAACTACCTCAAGAAGTTAATGCCAATTTAGGAGAAACATATCATGAAAGTCACTTTACACTAGAATGGGTTGTCAGGCATCAGCAGAAAAGGTAATTGAAAAATCTGTCATCAAAGACATAATTTTAAGTTACAAAATAAGACAATGAAGAATATATAATAATAATAATAATAATAATAATAATAATAATAATAATAATAATAATAATAACGTGTATCTAAATATTGTTAGAAAAAATTACATCTGGGCTATAATTTCAAACCATTATGGTCGATGCCATGCAATTGTCCGATTGAGCTGAAAATTTCACAGTAGTTCTTTTGTTGATTGAAACAAATATTGAAATGATGGGTGGGAACAGCACAATTTTAAATTTCGGAAAACTACTTATAGGTAAGGACCGCGCTAATATATATAGTATTTACAATACAAACCCATAAAGACATAAATACACAAAATATACTAAGACGTTGCAATATTAAAAAGTTAACACTTGCCGCTATAAAAAAACTGAAATCTAAAGTCACATGATATTTCTACCTAAGCTCTTGTAGGCGCTATTAGACAAGACAAATTTCTCAATACCTCTCCTGATGCGGCATGGGGTTCTTACCTAATTGGTAAGGTCGCCAACTGTAATATAATAAATTTACTAGACAAATCTAGGAATTTTAAAGATAGACATTGAGGCCTAGCTGGGTCCGAGCTTTATGCAGAACTATTACTGCCATTTCTCGATCTCTGGATGAAATGGTGATCTAGGATGGAGGTGCGGCATCTATGAGGACAATCGTCGAAGATAGTTTGGTGGAAATCAGCATACTGCGTTAGTGGCAATAGAGAACAGGTTTTGATTGAACGCCTGTGATTGTTCATTCTAGTAGAAATATGATAAAGTTAGTCGTAAAAGTCTGAACAAAGCTTACACTAGTAAGTATACAACAAGCGTTGAGGCATAGTTAAAGAATGAGTGAATTTTAAATTCTGATTTCAAATTGGGACTTACAAACGATGAGCATGGAAGTATCAATGCATAGGTCTTACATTCAGGGCGATAGCATTCATAAGAATCAGGTGTGAAAGAAGAGGCCTGGATAATCAATATTTCTACGAAAGATTCTTCTGAGGTTTCAAGCCGAAAGATAACATTGCAGTGGTGATTCCTGAATAATAATAAAAAAAAAAAAAAAAGAAAGAAAAAAAAATGAGCCAATTAACTGACTTTGAGTGAGAATGATAAATTACCTTTTGAATAGTCTTAAATCTTTATTTATCTGAAAAATATATCACTATGAAATTAAATTGATTATTTTCCATTAATATCAAAATCCCAGGAATATACTCATGGTGAGAAGCCCGCATTCCAGAGCGTACTAAGGAAAGGGGTCAACCCCGTTCAACTAATTTACAGGTTAACTGATTAATATACCAATCCAGGGCTTGATCGTTGTTACAAATCTGGTGTCCTCATAGGGAATGACCTTTTTAATGCGTGAGGGATGGTAACTATCAAAATTTAGGCACTGTTGTAAATTGGTGAGTTTTACATGGACTGATGTCAAAAACTGCCTGTTGACTTACTGAATTTTAATGCTTAATAGTAGTTTTAGTTCGGGAGACTGTAGATGTAAACTTAGCCAGATATTTGTGTTCAGCCCATTAAAGAAAGCGTCAAATGCGGTAATATTATGAGTCCAAATGATGAAAATATCGTCTATGAATCTGCGTCACACCAGCGGGACTAAAGGATCTGAATGTAAAAATTCTTCTTCCAAATAGGTCATGTATAATTTGGTAGGACAGAGTCATTATAGTCCCCATGGATGTCCCCTTGACTTGAAGGAAATATTTGTCTCCGAAAAAAATATTATGTGCGAGAAAAAAATATGCTAAATGACTGATAAATTCGATTGAAGGAATTTGAGAAGAACTGGCTTTTTCTAAAAATAAGCTAGAGCCTCTAGTCCCTTATCATGAGGAATATTAGTATATAGCGAAGACGCATCTGCAGTGGCTAGTAACACATGATCATGATCATCTAATTTCACAGACTTTAAAATATATATATATAAAAATGAAGAGAACCCTTAATATAATAGGTTCTAGGAAATGCTGCAGGTTTAATGTAAAAATTCACAAGGAGTGAAATTCTCTCTGAGGGATCTCATAACCGGGCAGCCTGCTTTATGTATTTGGGGAAGAAGATATTAAGAAGGTGTACGTAGAGAGTCCGGAGCTAATCATGAAATGTCGGCTTTGTTAAAACCTTCCGATGTGGCTTTGTGGAGATAAATGTGCTATTTCTGTTCTATTGAATTCGTGGGTGACATTTAAATTTGTGGGCGATAAGCTCAAAATAACATTAATGATTATTCAACTGTGGAAAGGCTTCTTGGATATACAATGCCCGGTCTATGACGACTGAAGAGCCCTTGGCAACCGGCAAAATAATGATAGTGGGGTTCGAGGATAGCCTGCATAACAGAACCCTCTGAATGGGAAGAGGGTTGTCTCTTGAGTTAAAAAGCTTCAAGAGTTTTGGATGATTAATGTCGTCAAGAAATTTATCAATAAACCGTTCCACTGGATGAAAGGAAGCTCAGGCTGGAGGTTCATTAATGAATGGGAGACGAATGGGAGTAGCCCCCGATTAATAGACGAGGCACAGAACCTTAAAGATGCACATGCCAATAGTACCTCCACCTTAATTGTCAGCGAAACTGTACTGATCAATAATCAGGCGGGACTTGTTTATATTGGACTGCATTCAGCTATGGTTTCTATTAGAATGAACAGTCACAGGCGTTCAGTCAAAACGTGTGCCCACAGCATGCTAATTTCCATCATTCTACTTTTTAAAATTGTCCTCATAGATGCCGCATCTCCATCCTCGACCACTACTTTACTCAGAGATCGAGAGATGGCAGCAGTAGTTATGCATAAACCCCGGACCCTGCCAGGCTTCATTCTCTATCTTTAATTTTCCTAGGTTTGCCAAGCAACTTTGTTGTATCATAGTTAACGGTCCTGCCAGCTAGGTTAGAACCTCCCATGACGCATCAGGATAGGTATTGCCTGCCTCAATTTGTCTTGTCTAATGGCGTGTGCAAGAGCTTAGCTCGAAATATCGTGTGATTTTCGTTTAATTTTTTATGGTGTCAAGTGTTAACTTTTTAATATTGTAACATCTTAGTGCATATATACTGTAGGGTTTTTTATTCGCGGAATCGTTCCACGTGTAGTTGGTCGCAGTTGACCTAGCTCTGCAGATCTCGTTTGGTTCCCACGCTTGAAAGCCGGCCGGGGGGGGGGGGGGCGCAGAAAGGAGATAAGTACGATATTAACTCTAGGAACGTACTATCATGTTCTTGTGTATTGTGTGACAGTGTATTAAGTATTAGTTAGGTGGCGCAATAAGTACAGTGTGTTAATTTCGTAAATATGAATCATTTCAGGTATTCTATTATTCAAAGAGTATGTACTTACAACTCGTACGTGCATGCGGAATCGGAGATTATTTTAACAGAGATTATATGATATTCAGCTTCCAATTAGAAACTAGATTCACAGATGGGTATATATATTTCGTTTTTAATATTTGATTTATTTAAGGACGCTCTTTAACATCTCAGGTCATCAGTGTCCCATTCAATTCAGGGCGTGAAACGGCCGACAAAATTTGCTGAGGCCTCTTCTTTCAGTCTTGAGGTTCTTTTTCGTGCCGTAAATGTACGACACGGGACCCACGGCACGGCTTTACTTCCCTTCCGAAGGAAGCCATACTTAGGTAAACTGACCAACCGACCGGCTGTTGCATTTAGAGCGAAAAAAAACCCATTATGTTCGAAACCAGCAATTACCCACCAAAGAATGAAACTTAGGCTACGATCCACTACACAAGTGAGAGTAGAATATCTATTTCTAAGGTCCGGCGCTGATTGACTATTCAACTTATAGACCACGACACAACTCCCAGGTCATTCCATGGAAAGAAAAGAATCACGTGACCAACGAGAAAGAAAACATAATGCCTGAGCATGAACCAATAAGTAGACAGGTAATGGAACTTGGTGAAGAAAAGTGCTTGCGCAATACAGCCATAAACCACAGTAACCAGTATATATAATTAGAGGGTCAAAGCGGATAATTTTGTGCTCTGACAAAACTAATTTAATTAATTTTTCTTGAGTTTATTAGCTCGTCCTCAAAATAACGCATGTATTTTAATACGTTGCCTTACTCATCGAGACATTAATTGCTTCTTAAAGTCATTGATTTCTTAATCACACATTACTTTATGCATAGCTCATTCACATCGAGAAACTTATTCTCTGGATTCCTCGTGAGTTAATGACATCATTCAGCTGTTTTGCTGCTCATTCAGAGTAAAACAAGTTCCCTATTTATTAGTTATAGACCAAATATGATCAATATTCCCTTACACGCTAGCTATATTTAACGTCTGATTTTATATATATTAATACCTTAAAGGAATATTATCTTCATAAGGAGTATCTAACTTGCAGTCTTATACTCAACTGTTGGTATAGTCCCAGTTTTTAAAAAAGGACACCATCTAACTGCGAGACTTCGGATGTGCCAACTTTCGACTGGATACATCAAGGTGGAAATCGATCACCTTGTTCTTCGTCAACCATCACGGAGGTCACAAATACATGTCACAAAGGTCCACCTTTCAAGACGAGAAGTGCGTCAAGGTTCCCCCTGAAAGTATTTTGCTGATCTCGACCAATGAATTTAGAATCCTCAAAGATTTCGATGAATTGAATTATATGCATTTCAAGGTGACATAAGAGCATAAGCCCAAGTCACGTTTATATATATGTACATACACACACATTCCAAAGCGAAACAGACAAAATTACTTCTGCCATTGTTGTAAATTTGCAAAGGCATTGAATCGGTTACAATTCCGAGTGGCTAAAGTACCAGATCGAATGCGCTCTGAATGAGAACTGCAAAGACATGAAATTGGAACAGAGCGTAATTGCCAAAGAAATAAAGTTGCACTGCTCGCTAACTCTGATCATTGTATTCTCTATCATAGGCAATATTTGCATGGAATAGGTAACATTGATTCTGAAATGAAGCGCACTTGCAAGTCTTCATATTATTGTTGGCATGTATGAGCAAAAACACGCTGCCCTTTGACCTAGATTAAGCTGTGCGGCTAACTCTCGATAATATATGACCAACTGTCACCTAAGAGCATTCATTTGCATGGCGAAAAGTTGGTTTATATTCGAGACTATTTTCAAAAAGATACCATTCCATTACAACTTCGATTGCTAAATAAGAATCTTTACGGATTCTAGCAGGATCTTAACCCTTTCAAAACGTAACATTCATATCACCTCCTTTCATCACTTCTCAAAACCGAGAAGTTAATACGTACTAACATTTCGGGTATGTATGGGTATATGCTGGTGTCGCATTACTGGGAAATACTTTTACCGTTGAAACCATTAACCGTTAAGCACTTTTCTCGTTTTCTCCTTAATTCCTGTGTTAGTTAGTGGCACTTAATATTCTCCAAATGTTGAATCCTCCGCTATATGCATAAAATGTTATCTGGAAAAATGTCCGGTAATATTTATCAATGCAACATTTAAGCATTTTACACTATATATCCACGGCACTCAAAAATGCATAACAATTTAAGCCTTCTGTGAAAGATTGCTGATTTTTTTCATATTGAGCATAGCCCTGTCGGTGGTATGTTCGAATGCCATTTTTTTTAAAAAAATATATCTATTATTCCTAACCAAAAATTCCCCGAAGGACCAATCATGTGGTGAATATAGAGCTAACATTTTCTCACGCAAACCTTTCTTGATATCAGACTGAATCCCTCAAGAACCAACTTTTTTGGTACGGGAGTAGTGACCCCAAGGCACCCAAGCTGCTGCCTTTAGCCCACGCTTGACATGTTTGATATTCTTTTGTTTCATTCTGCTTATATGTTCCTACTTTGCCAAACTTTCTGCTCTTGATCTGATCGGTGCTCCCATATTTCACGCAGTAATGAATGAACGGCTGGATAAAGGTATAATTCCCAACACTACGTTATTATGTAGGACGAAAGTGTATCCGCAAGTGCGGGCTAGGACTGGAGAGGAGTCATTCTATGTGTTGTGAAATTCACGAAGGAATTTAAGTCCCTCTGTCTTACCAATGGGCGCTGTGATCCTGAGAGGAGTATTTTCTAGGACAAAATAACTCACCTAAGCCGAGGTGGCACATGGGAAGAAGCCTGTCATCAGAAACAGGTGCAATGGTGGAATCACATAGTTATGGTGACACATGGAGTGTCTGACAGTGGAATTCAAAGATGTATGACTGAAGAAAATTAAATATCCGCTATCTTGTACAAGAAAAGAAAGATGGAGCGGTAGAGCCGACTAGTGCCTTATTTCTCACCTTTAACAGGGTTTACTTCTCAAAACGTTCAAATCGCTTTACGAGATCATAGAAGTCCGGACGATTATTTTCAGACCCATGCATATTAACAGTGCCGATGTTTCGGTCACACTTGCATGTCCACTAAATTCGCTGTGTTAGTCTGTGTCATCTGCGGGTAGGATTATGAGGGCAAATGTCCGTACGCTCTTGTCTGCATGAACTGCCGCAGAGCTCATCTAAAAGTATACCATAACTGCCCTTGCCATCGGAAAAAACATACAATTCAAGCGCTCCGGTTTAAAAAAAAATCCTTTCTCTGGAGCTCGGTAATGCTTTAATGTAGGTAAGCCTCTAGTAATGAAGGCTGACAAGTAAATCTCTGTGGGCTCTGTAGCAGAACTAAAATATGACAGTATCACAAAGATGTGTGATGCACTTTTCACTACAGTTTCTGCCCTATGCCAGGACCGATGGATTTTTACGGGCGTAACAAATGTTGTTTTGCTGTCAGGAAAGTGCCCAAACGTTGCCGTTATCTTTGATATTGAAAAAGCTTAAGCTACCTTTTGGAGAAGCGGAATCCTGTATAATGACATTTTGGGATCTTTTTAGGTTTTCAGTCAGGATACCGCGAAAGACTTGGATTTTAATGTACACATTGGTTCTGTTTTATTCTGTCGTTTTATTTAGAAGAACGGAGTACCTCGGAGCTCGGTGCTAAGTGTCGAACTGGTTTACATTGCTATTAATTGTATCCAATGCGTGCCTTCATGGATTTCATCGTCGGCGAGCATGATCAGTTTGCGTCTTTCCTTTTGTCTCAGCGTGCCTGTCTGTTGGAATGCCAACTCCAATTAAGTCTCGACTCTCTCTACGTTTAGAGTGTCAATCAGGGCTTTGGTTTTTCTCCTGAGAACACTGTCTGTATGAATTGCTAACGCACAAAATGTTTTCCTCGCCTTCTTGGCTCAGAAATCTTATCTTTCGCAAGGAAGGTTAATTTCTTGTATTGATGTTTGATTGTAAACCGTGCTGCTTATCGCATACATCGCAATGGAAACGCCTCTGTGGGAGATATTCGCTCTTTTACGTGTATTAAGTGCCACATCTCGAGAAGCTGACTGGATGATGATCTTGGGCTTTACCGTTCTATAATCTGGTACAAACTTGATTATGGATGCTTGGCGGATGCTTGAGCGCAACCTTCGGTACTGCGGCGCCCTTAACCCGATTTATCATCCGGACATACGTGTCGTCATTGTTGCTTTTCTTACGAGCCCCTTTGCAAGCTATTAGTGGGGCCGGGTTAACCTGCTCTGTCCTTAAGAGAAACAATTTATGCTGTATATGACTGGCTAAATGCATGTTTAGTCTCCGTATTCTAACACTGCTCGGTTTTTTTCGTACAACGCTCAATGACTTTTATGCTGTTGTATCGCTAATTACAAAGCCTTCCGGATACAGATTTTGGAAACGTTTAATTGCCTGCTTTTACTGTCACAGAGAAGTTCATTATTCTCCTTAGCTGCTATTAGAGGATCCCGACCACCTTGGACTGGCGTCCTATTCAAAGTCAACGACTATGCCCTTTGTTATTCGTAAGACTTTTAGAGAAATAGTCTCTCCTGTTTTGGGACGCAACTTTTTCTTGAATGGCGACACCGACTTGTACCTTAAGGGGGTGTACCTTTGCATTTATTGCCTCTAGTTGTACATTTTTGTCTTAATCCTGTTACAACTATTTACATTGCATATCTTTTGCGTTTTACCGAGCGCTTTCACAGCTTGAATAGCGTCTGAGAGAATTCGTAATTTCTTCCAATTCTGTGAGCATTCTGCACAACTTTCATCCACTTATATAACAGACCCAGAACGCAGTCAATGCCATTGATGACGTTGGTGTCAACGCCACATTGTTGTTATCCTGGACATGGCAGCATACAGCGCAATGAGGCCGCTGGTGTAGTAGGGAAATTGATTGCTGTAGCAATGTGTGTACTCGGAGCTTTACGATAATTTTTTTTACTTGCAGTAGTATTTGCTTCGAGAGAACAAATTTCGGAATAGCAAATCTGTTTTATTTTATTTGCCTTACCTGTGTTCGCATTGATTGTTCAGAAAACGATTTTTTTCAGTGCTTTTGAGGTGGAGGATTGTAATTTTAATCATTGTCAATTTTTCAGAGTGAAGCTGCTCCGTCTTGTCCAAATAATTGTGGCCTCCTTTTATATTGAGTCATATTTTAATTCAATGTCGCCAGTACGAACTCTTTCGGGCTTTGTTATTCTTGCGTACTGCATTTGCTACTATTCTGGAGAATTTTGCGTTTGTGGCTTAGTGCATGTTTCCTTTCTAGTATGAGGAGAAAGAACTTGGGTTTTAGTTTTATTAGTGAGATTTGGTTTCTTTTTTTTATATTTTAGGTTATCTCTAGTCGTGTCTCTTTGCTGGCAACATTCATAGGTTGTAATTCTGTAATTTTATATAACTGTTATTAGTTTGTGCGTTTCTACTGCTCATAGCTAACATGCTCTTATTTTCCTTAATTTTATACAGGTATTGGTGATTCTATTTTATAGTTTTACCTGTGGCTCAGTGTTTTTATTTTCTCTTTGTCAAGATTTGCTATGTCGGGCACTAATGACCTTAAGGTTTTGCACCCTTAAACCATAGTACATCAATTTACGGTTTAAGCAATACACATTATTTGTCCAGTTGTGTCGTAATTCTGTAAAGCTGCCAGGTTACATTTGTACATTTTTGGTCGAACCTTATTTTGCGAATATTTTGCTTTACGGTATACCCTCAAAGAGGTTTAACATGCCGCAGGTAATATAGTGATTTATTTTACTATTTTAGACATGATACTTTCTTAATCACATATAAAACTAATACTTATATATTATTATTATTATTATTATTATTATTATTATTATTATTATTATTATTATTATTATATAACGTGGTTATTTTTAATTATTTTGTATGTTTTTATCTGTTGCCTATAACTAAAGTCTAGGTTTTTATTCATTTTACGGTTACCTTCACTTCAGTTTTATTTTATGATCTGCATTTTACACCTTGTCATGGGCTGATGTCGGTAAATCAAACGCACGATATCTCTGCACCAGGCCCGCGTCAAAGCAAAAGTGGCTTCTGTATTGCCTGCTATGATGACATTGGCCTCTCGGATTATTGCAGGAATATCACGCAAACTAAACTGCATATTGCATTCTGGAGAACTATTTGGATACCTATTATCTTAAACAAAACTAACACTTAAAGTAAATATGATATACCAACAGTTATCTTAAGCATAACTAATTCTTAAACTAAATATGATACGCAAACACTTTCACTTTCACTTGTTACCACATGTGCTCTTTTCTCATTCAAACACGTAACTGGTGTTTTCTTGAAAAAAGTAGCTACTACAAAAGAGGATTTTGATCAGGCTCACCGTGTTCTATCTCTCTCACAAAGAGATTTCTCCATACCAAAACAACGGACTCTAAGGGCAATCTTTACATTTGAAAGGTTCGATAATTAATTTTGTTTTGTGCTACTTCTTGGTTGGTACATGGGCTTGTTTTACGTTACAGTCACAAATTCACTTCTGGGTTCTCTTATATGGCTTAGAATCTTTAGTTATACTAAGTTTAAGTTTTGGGGTTTATAATTAATTTTAAATTCAGTTATAATTCTTATAAGAAAAGGTAGCTCATCAAGAGGAAGTGGGTATTGTAGCCCATTCCCATTCAGCCACCCGCCAAAGAAATGCTAAAGCTGGGTCGGCAATTGGCAAGTAATCGGCCGTTATGTGCGTGATTAACATATGGTTGAAAGGTTGCTTAGTACACAGTCAAGTGCAAGTTATAACCGAAACTAAGATAAACCTTGAAAATATGGAAGTGTAATCTGTCAACAGGATAACTTTTATATATTTTAAAACAATAACAATATCTGTCTTTTGCAGTTATTGGAAAAGCTCAAGCAAATCATAGTCGTCTCACCAGATAAATCCCCAAAACAAATTGATTACTGGACAGAGGTAAATTTTATCATTATATTAGTATTAAGTGTAGTATGCAAGTGCGGTACACACTATGTTACAGCATTAGCAAATATAGGCACTCATTTTTGAGCCAGTAAACTGCATTTTGTAAAATGCTAGTATTCGCTCCAATAATATATTATTATAAAAACTTCTTCTAGTACTTGCAGATATAGATGAAGGTTAACACAATACGAGATGGATGTCAGTAACAGAAACCCGACATATGGAGCTTTTAGCAACATTATTTTTAAGATATTTCCGCCTCAAGGGTGATTCAAAAGTCGAGAGCCATAGAACAACTCCATTATTAGTGTAAGCACCACAAAAGGAAAGTGAGGAAATTTATTTGTAAATACGTAGTTTTAAATCAGTCGCCTTAACCGTATTAAAGTGTGCTGTCAACAGAATGGCAGCCAATTTGAACACTTCCTCAGTTAGCGTACAATCAGAACAATTACAAGACATGGCAGTTCAAGTGATTAAATGTTTCAATATCCCTTTGTGACTGTCTTCAGTGACAAGTGTTTTTAATTATTTGTGTTTTCAGACTATTCTTTAATGGACTATTATCATTAGATTAATGCTATAATTACCTAAATAGTGATTTTTACGCTGAAATAACCAAGCACATGATTTAAAACTACAAATTTCCAACAGTTTCCCTCTCTTTCCTTTTTCGTTACCTATACTAATAACGGAGTGATCCAATGGGGCGCGACTTTGAATCATCCTTTATACTATTATGGCAGCAATAGTGGCGTGTTATTATATATGATGAGCTTTAGTAATTGATTATTTATATAAATTGATTGTCTATATTAAGGTCAATAGGAAAAAGCAACCATTGTATAGTGTATATCTCCCTAATTTGAACACTCAATGTATTTTATGACTCTGTTTCTAGGTCTACCACAAATTTCTCCTTCTGTTTTCCCAAACTCCATCAGTATTTTTCATACCCTGAACAACCTCATTCCACGATTTTCGTACCATTGGTTTCTTCTTCACGCCAAGTTCGTCTAGGTCGACCTCTTCTTCTTCCCTCAAAGGGATTCCAATTCATTGTTAATTTAGATAGTCTTTCTTTCTTCATACCATTCCAGATATTTTTTTTCCACATACTCAGTAATGTATAGATATTCACCCAACTTAATTACTTCCCTATCGTGCTGTTCTCGCTGACCTGCGCAGAATTTTTTCTCTACAATCCTCAATTTTTCTTGCCACAGTCAGCGATCTCTGATAGTACACCAAAGGCTAGGAGAAGGGAAACTCTGAAATAACATCCAGGTCCTTCATGTTTGGGTTATAAATGAATTATTTTCACATTGTACTGTTAAACTTCCAAAAGCAAGATACTTTTCATTTCCTACAGTTTTCATATTTTAACTTAGCAGACCGAGAAACAATTTTTACACTTTACGTCAAAATGCACTTCAATGAATAGTGAAAACCTCGTCAGATCTTTGCAGACTTTCGCATTATCCATGTTCCGGTATACAATTTAACTGCTTTAGACTTGAACATATGTGCGGGGCCCAGTGGCAATACAAACAAACATGAAAAGTAAAACAAAAGGCTGACAAAACACTGCAAAATTCTCACTAAACGTTTTAAATGGTAGTATAGTAATTTGGTTTTATGGACGAGTTGCCAAAATTAAAGCAGAAATATATACATTGATTTTTAATATGAAGTTACCTTCCTATTTTCTTTTAATTCCTTTTTTACTCTTCCTGTGTTATTGAGCAACTGAAGTGAAAGATAGATTCAGATAATTTCTCAAAATGAGGAGCTTTACTTATTAGAGGAACTTTCAAGTTCTGTGACTTTTACAGTGAAGAAGATGCCGAGTAAAAATCAATTACGGGGAATTGTTCTAATGCTAATGTAAAAACCACTGAATCAAAATATATTCAATGGGTAATGGTGAAATTAAATTGAACAGTAATAAAATTGGAATGGGACTTTTTATGTAACACATAAAAGAATTCAAAAGGACTTCTGGATATAAAATATACAATGGATTTTATAAGAACGCCGTTGCTAAAATGTTCATAAATTTTTTCGTTCGCGTTCATTTATTAATTTTTTGCTGAGTTTAACGAGCGTTTTACTTAGGAAAATGGTGCACCTTATGATCTGTTTTCAGTCATACTCTGTACTTGACTTTAAGACCGTTTAAGCATATACATTTTAAATGGTGTTTAAAAGTTCGTCTTTGCTAATGTGGCACAGATTATATATGAACTGGGATTTCGGCGTTCTTGTTTATGTAGCACTTTACTCTTTGTTCTTCCTCTCATTTAATTTTTCCGTTGGAATGTCTCCTTGAGTGCTGTCTCGAGTATATTTAGTATAATGAGTAGGAGAGTTTTCATGAATGTCTTACCCGACTGGCAACAAAAAAGTACTTAGGCATGATAAAATACACTGGAGTAGACTTTTTATTTTATTTTATTTTCTATAGAAATGTACATCTATGCTAGAACATATTTGGTTGATTTTGGTCAAATACTGTATATTTAATGGTTTTGCCATAAATTATTATTATTATTATTATTATTATTATTATTATTATTTCAACGTTTGTGGCTTTACGCAGTTTCTGTTCAGGGCTATTCCTCTTCCTGCCGCAAATATTAGCCTTCTCATTGTTTGGCGCCTATTCTTTGCAACCATATCGTATTTTAAGATATAAAATGTTATTCCGATATTGCGTTTTATGTTTACTTGGTGTAATAGAACATATGTTTGACTAAAAATGAAAATAATGCAACACTGTTGCAAAACATAACTGCACACAATCATAAACTATATATTACATATTTAAATATTCAGCGCCACCTAGCAGAATTAAGAAATGTAATATAAAACAATGACTGCGAGTTTGATCACCTAATTATTCTTAATTCTTTGTTCAATTTTCTACAGGTTCAAAATAAGGCCCGGAAACAACTCAGAAAGCAGATAGATGACACAACATACTTTATTTTGCGAAATATGCGGCTGAATATGAAGCTTATTGGCCTAAATGAGATGCAATATACCCTTGAAAATGAAAGTTTCTCTCTCCACCTCTGGAGCTTAATTCCAATGCCAAAAACTTACTTTCCTCTGCCAAAGGAAGAGAGGTGAGTCGTGTCTGTTCTTTCTAGATAGAATAGAATATTATACACATTTTGATCCAAATAACTATATTTGTGCTTTGATATTCGTTTATAATAGTTTTCTTTCAGAAATATCAAATACTATTATATTTGCCTTTATTTCTTGGAAAATGAATTTTGAGTTCGTCTAACATCTTATAATGATGCAAGTATCATTCTCTCATAGTTTGAAAAATGGACGCAAGTTCGAAGTTTTTGAAGAAGAACAAACTCATAAAGCTTTTCGCGAGAAGTATGACATTTCATTTATATAAATTTAGATTATTAATTGGGCAATAATATCAAATTCATAGCGTTTATTTCACTTACGTATTTCGTTGTTTCAAACGTTATTATATTAGCAAAATAGGTTATATATGTAGTATGCATGTTTATATTATTTCTTGAATAAATGTATATTTATTTCTATGTATTTAATTATATATTGCCAATGTATTACATTTTGCACATTACTGTTTGAGTTATAATTCCGCAAGTGGAATGTGTTTATCATCAAATGTTGTGAGAACATGCTCATTGAATAGGCTAAATTTCAACTGCTTATATGGCATAAAATAATTATTTCTATATGCAGCAACCTCAGTTTTCAGTATATCGCGAAGTTTTACTTCGACACTTCACCGGTAAAATGTTAACCGCTTGTTATTGAGCGATCTTGTTTTAAAGTGGAGGCGTAACAATATGTTACATTTTCCATATTTAAAAATAATTGAGCATAACGAGAGAGTAGTTCTGGACCGCCGAGATCGAATTGAAGAAATAGATGACGAGCTTTTTCACAGAAGATTTGGACTGAAAAGGAAAGGGCATGTTCTACAACACAGTTACTTGATGAAAGACTGCAGCTCGCAACTGAAAGGTGTCGTTTCGAAGCGCCTGCTTCAACTGTTGAGATTCTATGCCACTGGTGACTTGTGTGCTATACATAGAACCACAATATGCCAAATGTTGTACTTCAGGTTTTGGATGTCATTGTTTCATTATTCCCTCAATTCATACACCTTCCATTAATAGAATGCAAACAGTGAGAGGTTATGGACCATTGTTTACATAGTAGCTGAAATCTAAGAGTAGAGAGTATCTAAAACTATATAGGAAAACGAAAAACAAGGTTAAGAAGTTGGTTTAACAGTGTAAGGAAGAAACATAAGAAAGATTATGCGGAGATAACACATTATGTATATTTGGTCGTAACCGTACATACTGCTATTATTATGTTAATTATACAATTACTACAGCATACTATTAAAAATAACACTGCTGTATACGTTCTATTTATTGCAGTTTCTTTTAAATAACAGAGCTGTTCGCAAAATGGGGAAACATATTTATTTGTGAATTTAACATATTCCTTGTTTATTGTACTATAACAGGTGTCTTTGAAGAAAAATAAGACTAGTTTATTTATTAATACTGTCAACGAATTCATATCCTCTTTCAGAAATAACACTTATGATAATACTTCAGACTTTCCTGAGTCAAATATTGCAAGTTATTATAAAAGTTCCTTTCAGTAACAATGCTGTCGTATCTTAACTTTGAAAGGCACTTAACAGTTCCCTAACCTTAGAAAGAATATTGTTGCGTCTGCAGAATATTAGAGTCAGGCACATTTATGACTAAGTTGCATCTTCAGGTCAGTCGTTGACTTTATTAGCGAGAGTACGAAAGGCTGTGCAATGACTTTAAATAAACTATGATCACGTTCATTCGATCCAGCCGGCAGCCTATGTTCTTTAGATAAGCATTTGCCGCTTACCTCTAACCTCCTTAAAGCACTAACGATCATAGCGGCATGTGCACGGGTCTCTATTGGTGCAATGTTGTCACAGTTTGCTAAAAAACATTTTCCGTTACTTGTACCAAGAGCTATAAACAGAAACGAGTGGAAGAACATTTTATATAACGGCCATTTTTTTCAATTAAAATAGTTACAAAGACGATAACACATGTTCATAATTCCAGTTGATTCATTACATCTAAAGTAGCACTTAGTAGTATATAAACTCTATTTAAATCTACATAACTTTATTTATCGTCCTCACTCTCTCCCACATGAATCACGAACCGGTCCTGGCAGCTATTGTAATAGAAGTGCTGCGTTGCAATCCTGCAGGTATGTCCAAAGCTGGGAGTCGATTCGCTCTGCACCAACCTTCATGTATTAACACACACTAGCACTTACAGAAGGAGTTTCATTTCTTTTCTAACAAATAATTTTAACGTTCCCATATGAACTCTTGAATTTAGTACGCAATGGAAGCGGGAAGACGTACAACTTCATTACCATGAGTGATGAAAGTTCATGCAATACATATATAAATTAATGTTTGCCGTTTTAATGTTTTCTATTATTGGAACGCGGTTGGTACCTAAATTTTATGATGTTCCATGAACGTATATGTGTTCTGTACTTTAATGCTCATTTTTGGAATTTTCACTACAAGTAGCAAATAGTAAATGGAATTGTCCATAATGATGTTGCAGATTATTATTTGGACATTTTCCAGTTGGTAATATTTGAACCAGTTTTCAAAAACTTGTGCCATAATCTCATCACGACTATCAACCTTACAGTCCCCAACGTACTTAAAGGTACAGAAGTTTTAGACCCATCCCCTACCGCCTCCAGCATGAAGCACCAAATGTTTTCCTCCTGCTGATAGTGACTTTAAAAACACAATTACAGGCCATCTTTTCTGGATGACATCGTGGGTGTCACACTAAGTCCCTTTCAGGTAAATGATTCCGCAGCCTTCTGAGCGCAGCTGATGCAATCTTTGAACATATAGATAGCTCCACACTACAATTCTCACCAATTATTGTTACTGTTTCCTTTCTCAAGAGCCTAAAACGAAATCTAAGCATTTTTCAGCAGTTCCTGAAGCGTTGTTTTTTGTTAAGGAAAGTTCCAAACTTTTTAGTGATTTAATAGTTGAAACACGGTTGGAGATTACCCTTTACTATAAAAACGAAAAACATTGCGTCTAATAAAATCACAAAAATCCTCTTCCACATTGACAAATTTTGCTTTTTTATTTTTAGGCATATTTGGCGTAACTGGAACTTTTATACGATTTTTCGCTCTATATTTCTCTCTAGGTGCGAAATATAGGCCGTCTCCAAAATTGTCCCTTTTCCGAATTTTTTCTTTTTGACATAATCATGTACGTTGCATATAAACTGTTGGCTTTTCTTAGGTGCAATTTTGGTTGTTCTTTTTCTCAACGCTTCAAAATGTTGGTGCTTGCTTTATGAATATTTACTACAGGAGTTGGCTCTTAATTTGTGTTCCAATACCTCCACGCTCAATATTAACAATAAATTACTTTATATATTCATCGTACTGCATAACAAAACTAAAAATATTCCACGCAAATACTTAAATTAGAACATGCGCGCTGCCTCGCTCCCAGAATGTATTGAGAAGGAAGAGAAAGAAAAAGAAAAATTTGCAACATTGTTTTTTTGGAAACATAAATATCATTAACTATCCTGCGGACAAGATGATGAGCATGTGGACCTTCCACTCGCTTTAATACCGATTAGGAGTACAATGACGCGCTGAATAATGGTAAAGTGGTGAATTGAGTGGTGATGATGAAAGTGAATCAAAAAGGCAGGTTTTTTTTTTTTTGATTGATTTATTTATGGACGCTCTTTAACATCTCCGGTCATCAGCGTCCCATTCAACTCAGGGCGTGAAACGGCCGACTAATTTTGCTCAGAGGCCTCTCTTTCAGGCTTGAGGTTCTTTTTCGTGCAGTAAATGCCGTAAACGGGACCCACGGCTTTACTTCCCTTCCGAAGGAAGTCATACTTAGGATTTTTACGCCCGAAAAAAATCCATCGGTCTTGGCCGGGTTCGAACCCGCGATCTTGGGTAAGGCAGGTATTGCGAATCCAGGCTGGTAACATTATTTTTAGATAATATTTCCCCCCCTAAGGACATGTTAATAAGGAAGAGAAAAATTACTGGATTTTAAAAATGTTCAGCAATTGCCTGCAAAGCGTTTGGTGTAGGCAGAGCTACTGTGTCTTGCATTTGAGGCGAGGCTATAAAATTTGGTACCATACATTTTGTATCGCCTAGAAAATACACTGGAACTCCCAATAGGATTACTAAAAATAAATTACTGCGATAAGGCCGAAGTACGCAGGACTGTCTACAATTTTATAACCATGGAGAATCTTCAACATTAAAAAATGAAACTCACACTTTAAAAACTAAAATATCATAACTGATTCTATTCGTCCACCTACAGATAATGCGAAGTTTAAGGTTCAATTCAGGGCGTCAATTTTTAATGGAGAATAACGACATTGTTGCGTCAAACGCAAAATGAACGAAATTAGAATTTCTGGCGATATCAAGAACTGGTATAACTTACTTAGACGATACTTGGGTGAATAAACAGACAGAAAAATAAAATTGGCAGGATTCCTCCAAAATGCGTGGTCTGAAGGTACTTATTGGGAAAGTCAGCGGGCTTATCATTTGTCATTCGGGATCTGACAAGGAAAAATTCTTACCTGAAAACAAGTGGATTTGTCAGTCCAAAATCACCTTAGACTATCAAGATAAATGACAGCTGATACATTTAAAGGCTAGTTATTGAGCAGATTCCACAATTATTTAGAAGAAGTAATATAATAATAATAATGATGATGATGATAAAAACAAAAACAATTATAATGGATAATGTACCATACCGTTTAGCTATTCAAGATAAAATTGAAAATGCAGCTAACAGAAAAGCTCAAATTATGAAATGATCACACAAAAAGGGGTTTGTATTTTTGGCAATACAAACTAAAACTTTACAACGGGCACTTCCGTTCAAAAAGACAGGAAAAAATGTTTCAGATACTTGCTAACAAAAGGAGCCGCAAGGTAATACGCCTCCCTACTTATCACAGTCAGTATGCTCCAATTGAGCTTGTGTGGGCTCAAATAATTTGCGATGTGGCGAAAAGAAACGCCAATTTTAAGCTGAAAGACGTAGAAGGACTTATTCACCGATAAATTGACAAAGTGACTCACAAATACTGGCAATCCTGCATGCAACATGCTGAAAAATTACAAGAGGACGTTTTCATGAAAGACGAGCAGCGACGAAATGTTTGATCTCATCATTATAAATTTGCAACGTTCAGATGACAAAGACAGTGATAATCACGACGTAACTATTAACGATGATGGCGACACAGAAGAACCTCTAGCACTTTCTTTGGATTAAAATATTAAGTAATAATTCATTTTGAAAACATGTATGTCTAAAATATTAAATCCGACTTATCAGTTTTATTACATGAAATCGGGCGAGAAGGCTACTATAGGCCGTTAATTAGAGGAAACTGGAAAATGATTTCAGATCAGCGAACCTGCAATATTTTCTCAATTCTTGCCTCCCGTTAATGACTCTTTCCATTTGAAAGCCACTATAAGGTAGCAATAGCTATAAAGAAGCATCATCATACATTGGTTATAAAGGTCGTATTCCTAATCGCAGCTATGCCGAAGCTCAGTTAGTATCGAGTTCGTATCCGAGATGAGCACTAGACGGTGTTGCATATTCGTAGTCAATTCTTACACTCAATTCAATTTTATCATTAAAACCGGGGGGGGGGGGCAGTGGATCACTCCGCGTTATATTGTTTATGTACAAAATGGAATCAAGAGCAGTTCAGGTCAAAAGAAAATCTAATTTTAATTGATTTTTTAGGAAAACAAACCTTTAGAGATAAACCTCAGTGACTATTTTCTCTAAAGCTCGCAAAGATTTCAGTTCTATCTCTTACTTCTTTCCGAAACTCGCTATATCAACATTGCTTATTTACCCAACAATCTTCCATATCAATTTTTTCAACGATATTCTGTTTTGGGAAAGAATTGTCTCAGGACGAATTATGGATAATTTTATAATTCAAAAGGAGAGAGGGAGAGCACCAAAAATAAGAACACCCCATGTCGCATTAGAAGAAAGTTAAGAAGTTATAGCATATAAATTAAAGTTAAGTATACAAAGCAAAGATAAAAGAACAGCGCAACAATTTACATAGACGATGTACCCAAATTGCCACCAAAAATAGAATTCAAAAATTAAACCAGAAATTGAGAGCGGGAAATATAAGAAAATATAGCTGGATTATGATGTGATCATAGGAGATATAAGTACAGAAGAACCCCCCTAAAAGTTTTTTAAATTCTCTGAGACATGTGAAGATAACACAGAAGAATATGGCAAAAATATAAGAAGAAGGAGTAAAAGAAGAAGAATTGACGTCGGAATTTATTACCATGGAGCAAGAAACGAAGTAAAAATCGCTTTAAACACTCAAGAAAAAGATGCACACGATTCAAGGCAAGATATAAGAAAAATTTACGCTAACTTTTACACAACGCTACAAATTAGCAGACTGGAGGGGAGACAAATTCTGCTGGCAGCTCTGAGACATATTATTCATAAAATACACGAGCACAGTGAAAAGATAAGGTTTTCAGTATCAGACTCAATAAATAGAATTGACTTGAAACCCCACTGCATTGCTACAAATCCCACGGAATTATTAAAACTAGTAGAATTAGTTTATAGGAGAAAAATGACCTACATGAAGTCTAAAAACATGTTATATTATGTTATGGATACATAACTTTTGATAGTAGTGAAAATTGGCCTCACTCCTATGTTCATATTCGGTGCTAATTATGCAAAAACAACCAAGAATCAACAAAATCCATATTCCCAACAATAAACTACCAGTCCTCAAAAGTTTCTTTCGAAACTAAACAAAGTATCCAGCAACATAATATGAGTAAACAAATGAATAATAGTCTTAGTAAAGATAATGTTTTTGGAGCATCTATAAAACAAATAGGACAAAGCACAAAGACAAGGGGATAAATATCTACATACCCAAAGTAAAAACACCGAAACCAAAAACAACCATGCTAAGAAACATCAGTCAAATTTTCCTGGTACATAAATTGTCAAGAGAACTAACAGAGCAAGAATTTAGGACAGCAACAAAACATCACATGTTTGTTAATTTTGGATATATTTTACTTCGGAGACATGAACGATTACGAAGAATATAGCACATCACTCCTTAAAATAGGTCAGCTAACTGCACAAAGAAGTAAACTAGTGTATTTCAGAAGTTAATAAAATATCAGAAGAATTAAATACAGATATTTTATGTATTCAGGAACCCTGCTCATTTAAATGGAAATGAATACATTTAACCATAAAAGCAAGCGTAATATGCACCAGCGAGAATCCAATGGCGACAATAATTATAAACAATACAAACCTACAAAAGGTCAGCATTACGCAATTTAATGATTCACGCGCTACAGCATGCAAATTACTCCAAAACGCAGTAAATTTATACTTTCCAAGCATTACTTTCAATACAGCGACAAAATTTAATCATACCTCTGGAAAATTAAAAATATTTATAGAACATTTGGGAACAATAAAATCATATATACTTACGATGCAAACGCAAACTCGAAATGGTGCTTTAATCGAGTAAAGAACGAAAGAGGAGAAAAAATTAGAGGAACTAATTATAAAGAACGAACCAAATAAACCTGCAATATTTGAAAATAGATTTGGTGCATCTGCTAACGCTAATTTAACCCTCTGTATTAATAAAATTGACAGAAGAATTATAAACTGTACAATGGAACAAGACCTAACTCCTTTGCATAGGCAAATGGGGAGAATTGACACATATTTTTGACAACTTCAACTTAGTATACCAAGGACTGTCGGTGGATCACGAAGCAGATAACCTAGCGAAAATGATAAAAAACAGCATTTAATAAAAGGGTTCCAAATATTAAAATTAAAAAATATTCGGACAAGGGGTGGTCTGACATACTCCAAAAAGTTAAAAGGACAAATGAATTTATTAAAAGACGGATATTGAAGACGAAAGAATAACTAATTTAAAAAACTATTGACATGTAAAACAAAGATTTAAAAACTTGCTGACCAGAACAAAATATAACTCATTGAAAAATTTTGTAGAAAATAATTTAACAATAATGCTTAGGGGATACCATATAAAAGTGTAATGAACAAAATTATATATTAAGTACGTTAAAATGAGATAATGGGACAATGACAACTGATGAAATACGATCAGACACAGAGGAGAATGTATTAATAAGAATTAAATGTACCGAGATTATTATTATAATAAAAAGTGATTTACCAGTTTTATATTAAAGAAATAAGATTACAAATTAAAAAAAATGTTGGTCCTGATGAAATAATCAATGATCTCTTAAAATGCTTGGAAAATAAATTAACACCTTTCTTGTTTAAACTTCTTAATGAATATATGTAGTAGGGAATATTTCCAAATTGTTGAAAAGAAGCTAAATTAGTAATTTAAAAAAAGGATTCTATAAAGACCTAAACGATCCATGGTCATGTCGGCCAATTTGTTTGCTGATTACAATAGGAGACATTTTTGAACAGTTAATTGGCAAAAGAATCACTGAATATAGAACAATAATTGGAATGAGTGGTAAACGATTTGACTTTAGAAATAGAAAATCCACCAAAAATGCAATAACTGCAGTGTAAAAATGGTACAAACATATAAATCTATACATGTAATAGGGATTTTGTTGTCATATCAGGGGCTTTTGCCAATCTATCCTTTTTAAAAGTCTGTACAAATTATTAAAAGAATATTGCAATATCAGTAAAGTCTATATTAAAGGGGTGGGAGGAATAGTAGAGAAGAAAATAACAAAAGGATGTCCCCAGGGGTCGGTCCGAGGACCATTTTCTGGGACATAGTTCTGGAAACACTATTGGAGAGGTTGCAAGAAGACTCGTAAATAGTCGTAGCACATGCCAATGTTACTATTTTTATAATAGAAGAAAACAATTAAATAAAGAATAAAGGCAAATAATTTAACTAATAAATTAAAACTTTGGTGCAGTAACTCAAGACAACAAATAGCTCCGGCAAAATCAGGATACATGATTCTAAAAGGAATTCTAAAAAGAAACCCAACCATAAAATACAATAATCAGGTAATAAGGAGGCAAAGAGATATTAAGTTTTGGATATATTTTGGATGAAAAATTATATTTCATAAATCATAATCATTATATAAGTGCAAAATCTGAAGGAAGAAAGAAAAAGAAAGATAAAAAAAACAAACAAACAATAATGCAATTGGAAAAGATAATTTAAACAAGATTTAATATTACATTAAAATCAATTACAATTTATCACAATAACAGATTTGCAGCTATTTTTACCTATAAGGAGGGGATATGGCCCCATAGAGTGAATGATGTCTTGATTAAAAATAAATTAAGAAGAACTCAACTAAAAATATTGTTAAGATACACAGGTGCAGTTAAGTACAACCCCGACTATTGCCTACTAGTAACAACGGGTAATTGGACTATTTAATAACGTTAAGGGGAGCAATCTATTGCCTTCAAAAGTAAAATGTTGAGAAAGTAAGAGAAATAATTGCAAGTTATAATTATTTAATCAAAGATATTAAATTTACATCAAAAGCAAGCTGGCAACGCGAATGACACCAATGTGAAATGGAAGAAGATCATACAATATCTTTAATAACATCAATGAGAGGTTAAAATTAAAATACATCATCCTTACTAAAGAATTAATACATTATTTAACATATCATAGACCACATAAAACCCATTGGAATTAAATTAACAAATCACCTAATGGCATCTGTTACTTCTGCAATGTTCAAGGCATACCAGAACGCGTCCTTTTGAATAAGCACATTATTTACAACAGAAAGGGGAAGGGCTAAGGAAGAAAGGGAAATTTTAGGCGGGTTATCGTTGCTGATTTGGTTTATTTACGGACACTCTTTAACATTTCAGGTCAACAGTATCCCATTCTATTCAGGGCGTGAAATGACCAACAAATTTTGCTCAGAGACCTCTTCTTTCAGGCTTGAGGTTCTTTTTCGTGCCGTAAACGTACGACACGGGAACCACGGCTTTACTTCTCTTCCGAAGGAAGCCATACTTAGGATTTTTACACCCGAAAAAATCCATCGATTCTGGTCGGGTTTGAACCCGCAACCTTGGGTTTAGAAGGAAGTATCGTTACCACTGCACCATCAGGACCGACGAGACGGGTTACAAATATCATTTATATTAAGAGACAAATATATATATATATATATATATATATATAAGCATTTGTATAAAATGTTTAAAAAATTAGTAGAATTGCATGGGAAGAAAAGTTGGGAGGGGAAGAATTACCAGTAGTTACAGTAAAAGCTAAACATGTGATTGTAATATCAACAAGATTACAAATATTAAATTTAACTAACACTGTAATGTAAGCAAAGGGAAATAATAGGCAATATCGATTATCAAAATTATTATCTAATGAATTGTGTTGAACGCCCGTTTTTGCTGCAGAGGCACCACAGGCGATGGACACCGACGATACATGAAATGAAATGATATATTGGGAAAGGATTTATTTTTTAAGGAAGAAATAGTTCCAGTCCTAAGTTTTGGGTACCTCCCCGGCAGCTGCCATTTATGAGGACTGAGGAAAACCTGGAAAAAACCTCAGTCAAAGAGGGCAGTCCTGGCGGGATTCGAACCACAGACATCCCGCTCACAAGTCCGCGCCTTAACTATCTCGGCTATCCGTGGTGGTAAAACAAGATGGAGACGATGACCATTTAGAGAGACAGAACTGACATAAAGGGTGATCTCTAACGGTTGTGGTGATTTCGAATTTTATTCACTTCGTGAAAGGTTTTAACGCAATCGTGAGTTCTGTTTTTTTCTTTTATAAAATTGTTGTTTTCAATTGTTGGTTTCATGTATCGGTTGCTTACTCAGTTTATGCACCGCATTAATGGATCCTTCGTTACCCCTTCGTGTGTCTATCTTTACAATGCAAGCTTTTTGACTCCGAATGTTCCCAATGTTGTTGCTTCCTACAGATTTTATGAATTTAAAACGTCCACGTACATGGTATTTTGGTTGCTGAGCAGACTAATTTCTCCTCCTGGTTATGAGAAAAGCTGTATGCCCATTTTAAGTTAATGTTATTTTAAACTGTTCATAAGAGAGCTTTTTGTTATGCGCCTTATTTTTAAGATAGTACCTTCTGGTTTGCGGGTAGTAAGTTAATCTATATTGGCGACTAGGAAGATGGCAAGGCCTTCGTTTTTTTCCCTCTCATAGCCTTTCCTTTGATCTAAGCCTTAAATCATTGATTTTTATCATGGAACTATATGTTATTTATTGAATACTGTTACGAACATTGAAAGAACGTGGGGGGACAGTGACATTTTACGTTTTTCTAAGTTCTTATTTCTACCCTAGTAGTTTGTATACTTATCGTCAATATATGCATTCTTTTGGTTTCAAGTCATGTTGATATAGCTTATGCTTCAATCCCCCATTATGTTTCGTTGGATGATTTTAGCGCTTTCTTATGTAGGTAGAGCTGTTCTATATCGAAGGCATGGTCTGCACTCCGAGGGAGATAACTTTACTTGATTTAGCCATTGAGAAGAAGTGGTTTTAACGCGTTACAATGTCAGTCACTCTATTTTGCGTGAATTAATAGAATTCTTTACTTTGTGGTACATTTTAGGTAAATATCTCTGTTGGGACAATTTATGGGTTTCTTGCATCTGTCATCTATTGTCTGGTGGACAATGCAAGCACTTTGGAGCTCATTCTCACTTCTATTTGCCGATGTAATATATAAAGCAGTATATGACATTACCTATTTAACCGCTTTCTCCCTTTTAGCTATTTTTATGACCTTTGGGATCTGAAATATTTGAAACTGGTAATTTTAGCATCTACTCTTATATCGTGTTTTAGCTGGTTGGCTGACGTTAATACGGCCAGCCTGCTAGTATTTTCAGGTTTAGTTTCTGGACTTAATACCTTATTTTAATTGCTGACCAAAACTTTATACCATTTTCCATGTTTTATTTGAGCTATATTAGTTAAATGTGACGCTAATTTTCGCTGTAGCAGACCGCCCATAAACCACAACTCCACTTCTGTAGATTGTGTCCCCATGTTTTGAATAAAATTATTGTTGTTTTCGATTTTAAAGCAAATACTTTTATTTTTCCTATTGGAGTTATTTATGCCAGTGAGCGGTCATAAATAAAAGTCTGGGCCAAAAGTGATTAGTTCCGCAAAATGTTTTGGTACCACTTCCGTAATTTCGAAGGAATTTTACAGATTAAAACTTTAGTGTAACTATTTTTAGTTTATACAAGATTAACTATGAATGCATGAGTGATATTACATTCTGGTGGAAATAAAGTCCTTCTCTGATTATTGGAAATTATGGTTTTTTCGTAGTTATATTTTTACTTCTTGTCCCTTCTTATTTGTCCTGAGAGCGTGTGAATAACTGTTATATAAAGTTTAAAACTGTATCCTATCCAGTGTTCTAAAAACTGAAAACATACTTCTTGAGACATTAGTTAGTGTCATTCTAGTTATTATACTTCGAGGATTTCATAATTCCTGTTATATTATATTTATTTATAGACCACGACTTACCTGTGACTTCATGGATATTGGAATAAATGTAGCACTACCAGATTCATTGGAAGATGTTCCTTTGGTTCTAAGAGGAGCAAGATTAAAATATGATCATTTATCTGACAACTGCTCCACATATTCTCCTACACAGCTTCCTGAATATCTCACTAAAGGTATGATCTTTTTCTTTTTACTCTAGTTCAATATTTCACCTTATTAGTTTTAAACTTTATTATTGCTCTATTTATAGTCTTTATTGTACACTGCACAGTTTCAAATATCTCCTTGAAATTTTCAAAATATATTTATATTATCTTGTTTAGCTATAAATGCTATATTTACTACATTTTGACCAACAAATGAAACTTTTAGTTTTCAGCAATTAAGTTAGAATCTCAGTATATTCCATTTTGATTTGAGCATAATGTGATTTGAAAATTAAAATTACCCACAAGAGTTAAAGTAAGATATTAAACAAGTAAGTAACAGACAATAAAATAATATTAATACTTAAGAATTCCCATATTTTATAGTATTGACGGATTTTACTGGTAATTAATGGTTCATATTTGGTGATGTATGATGTATGTATGTATGTATTCTACTAATAAGTGGTACTCGAGGTAGATGCTCATGTCTCTTGACATTGCACGATTGCACTTAAAATTTTATATATTCATGCTTGTGTATATTTTGTGAATGTTTTTGATCGAAATCTGAATTAATTATTCTATTACTTAGTAACTAAAAGGAAAAAATGCAAGTACCTATTTTTATTGAAAAAATAGTTTCAAAATGATAATTGCCTTTTTATTATAAAAATGTAAAACCTGGGTGTATGCACAATATGCTCCAATTCATATAGTATTTTAAATCAAAGATGGAGTTAAATAAATGGGTGACTTTTAACAGTTGTATTTTAATAACCATTGATACAATATTTTGCAAATATGTATAAAAGGCAAGTATGAGTATACGGAAACAAGAGCTTAATTTTCCCCTCAAATTCGCATTTACAGCATTTATACCTAAAGGGGCAAAGCAGATTTTTGTAAACTAATGAAAGTATTGTAATAGTAAATTTGAAATGTACTAATTTCAATTAAGGTTAGTATGACTGTTAAGTGTGTGAGAGACATCTCATTCCGGACTTCCTGAATCACCATTACTTTTGTCTGTTTAATACTGTGAACCTTTTTCTCCATAGATACTGCCAATAATTTATCACACTTCGGTGAGACCCTGATAGTGAAGAGTGTGGATGTAAGCATTGCTAGATAGGACAGAAGATGAAGGCAACCAAATAGAACGTATACCAAAGTACGAGGTATTGCAAAGCAAAGAGCATACGGAAATGTGAAAATTGGCGTTAATGTTTATGCGATTTGTCGAAAGAAGTTCATGAAGATTGAGTTCATCTGCTCCCATCTGCGTAAACTGTCATAGCACGTATCCTGCGAGTTCTCATGGCCGTCCTCGCTAAATGCAGGAAAGAGAAACTCAGGAGTTCCCGAACGCCATTTTTTCAGAGGCTCGGAAGCGCTAACAAGGTCCCCAGCTTCTAGTTCGGGTACCTACAGTAACGTGGGACCTAGCGCAGTGGCGCAACGCTAACTTGTGATGCCCGTTTCGCCAATTTGTCACCCAGGTCCATCACTTCATTATCCATAATTAAGCTGCATTGTTCTCTAAGCAAAATTTTGTGAATTTAAAAGCTTTCATAATATCAGCATAAATGTTTAAAGACCCTCTTCTACCTAAGAAGCAGAATAAGGCTAAACAGGTAACCTCCTGTCCTCGAGGATCGTTATCCCATGATGAGTTGTGGAAGAAGTAGAGTTCGGCAGTCTCTATATACGCCATTTCCGACAGTCACCATTTTTGAGATACTGAACTCAATTGCCGATTGTGAACGTGAGAGTCCTTCCTCCAAGGAGCTTATAAATAAAGATACATCTACTGCAAAGCAAAAGAAGGGACCTCTGAATATTGTACCAACTGAAACTAATAATAACTTCTAAGCTTAAATCATATATCCCATTATTTTAGCTATGACCTTCCTCTCGAGGAATGTACTGAAATGTTCACTCCTAAAACTGAAATCTACGACCGTCTAGTAGTGGTCTACAGGAGAAAATATTTGCCCGAAGAACTCTGTTGTCTACAAGTTTATCCTTCTGGGCTTGCACTTTGCAGCGAATAATGTACTTTTGCACATAGCCGAGGAATGATGTAGTTTTGAAAGTACGTATATAACTTCGTTATCGTTAAAGTCTCAGCTTCAGACTTTCATGGTTACAGTTTCATTGATTACGTTTTCACCTCTAATATCTGTTGGACTACATTTTTGCAGCTTGTGAGTAGTTACATGTTGTAATGCTGTTTAGATATTGGTAGAACATGGAACGTGCGATGAGTTACATTGCATAGGAATGCCTTTCCCCCCCCCCCTACCATTGATGTGACCCCTGCTTTGAGTCAGGAAGTTGTGGATAGATAATCTACAAAGTTTTTCCCTTCCTTTCAAAGGAATCTGGTGCCCTCCCGAACCAAATTGTCTCTCCTTTAAGAGATGTTTTCCGTTTCTACCATTTCTGGTCAAATTATTTTAGATAACTGGTGTCTTGTAAGTTTTTTTTTATTAAGGCATATGTATTTGTCATAATTCAGAAATGCAAGTAGTTTTCATATCTGGCTTACTTGTGTAATGCTGGCCATATTAAATTAAAAAAGTGATGATGTTTCAAGATACTAATAAGCAGTTGTACGTCGCAAGCTAAACTACATAATTTGTTATGCATTTTTCTGAAAATTTGTATTTTCCAATGTTCTCGTTTTTTGTATTAGATGTGAAGAGCACGGTCATTCAGGAGAGAAATTCAAAATTAGAGTTTGAGAAAGAAGTGGCCAGTGAAAGGGAAAGAAGACGATTGCTCACGAACAAGGTTGCTGCTATGAAACCTTCAGCCCCATTTAAGAAGAAAGAAGCAGCGCTAAAAAGTTTTGGTAGACAGACACCATCTCCTGAAATAGAAATGTTAAGATCGTTTTCCACCACTCCAATAAAAACCGCTTTTGAGCGTTTCATAGAACATGAAGGTAGGTACATAACTACAGTATTTTACTGTGGTTTGTCAGAAAATTATTAAGCAGTAGTCAATGCATTTTGTTTAGCAAATCCGACTAATTTGATTAAGATGCGTGAAACTAAAAGGTTGCATATCTGTAGATAGTTTACGCAAAGTAAACTAATTTTCTGTGTTGAGACCGATCTTTGTCGCAAGGAAAAAGATAATGAAACTATACAAATCAACGAATGCCTCTGGTTAGCTATGCAGCATTTTAATTTGTTTGCAGATAAAATTTCCGAATGTTATTTAATTTCCACTCATTGCATTTTGCACAGGGCAAGAATTACACAAAAAAAAAAGTTAAAAAAAAGACATTTCATTAAGCTTGCGAACATACTGATTAAGATATAAAGGTGCAATAGAAAGAAATAGTGCAACAAACAATTAATATAAAACGATATATACAAGATTTAATTAATATCAACGCACAAAAATAATTAGCAACAAAGGCCTCCAAAACAAACAATTTGAGTTAGTAAACCCATGGTCCATAGATTCAAAATACAAAGTTATGGTTTAAGATTTCTAAAGAATTGGCATACTACTGATCCACTACGCTTTAAAAAATACTAGAATGGGAGATGCATTAGTGTAACGTCTGTTGGCGTAATAGGTTACGATATCAGTATACGTAAAATCAAAGAAACAGGGAAAATGTTTTATTTTCTTTTTTGTTTGTTTGAATTAATATCATGTACCTACGGTATTTTACTAATCAATGTAAGTTAGTATTCTGAAAGAACTGAACAAATTTCATCCATATAATATCCTTCTCGCATACATCATCAAAATCACAGAAAATGCATCACAATATAATTAATAGTAACAATATATATATCCAGTTAAGTAGCAGAACAGTGCTCATAGGACAAGAAATGGAATAAACTTAACTCTCTTACATTTTTTGCAACATGTAGGAATTATTTGAAAGAAAACAAACATGATCATACAATAGGCAAGAAAGAATGCACTGCAGGAGACATGGAAGAAAAAAGAAAGAAATTTCTTAAATTTTAAAGGAATTGCTCACATGTCGACCTCCCATATCTTGGCATAGGTTTCATCGGCACAGAAAAGATTCTCGTAGTGTTGTGAATGGCATCACAAGCAGTGAGATGTGGGAAACTACCTGCTAGTATGATTGAACAGGTTTATGTACACCAAAGTATGCTGTGGTTCCTAAAACTAAATCTGAAGGATTAAGGTTGGGAGAACGAGCTGAACAAGCCACAGTAAGTCTTTCTCTCTAGATTCAGTGATAGTAGCAATCCAAATGATTTTGCACGTTAAGGGCGAAATGCGGAGTATTTCCATCGTGTTGAAAAACAGTTGCTACCGGATTTCAAGCGATACTTGCTCCAATAAGGATGGCAATACGTGTTTTAAATTATTCATAAATGTTACCATTCAGTTGAGGATAGAACTGTTATGAGCAAATTACGCAGTTGGAAATGATGCTAGGCCATATGTTGCGCAAAAGTATGTTTGTAGCTCATCCGCACAATTTAGTGAGTATTTTCATGCGTGTACGCTCATGTAGAACTTATTTATGTTTAAAATTCGCCACATCCGCTAAATAAGCTCTTATCAATAAATAGCATTGATGGAAAGTGATCCAATGGTTGCCACAAATCCCAGAGCTGCAAGCGTGGATGAAAATCCGGTTACTTAGTGCTTTTTACTTTTTGAGATGCAAGGGATGCAGGGCTTGCCATACACTAACGTGGTTGGTGTCCAAATCACGGATACTTGTTACGGGACCCTCTTCCAGTGTACGAATTGCATCGTCTTCTAGATCCAGTGTACGACGAGTACGTCTTTTACCGCAGTCTACTGTGTTGGGTAGCAAACAATCCTGTTCTTACAAATGTCTATCGACAGACTTGAAAGCTAATCTGCATGTATGCTGTCTTTAAGGCATCTACTTCTGTAAACATTTGCAAAAACTGATGCACCACATCCTGGTTCCCTTATACAAAGTACATATCTGTAATTTACGCATAAGCATTCCTATATTTAATTTTACTTTACACAATGTATTAACTTGCAGTACCCTTGTGCACTACAAACAATGAAATGTCATCAAATAAAAACGGGTGCACCAATAATATATGTAATAACAAGTGCATGGGCATATATATTAGGTTCGTACGTATTTTATGACAGAGGATAACATAGTTGACCTTAATAAATCTAAAAATTAAACCAATTCAAGACAGGGTTTCCATATCAGATTGGACCTACGTTACGTCAGTTCTTTTCAGTCCAAAGTTCGGCACATTTCCGCGTGGATGGTGTATACATGCAAAATGTTTTATCCCTTTATTTAAATTGTCCATTAAAACTATTAATGTGATCCGTGGCGTGCAGTCATATGATTCGATCCTATTTTTAATGACGTTAGTTACCCTAAAATTTGAAAACTCTGCTCATGAGATGTTACCTAATAGGTTTTTCAAAGTCCATAATAAAGTATTCTTTCTTTTGAATATAAACTATTACCGTCTTACGCTTCATAAACGGATAAATTGATACCAAACTTTCATTACTTAGAATTTACATAACTGGGAATTGTGCTGCGCAAACCACTGGTTTCCTATCTAAAATTAATTGACTAGGAACCCTCTAAAGTTTGAAGTATAGTGCGGTGTTAATCAATAAAACCCTGTGTAATGCAGCGTTGACAGTGGCGTTCATCGTTAAAGAAATATTAAGTATTTTGTAACAAATGAAAATATTAAAAAAATGGGTAAAGTTCACTTCAGTGAAAAAGGGCATTTGTGAATGTAGGAAAAATTACATTGCAATTGTTACCATTTTACAGTTAACTTGAAATTTGTAGATACCTAAAAGCGTTTTAATAGAATACTGTAATGAAACAAAGATACTCTTAGCATATAAAATCACGCAAAGAAAATATGCACAAAAATAATGCAAATATGAAATGGGGTTAAAATGGAAAAATGCTTAGTACTCAATAATGTGTTCTTTATCTTGTGATACCTTTAATATTATGGTGCTCCCTTGGAAACTGAACACACGCACTCACATATGCGCGTATGCACATTTACGTATTATAATATTTAATTATTTTTACATTTATGAGCAATAAATTGGCAATGATAGGAAAAATAAATTGATGTTTTTATTAATAAGTCCAGAATTTGGTTTAGAGAAGAATAGGTGCTAAAATGGGTATGGTTAAAATTTAAGTCCGAATTTATTAGCTAATGAAACTTATGATAGGCAAAGTATATACCATTCTGAAAGCGTAAAATATGGAATTGAATAATGAAATCATTCCATATACATGTTTATAGATTTTCATGATATTCCCAGAAATAATACTCAATGGGTTATTATTATTATTATTATTATTATTATTATTATTATTATTATTATTATTATTATTATTATTATTATTATTATTATTATTATTATTATTATTATTATTATTATTATTATTATCATCATCATCGTCGTCGTCATTAATAATAATAATAATAATAATAATAATAATAATAATAATAATAATAATAATACCTCTTCCGCTTGTAGGTATAGCTGCATGGCAGTTTTGCAAGTAGCTCCTCTGGGTGTTATCCTTCACCGCGTATCTCGACCTGCAAACATTTCATTGCTTGACTAATCACAGCAGGAGACCTTTCCCTCTGATTTGCTCATAAAGCTGGACGTACCTGCTACCGAATAAATCCCTAGTCCCTAATGGCAGAAAAAGGAGTACAACTTCCTCATGCATTATGTTTGTATTATACCTACTATATTCGCCATGATCATCCTTTCCTGGAATGTAGATGGTATTTGCTCAAGGAAGACTGAGCTGGATCCGTTGACTAGGTACGAGTATTCTGGATTCGTGCCTCTGCAGAAAACTGTCCTGTCTTGATGATAATTTTGTACTGCGTGGCTACTCGCAAATTCGTTTTTATTTTAGTGACCCACTTGTTGACCACTGGACGTAGCAAACCTGAGACGCGCTAACTGCTCTTTTAAATGCACTCTTGGCCTATTAGATTCCTTTTTGTTTCCTCGTGCATATATGTTTCAATTTGACTCAATTTCCTTATTTAAGTGTTGATGGGTGCCCCTCTTTGACGCGCTATAGGCTGGTAATGGGTAATCTAATAAGACGGAAGGGTATTCTTTGGTATAGGCTAGGCCAAGGTAGTTTCATTGCAAGAGCTATCGGTTCATGAATATCGCTCTTATCACTGGAAAATGTGAATCTGAAGTGTATACTGACCAGGTCAGGATGACTCATCTAAGCCTGCTTTCAGAGAGAGTTGTAATACTAAGAGATGAGCTAGCTATGGTGACCTATAATTCTCACCAAAAGATTAAATGGAAATTATATAATGGAAGTGCTTGAAGTACTTCCCTCGTTACTTCGTAATAACTAGAAACGGAGAACGCCATTTATGTGAAACCTTTCGTTATTCAGAAAGGCTTAAATTTGATTTCACGTCCTGGAAATCCTGCACGCGACTACGCAGGGTTTTCTTTTAGCAAATACTCTGGAATTTCCCCACACCCATAATACCTAGCTGAAGGTTATGATCCTCTAAGGATATCCGGTTTGTTTTAAGGAGCATCCAATCAGTTTACTTCACGAAGGGCAATTAATACAAATGCGCATGATGACACATTTGACAACGAAGTTCCGGCTTATCTGGCTGAATACGCACTAACATCAGCCTATTGCATGCAGATGATAAGAGGCAATACCAACCCGCACCCTATATCATACTTTAACAGAGTCAATCTGTCACCCAGAATTAACCCGGGGTATAAACTAGTAGAAAGGACGGCTTATATGTCCAATTTGTTGCGTTATTATAGGTGCTATTATTTCTAAACACATGTTTGAAGCTCCAGCCGCGCCTGTACTGAAATTGGACTGCAGTGCTCATATATACCTTTTAGTATTCATTAGCTACTCAGCCGTGTCCACTTCTAAGAATCGTTCTAACAATAAGGTGAGGGCTATAGATTTTAACGTTTTATGGATTAGGTTTAAAACTGAATACATGAAAACTGAGTTTCTTAGACGTCCACTAATAAAAACCGAAGTAGACTCAAGAGTCCTCCGCTTAGGAAGACAAGCTTCCATAAGCCTTAGGAGCGCAGTCTCTATCGGCGGCCCCTTTCAGGGTCATTCTCAGTTGCCTAGCTCTTCCAGATACTGGAACCTGATGATTAATTATCGGGCAACACCTATTTTTACCATAAATGGACCTAATTTTGGGTGCGCATTATATTAATTACAAAGATCTCTAGCTGTTCCCTTCAGTCCATACTTGGAATGTTTGGTGCGTTAGTGGTTCATCTATCTTTTATATTTATATTTGGCCCACCTTCCTGTTCTTCGTTTATTGGGTGCTCTGGTGTTTGACTCTGTAAAACATGACTACGTAAGGACGCAATTTTCAGTCCCGGGTATTCATATAGAACGGACCATATTTCTTGTTAGAGACCAGCTCTACCTTCCTACTCATTAAATAAGCTTGTCAATGTCCTGACGGTGATTGGTTCCTCTGTCTTACTATTGGGATGTATGCTTTTAATACGCTTTCTGTATAGGCTGGGACCACTTACCTAAGGATAGGTACATGGGAAGCAGCCTGCCATCGGAGACAGTTGAAATGCTACGGGATGAACAAGCCATGGTGATAAAAATCCTCACAAAATAAAGAACAAAGAGAGAGAGAGAGAGGGAGAGAGAGAGAGAATGTTCGAGAATTAGCTTAGACGTCGTTTGCTAATTACTCATTATTACCAAAACAGAATATAAATTGTTTTGTTTTTCATTGTACAATAACGTTTGGGTTACATCTTTGGCTCAGTGAAGTCCTTCACAGGTTTGCGGAATAGCTCTTTTACAGTGATCGCACTGGAATTTTCCCATCCCAATTATTTGGTTAACACCACGATTCTCCACCGTTATTCGATCAGTGTTGAGAAGAATCTTATCCTAATTTCCTAATGAGAAATAGTTACATCCCCTGTGATCGCTGTGTCTTACAGCGTAAATCCGGGATTTCAGATTGAGCAAGATGTAATATTAGTTTATAATGTGCAGGCCAAAAATAGCATTATTTTGATAAATTGCATTAATTTCTTTCTTTTGACTGGGTTGACCTGCAACCGAAGGTTAAACTTTGAAAGGAAATTATGGAACTCCGGCCGTATATTCCGAGCCCCATGTCATTTTATTAGTGTCAGAGTTTTGGAGATGAAATTTTTTAAAAGCGCTATTTTAATCTCTGCAATCAATCGACAGGAAACTCATAAAGGAGTTTTCTCAGAAATTTCTACCCAGCTAACTTGTAAAGCTCGTCCAGATACTTCCCAAGACTATCCTGACTATCGCGAGATCGTAGTATTCAGGAGATCCTGGTAAATATCTTTCTTTTCTTCGAGAAATTTTAACGCTCGCCAGTCTTTAAATACCTGAACACTGTACATGCCGTCTTATAATGAGACGTCATCCGCATATATGAAAAACATTGTAATGGGTGTTTCAGGAAGGTCGCTTATATAGGAGACATTCCAGTGGTACTCCGGCAACCGCAAGGCGCTGAGAAAACATTATTTGCTCTAGTGATACACAGAAGGTCCTGTCGCTTAAGTAGTGTGCAATAAGTTTAATCATGGTGTTTTGGAAGTTTAGTTCTTTGAGTTTGTGCATGAGCCCAACATGGTATACAGAGGCAAATGCTCATTTTACTTCGAGAAAAAGGACTCCTGTTCACTGATTGTATTTATAGTCA
Organism: Metallyticus violacea; assembly: GCA_030762175.1. NCBI lineage: Eukaryota > Metazoa > Arthropoda > Insecta > Mantodea > Metallyticidae > Metallyticus > Metallyticus violacea. The sequence goes on along the minus strand of CM060846.1, from coordinate 252,091,324 downwards.
TGGGTTACTAACTGTAACATTTGCGTTAATTGTAGGGTAGTAGAATGCTGTGCTTGGAATCCAAATTGTTCATCAATGATTTAGTTGTGCATTTTAATGTGCGCTACTGTTATTTTAAACCATCCCTTTTTCTGCCACGTTGCTAACGGTGTTCAGTAGACTAATTGGTCTGTAATTCTGCGTGCTCGTAGCATTTTTTCCCGGTTTGGAAAGCATAAGTACTGTTGCATGTTGCGAGGAGATATATCCTAAACAGACAGAATTGGCAATTTTAGCCAATAAATCTAAGGCTTTCCTTGTTACTTTTTGAGCACCAAATTTGGTGTTTCATCCGGGCCAGGAGATTTGCCATTTAGCAAATACTGAATAATATATTTCAACTGTGATGGGCAAGTTCTGCGCAATTTGTTATGTTTGGGACTATTTTGAATATTAGTGGTGGTCTAAATTATGCCGGCATCGAATTCTGGGTCCACAGGTTCTACATTTAGCTTGTATGCTTCCTCCATAACATCGGCTAATATTTCGGCTTTGTCCTTCGGGGTCTGATTCCGTTAGCAGATATCTGTAGTGGAGGAATTTTAAGAGGTTCTTTGATTAGCCTTTTACTAATGTGCATACTTGATTTGCTTAGGGGTGATATTTTCCAGCACCTGATTCCACTGCTGTTGTATCATCTCCTTAATTCGTGTTTTAAATGCACTATTCAGTATTTCCGTATTGATTCTATGGAGTATGTCGCGTGGGAGCGGCCATTTTCGGCGTTCATGGTTTCTATTAGCCATTAGGGCTATAATATCAGTGGTATATTTTACTTTACTTTTATATGAATTGGAACATCAGAATCAACGGCTGCTTGGATTTATTGTTCGAGGTGCATTGCTGTTTCATCTGTGTCTTCTGAGGTCTGCAGAGGGGATCCTGTGGCGTGGCAAATGTATATTTAGCGCTGTATGGATAGATTCCCAATTGGTTTGACAATATTTACGTTTTGGTGTTTCTGATTTTGTCGCGAGAAGATTTTCAATTTCTAATATTACCGCATACTGATCCGGAGCAAGTGTTTCATCCCGGATATATTGTATCTAAAAAGTGTGTTTTGGAGGAATATAATGTCAAGTGTGATTAGGGCGTGGTTTCTATCATGTGGTTTGTATGTAGGCTCATCCGGATAGATGATTTAATTGGTCTTTTGCATGTGAGGGTGTAGGATATTTCCCGCCGCATTGTTAGTGGTCCATGATTTGTGTCGCGTATGAGCGTTCCCTGCAGCGCTTACGCTGTCTCCTACGGTTGTGATAGTCTCTAGATATTGAGTTCGCATCTGTCCAGTAGGATTGTAGATGCTTACAATATTGGTAGGTATGCTTAGGATTAGTGCCCTAATTACGGTAGCCTGCATGTGTGTGTTAATTTTAGTATGTGAATCTGCCAGTGTTGAATTTGTCGTGGAACTAGTATGGCTGCTCCTCCTTGGGCGCGTCCATCAGAATGGTCGCTGAGGTGTACTTTGTAACCTGCTACTGAGAACCTTTCGGTGTAAGGAACGTTTCATTTAGGAGAACAACGTTTTCTTTGATGTGTGGATAGTGTCGGAGTTCATCTAGATATGACCTCGCCTCCTGCAGTTCCAGAACATTATTTGGCACTGGGGGAGGTGGTAGAACAGTCGGTTGGAAGGAAACAGAATACGTTTGTTGGTGGTTATTTGTTTCTGGGCTATGTCTAGTAGCCATTTTCCATTGCGAGTGAGCACTGGTGGATCGCGTTCATAATTTTTATTGATTGTACAGCTGAGATTCCTTTAAACCCCCTTCTTTGTCCTTGGATCCCATCTGGGTCAGGAATCTATGCGTGAGAGCATCATCTTTTGCTATCAGTTCACAGTCCTTGGTGTTTTTTTTTTTTGAGTAGTGTTTAACGCCCGTTTTTACTACTGAGGCACCACAGGCGGTGGACACTGATGATACATGAGATGAAATGATAAATTTGGAAAGGATATTTTTTTTAAGGAAGGAAGCGTTCCAGGCCTAAGTTAGGTACCTCCCCGGCATTTGCCAGTCCTTGGTGTAGAAGAAGGGAGTTGCGTCACTGGGCGGTTGTGCGTTTGGAGTGGGGGTTGCTATTGTTCACACGCGTGCGTTGAGATGGACGTGGTTATGCGTTTTGTGTTTGTTTTCTTGTGACTGTGTTTGTTTAGGTGATGCTGGGGCACGGGGTTGTATGTGTTATGTGCTTGCGGTTGTATTTACCTGCGTGCTGTATGTGTTTGAGTTGACGCGCTGTTGCTACTGTCGAGACACTGCAGTGTAGATGCCCCCAGAATTGAACACCGCGTCCCACATCGAGGGCGGGATAGTGCATGCTGCAGGGGGAGGCTTGGAATTGATGAACTGCTGATAACCTGGGCAGCCCCTCTATTTGAATCTGTGGCCAGACTGGCCCAAATGCGTACTGACGCACTGTGGCTTAGCACTTGCTCATATGATGGTTCCCTGTGCATCGGGAACACACCTGCGGCGCTTCAACAGTTACGCGCTTGATGAGGGAATCCGAGGCCTCTACCAAATTGCATGGGGCCTTAGGGAGGAAGGTACATCTCTATTCTCCCATTCTACAATTGGCAAGGTCCATCAGGGACTGAATGACCATAGAGCAAATCTCGTCAGATAGACTAAGAAAATGGACAAATATGCCTGGAGCCTGTTAGAGTACAATTTAGTGACTTTGACTTCCTCCAAATTAAGGCGTGTTATCTCGGCCGTAACTTCCTCTATGATCATGTTCCCATAAAGACTTCTAATGGCCACTTTGAAGGTCCTTTCCTACGGGTAGCCAGTGACATGGAAGGGCACTTTCTTGTTCTACAGTGTGGAATGAAAATGTTGAAATCATCAGGGGTGGTGAATGTAAACCCGTGCTATACATTCCGATACTCGGATATGAACGTTCCGTGTTGTCTGTAGATCGTACTTTATTCTCTGATCAAAGTGGCCAGACTCTGAGCACAGTAGTCAGCCACATTCACTCTGCAAAAATTTTGTTTGACTCTGTGCAAAGGGGAATCCCCAACCGTTACAATTACTCTTGTGCTTTCCTCACTCTCGACTCTCAGCGGTGATACAGTTGGAAGAGCAACCAGCTGAGGTTCCCGGCGGTTCTTCATCAATGTCAAGACTACTACTGTCGCTGTCACTGCTCAGGTTCAGTTAGTGGGATTTGCTAGTTGTCCTTGCCATCTCCCCGCTAGTCGTGCTGTTTGTCCTAGTCTTGGTGCTTTTTGCATGCGACGTGCTTTTCGTCGTTTTTGTCACTTCCTTAGAGGTCGACGGGGTCAAGGCGGGAACATATCACCCCGTTTTGGCCATTATTGGCAGTTAGTAATATTTAACAGCTAAGCTAGCTTAGAAGAAGAGAGAAAATTAAAAATAAGAAAATTAAAGTAAAGCGTATTACGCTACTGCAGCAGCATTAGTTTATTGACTTAGCTTTCTTCTTCTGTTATGTTTGTTGGCAGCAGCACATAATTCATCTAACCTAATATGAATTCTTAAAAACTAGATAGAATAGAGAAAAGATATAGACAGTAAGAGAAATAGAAGAGATAGTGGGCGCTACAAAGCTCGAGAAGCATCGGCCAATCCCGAAAGGCGCCTAGATATCAGTCATAGACTGTTGGCGTTGCTGCTTTACCCAGCTAAACTGTAAGTGGAAGTGGTGGTTCCTACCGTTGTAGAGAAGACGCTGGCCTTGGTCTGTATTTGCGGTCCGTCACTCGGGCTCCCTTGGCTAGATTCGATGTCTCTTTGTTCCTCTCTGCTTTGTTTAGCTCCTTCATCTATACCTATCGACTGATGAAAAATATTGTTGCTATCTACTAGCTATTACCCTCCTCCTACCGTCCTTTTTATTCTTATATTCAAAGTAATGCTATGCCTAATATTTGTCAATTAAGGAGCATATGCCTCAATTAACCTTGTATAATTGTGCTCGGTGAACGAGATGGAGGGGTGTGGAGGGCGAACGGCAAAAATGCTGCCATTAAATGGTAGTCGCCTTGGTAATCTGCCGGTGGGCGAATTCGCGTTCTATTCATTAGTGAATAAAAGCGATATTCGGGAAATCCTGTCTTAGAGTGGTACAAAATGGTTCCTGACATCTCTGGTCTGGCCTGGCGATGCAAGTATGATCCGTTCTTGTTGATCTGCTAATAGACTGATAATGGTGCCATGTAGTTCTTGATGTCTTGTCTCAGTGACTCTTAACACGTTTTGCAGCTTGCTCTTTAGTGTTCCTAGTGTTCCAGTTGTGACAGCTTGGCTCTCTGTGAAGGCTTCTTCAAGTATATTAAGTCGGGTTGTGGAAGCTTCCTGAAATTACATGACTTGTGAGGAGATCAGGCTTAGTTATTTTTGTCAATTCAGTAACAGTTACTTCAAGTACCTGCAATATTGTGGTGTAATCTGGTGAGCGGGTTGGGGTTGGATCGTATGTTCCAAGTGATGAGGCTGGTAGAATAGGTTGTGAAGTTAGGCTGGAGCAAGTAAACAGATCGCTTGCACGGTATAATGATCTGTTCTCTGGCATGTAGCACGACTGTTAGTAGGAGTGTGCTGTGAGGAACTCGATGTAGTGGTAGCGAAGCGGATGTTCACAGGAGTGGGAGATGTTGCTACAGCCGCAGAAAATGTTTCAAGGTAGTGTGCCCTGCTTATGGCTGGGTTATATCTAATGATTAGGTACCGCAATTCGAATTCCCTTCTGAACAGCATCAGCGCATTCCTGCTGTATTTCAAGAAAGATCAGATGAACTAACGGCGAGGTCAGTGTAACGATCTAACTATTACCACTTTGGTTATAGATATCCATTGCAGTTGGGCTTTACGAAGAATATACTGTTCTGTGAAATGACGAGGAACGTTAATAATTGCGACGTTGTGTGTGTGTTACTGCTCTGTGTTAGCTGAACTGGGCTGGCATAGGAGACTGGCCGGTGTGCATGTGGTTGTCTGGATCTTCCGGAATAATTGGGCTGAAACAATGGGTCAGCGGTGGCAGAGTTGCCGGTAGGACTGAGTTAGAAGGCTTGGTTGATGTGGCGATTATCTTCTTATTAGTTTTTCTTGCTGAAGCGTGTGTTACGGCGATCGGTTGCTTCTTCTTTCCCATGATGTTATGCAGATGTTGCTGCTTAAACGAACTTCCGACGAAAGAGATTGTATCACTCTAAGCTGTGATATTTATACTAGCGGCTGGCGGAATAATATGAGGTGATTGGCTTGGGTTAACTGCGGGCTGGACATGAATGGGCGGAGTGCTGTGTTGTGCTGGCGCCTGATTAATCCGAGTAACCCGAATCAATCACCGCATATTATCCCGCCAAGCACTCAAATAAATATCACAGCTCAGAATACAACCAGCAAAGACGCGGTCTGGACGTTATTAAGGAAACTTTGACCTCGTTGCTACAACTGAAGATGTGTACCGCAGGTGCAAACAAAACATTTGAGAAGAAGGAGCCACCACGGCCCACAAAAACAGAATATACTGTATCTAGTGGTGACACCGGCCGTGAAACCCGAAGAAATTTGATTAACGAAATTTGTTCAACATCGCAGTTCTTTATTGTATTACTATCGTGCACTCCAGGAACATTCAATAGACGTTTGTCAGAAAAATTCAACTCGGCTCATTTGTCGTGCCCTATCATCGGTGGTGTACACCCTCTTTCACGCAGAAAGTTGGATTTTACCGATAAGGTACAAAGCACCATTGTGTGCTGCATAGCCGCTGGTGGTGCTGAAATGTGGACACCTATTGGATGACGATTGTAACGAAACGTTCTTCTCAATAATCAATAGAATACCCGTTCCATCTCCATTTCTTCCGTTAATTTCGAAATCAAGGAAAATATTTTAGAGCAAAAAAATAGTTATTGCAAAAAAGGGTGTTAATGTTTTTCACTAAATATTAGTCGATCAGTAATATATGCAGCAATGTATAACTTTTGGTACAATTATTGCTCGGACCTATAGATTTTTAAGATGTTTATGGTTCCAGTTGCTTTTAACACTGGGTCTGGCATTCGCATATTATTTTTATGGCGTTTTAAGATATTTCGTATTCCTAAATCTCAGTTAATTCCCTTTTTAGCTTTTATTGAATTTAAGTGCCTGCGCGGTTCTAGATAGACACATACTTGGTGTTGTAAAGTGCATTATTTTGGTGGCGTACATATAAAAAATAGGCTGATAAAATTCTTTTGTACATATACACTGCTTCTAGTCCATTGAATTTGCTATTTTTAAAGGTTTCCAATGCCGGAAAATGTCTTAAATTACTTAACGTTAGTTATGTAATATATCCTAGTTAGCACAACGTATAGATACTTTAACTTATATATGCTTCAACATTATTCATTAAATTAATATAAAAAGGGGCGATTTTAATCCTATCATATTTCTCTTTGATGACAGTCACAAATATGTAACAACCTTCTGAATTTGAGGTACATATATGCGGGCAAGTTGCTCTTCCTCAGGATAGGATCTTAATGTAGCCTGTTTCTTCCGTTCCCTTTTGGTATTTGCTTGCGGTATGCCCTGTTCAATGCAATTTATTTCCGTAATCATACTAATCTTAAAATATTCTGTTGTTTATGGAAGATATTGGTAAAATTTGATCTTGAAAGAGACCACCTAAAAAGTAATTTGGTTGTATTAATTGATTAGCCAAAATTAATTATTATGGGAAAAACAACACTAATGTTTGACAACTTAAATTCCCCTATTCACAATATCTTTGAGTTAGATGAGTTACATCAGGCTGCTCAACAAATCACTCGAAAAGGCATATCTGTTCTATATTCCCTGTGTAAAAATAAACTGGCCATTCTGCTTGCTGAAACTACGTGCCAAACGGCAGTTTTCTGAGGGCGCAGGGTCAGTTTTTGATTAGCTTGAAGTTAACGTGAAGTTATTGGGATGCACATATTGTTTGTTACAGGCGAAATCGTATCAGGTTGATAATGAAAGCCAAAATTATGTGCAGAAAGGAACTGGTTTCTCCTTAACAGTTTCCTGCAACTTGTGAACAAGAGTAATGCTATATAGCATTTGCTTTTATTTTTCCTTTACGTTTTCCGTTTTTTTTTTTTTTTTTCGTTTTTTCTTCTTTCCCCCCCCCCTTTTTTTTAACATACGCAGTACAAATTTCCACCACCTGAAACAATAATTTCAAAGGAATTCCGCATACAGGCCCCCATGTTTTCTGCAATATCTGCCAAAAATAGTGCGATGTTAACCAGTCTAACTCATTTTGATGTTTATATTGTGCTCACAAAGTCCATGACAGTATCTTTCTTAAGAGTCATCCCAAGGGGCATTCTCTTTGCAATGCCCTTTAAGTACCAACCATTGAGTTCGATATCCATTAATATTTCACCAATAACAAAGCCGAGGTAACACGAAATCTTCTCATATACATCACCATAAAGGGAAGGAAAATAGTTTACCTGACAGTAATGCAATCACAAAGCACTTAAAATGTTAATTAGAAAACTAAATTTTCATTTATTTTGAGTCTTTTAAACCAATCCCCATTTGAAACGCTTCAATATTTGAAAAATTTTTACTATTTTACGTTCACCAGTTTTAAAACAAATCTTGCTCTAATAATTAGAATAGGTAAAAGTTTATTTCGGAACTTCAAAATATAGAACTGATTTATTTACATTTCTCTAAGTAGAATACATAGAATGTTCAAACTAAAATTCAGATATGGCGGACTTCAGGTGAATTGTCAATTTTAATTTTCTGAAGAAAATGAAGATATTATAAGAACTGAAGGTTTTATACGTCATACATACATTTTAATATAAATACATAACTTTGAGTCCATGTTTATTATTTATTGGTCAGATATTTTACCAATATTTTATTATGATTTTCAGCTTTTATATCGCTCTTTGGTAATATTAATGTTATTTTCATTGGCTTAGCAAGAGTAATATATTATATTTGCATAAGCAATATTTTTAAATTTCTTGTGTGTGTAAAACTGAAACAAGTCTTAAAATTCAGTACTTATAACTATGTTAATTTAGATTATAACATAATATTATTTTAGATATGTTGGAAGGCACCCTGAAGGCAAACATTTTACATAAATTACTCCCCAACGAGCTGGATCTGCGTAAGTACATGGTGCTTGGTGGAGTTTATATATTGGATATATTGAGTCCACCTCCTCAGCCTTTTGGACTTGCTTGCTCATATGTGCTCACCGCATGTGAGTATTACATTTTTGTCACTGGTCTGCATGGATTCATCTATTTTACTCAATTTATGTATTTAGCAGTTAATATATATGCATACGGTGCCTTAATAATTGTATTGGGTGTTTTTGTACTTACAATCAAAGGTATTTAACGAAAATTAAAATTTTATGGGGCTAATATTTATCCATAAAATTGTGAGCAAAAGTAGTTATTTTTTATGTATTAAAATTATCTTGTAGCTACGCTAAAGCCTTATAAATATTTTGATGTCACAATTTGTATCTTGATTTAAAATGGAAGCGTCGTTTGTTTATAACTTACAATTTAAAAGGGGCTTGCTTTCGTTTTTTATATATTTTCAACAGCTGCTTTGCATTCATTTCATACCCTAGAAAAATTAATATTACATTAACCTCTTTAAAATAATTTTCCCGGAACAACCAAAATTCCGTTATACATCTTGCAACGTAATATAGGAATATTAAAGATGAAAAACAATTTTCTATACAATTCCACTTTGAACATACAAATAATGAGGGGAAAATTTCAAGGTGAAGAGGTGAGCCATCTTTCATATGCTTTTGTATACTAGCATTAGGGAAATAGGTTCATTTTTATGATTTTCCTACACGTTATAATGCATTGTGCTTTATACTATGTAATGTTAAAACAACTACTTCTGCAACAATGTTGTTTTGATGTTTTCTCATCTGTGTTTATAAAATAACAATATTACATGTTAGTACGCAGTTGCATAGTAAATGACATGATAACATGGTCTCTTATGAGTAAATTGCATCTCAAAAGAAAAGAAAGCATTATTGTAAATTAGAGCGTGAAAGGTTGTAACAGGAAATTCATTAGAGAATTGGGTGCTGTATTGTCTTCCGATCTCTTAAACATTGCCAAACTTACGGGAAAAATGAAACTGCAGTAAAACACTTCAGTTCACGAGTCTAGATGAGAGTACTACAAAGTTTGAGTGTGTGAGATTCTAAAGCAAGACTAATGGGCCTAAAGACAGTAGGATTCAAATTCTTGTGTCAGTGTGAACTATTCCTAGACTGTTTTCAGATATCGCTTACATTTTATAGGCCAGATAAAATGTTAAAATGAACAAACACGTTAAATGTGCCAAAAGCGAATAACTAGCGACGTAAATAGCTTTTCATTACATTAAAAAAACTGAATCTTTTCTCAAAGTCAAATTTTCTGGGCAAGTTGACGATTTTCAATGGTGCAATTAATGCAGTAAATAAATATTTTTTAAAAATACGTTAAAAGTTTTTTGAAAGCCCAGTTTCAATGAATCCAGAATTAATTCAATCTTATTTTGTAACACGTACAAAGCACGCTTAATAATAAGCGTATATTTGATGTTTATGGTTCCTTCTTCTAGCAGAATCATTGTTTTATTCCTTAGAATTCTGTTTCAGGGGAAGAAATTTCAGAATTTTAATATTTTAATATTAGAATGCCCGGGAAACAAGTCATTTTCAAACCGAATGGGAGTTATTACATATTAAGGAGAAAAGAAATGAAAAAGTAGAGAGATTTATAAATAATAATTATATGAAAAAATAATGAATAATTAAGTTAAAAGGTTGATGTCGCTCATAGCTGCAAATTTAAAGATTGTGATAAAAGGTCCTGGATACCGCATTAAGCATTATAATAGTTTGTGTGCAAGAAAAAGTGATTATTTTTATTTAAATATAATTTATGATACTTATGTGTGTGATTACAGCCAAGCTCGAGCTTTTAGCATGGTTTATATACAGTTGTAATAATGATGATGATGATGATGATGACCATTATCAGCAGAATAATGCACATTTCCATAAATGTGCACAATTAACGCATTTAAAATCCTTTTTTTTATTGTGTGTGTACATTGCAGGTCATAGTTTACTTATCCTCTGTGACCAGTTGTATCCAATTATTTTCAGAGAAATAACTGCCCAAAACCTTTGTGTGCTCTACCGTTTGCATTCTCAAACGTTTAACATTCGGCTGCGCTTCCCCAACAAATAATTATAGAGCCCTCTAATATATGTCGTGAATAAGTACAAGCAGGTATCCATGCGTTGTATATCGTGGTCATCTTTAGCCTCGACAGTAATGTCATTCGCTTATACATGAACACCCAGTTACTTCCCGTATATATTGATCCTTTTACCTCCTGTTGAATATTTTGTAATAAAGAACCAAGGTATAAAGCGAATAACATCATGGAGAGTGTGCATCCTTATTGAACAGTTGCTTAATCGGTATCGAGGTTCAGAGGTAGCCATTTTAAAGTATTGACGAGGCTGTGATATAAAGTTAGTGGACAAGTTTGCAAATCTTAACTGGAATGCTCAGCTCGTGAATGCGCGTCCATAAATCTTCATGTACCACGTTACCAACGACATTTTGCAAATCAAGATTAATCAGGCCTGTTGCTGCTTAAAACCAAAAGCTTTAAAAAAATTTGGTTTTGCATTTGTCACCTATCAATGTGTTTAACTAGCACAGCCGCAGTTAGGGTGCAAGAGTAGCAAAATTCATAAACACACAACCTGCTCTGTATTTTCCATGATTCATGTGTTTCAACCTTTTTACTTTTGGTGGCATTTTTTCATCGCCTTTTGTACTACCAGATTGTTGTCTCAAAGGTGCACCCACAATTGTTTCACTGTATAAAATACGAGTATACTCTTAGGGATATGCATGAGCTGCTTACTTCTACGCCTCTCTGTCCGAACACCGGGAGTTGTCATCCTGAGGTGAGTCTGTTTGAGCCCAAGATGGGGTGGTGTCTAAGAAGCAGCATCCCATTAGATACTCAAATTGTACGGAAATATTTCGCTGAGATGAATGCTGTCGTTCTCGTCCTTAGTGAATACCACGAAAGGAAAATTTAGGGTATTTGAAATAAGCAAAAAACAGTATTTTTTCGTACAAATGCTCTATTTCCAACGTCGAATTTGACTTGTCGATCACAAATTTTAAATGTTACCGAAAAAATTATTCCTCCCCTCCTAGATGATTTCTTAATGGACCAAATGAGGTGAGAACTCAGTGAGTGCTAACAAGGTATTACCGCTATTTTGCATAACTTTATTCCTTGTTTGCTAAGTCGTGTATATTATTATTGATTTATTTATGCACGCTCTTTAACATCTCAGGTCATCAGCGTCCCATTCAACTCAGGGCGTGAAACGGCCGACCAATTTTGCTCAGAGGTCTCTTCTTTCAGGCTTGAGGTTCTTTTTCGTGCCGTAAATGTACGACACGGACCCACGGCCTTACTTCCCTTCCGAAGGAAGCCATACTTAGGATTTTTACGCCCCGAAAAAATCCATCGAACTCGCGTTCTTGGGTGTAGGAGGCAAGTATGGTAACCACAACACCACCAGGACCGACTGCTAAGTCGTGTGAATATGCTAATGCCATTTTCAGATAATAAGGTGTCTTGAATTCACGTTAATTATTTCTTGAATCTCTTTCCACCCTTGCCTCCACCCTATTTCCTCTATCATTTCTTCCGTAAGAACACGTCGACTTGGAATACATTTTTTTTTCCCCCTCATTTAGAGATTCTGTCACTTATATCTTTTTAACATATTTGCAAATCTGGAACACTTTTTCCAGGATATTTTATCCTTTCTGTGCAAGAATCACACACAAAAACACGTTCTTTAAGATTATATTTATATAGTAGCACAAAAGGCGATGAACATTCAGCACACAATTTACACACAATGAAAGCACCAAGTAGCGAAGCACAACCTATTGCTGAGAAAGCGTCCCTCTAACTAAATACAGGCTTATATCTGCACATACATACGGGCCTTGACGACTGGGCGCTTAAGTATGCAGTTGAGCTCGGCCCGCCCTTAGCTTAGATAACCTCAATGTACTCCGCGCAAGTCATAACAAACACTGTTGTTTTTCCCCATTGCTCTCAAGACCCATATTAGGCATATGTTCAATACTTCACCGGTTCTCTCTTGCATTAAAGGACAGATATTCCTTAAATTTTTTCAAGCAAATGGTTGACATATTTCCGAGCAAATAAGTTGGCACAACGCTCATATCGGTACTCAATTTTGACTATGACAGGCCTTTTTCCTTTCGACTCTAGTGCAATACCTCTCATTGTATACTTTATTACAGCGCAGTGACGTTAACCATTTGAGTTGGTCAATGCAAGAATAAAACTTATATTCGTCTAGCTATGGAGTGCAACGATAACAACAAGCAAACATATCTTTAATATAATGCACTTTGCTAAATCTCAATAACTTAGTTCAGACAATATGCAGATTCTATAATTTGATAAGTGAGAAAATATTTTTCAATCATAGTCGAAAATTTCACCATAAATAGGTATTAATTTTAGCAGTTTTTTAATTATGCTCAATTATTTGCATTATTAAAACCGAAAATTGCAAAATATCTGCTTGTAAACAAATGGGTCAACTTTGGATTCTCTGCAGGAACAATGTAGCTTAGTTGAAGCCTTTTTTCTGGCATCGGAAAGTATAATATCAAATAGATTTATCCCATTCTTCATTGTTAGCAAACAGCAATGTATGGTCGAGATCATTAAGGCGCGGATTCGTGAGCGGGAGGTCTGGGGTTCGATTCTCGCCATCCTGACTGAGGTTTTTTACAGGGTTTACTCAGTCCTAAATTATGGCCCCGAACATTTCCTGCCTTTAAAATAATCCTTTCCCAATTTATCATTTCTTCCCATGTATCATCAGTGTCCACCGCCTGTGGTGCCTCAGTATTAAAACGGGCATTAAACACTGTTGAAAAAAATATGGATAAATTTGCGCTATAATTAATTCCATATATTTATAGCATTGATAAATGATAAATGATGTATGTAGGGAAATTTTACCTTGAGCCTTTATTTGTTTATTCCTGTCGGTGTTTAGAGATTATTTTGTGAATAAGAACTTGTGAAAAATTTCAAATAAAATAAAAATTACTGTAATAAATACTTAGGTTCAGATACTTGACATATAAATGTATTCAACTATACCCAGAGTGTTACACCGCTGGAATTTACTGGCGACAGAGGGGTCCAAGACTAACAATTTTGGATGGGAAACTCATGGTTCATAGCTTCAAAATAAAAAGTAATGTATTAAAAATTCTAAAGGATCAGCATATTACTGTTCCGTTTGAAATAAAAAAGAACACCAGCAATAGCGATGGACATTCGTGAAACGCCTGTTGGCGTAATAAGTTACGTGACGTGACGAATGAAAGAAACAGGCTACAAGCCTCATTAGAATATAAAACAATATTATTATTATTATTAACAACAACAACAATAATAATAATAATAATAATAATAATAATAATAATAATAATAATAATAATAATAATAATAATAATAATAATAATAATAATTTGGAATTTTTTGGAATTAATGTCAAATTCATATGATGTTAACTTCAGGAAGTAACTATTATTGAGGCAAATTTTAAAGCAAGTTCCTCAATGAAATTCTTCATGCTTTAAATTAAATTATTGAACCTGATACAGGGGCTTCAACATGAGCTTTTGGTAATCATAAATGAACTATATATATAGGTATTTTCTATTAAGTACTTTTAATTTCCAATTAAAAAGACTACTTTGTAGAGAAGATAATTTATATTTTAATTACAATTACTGCAATTATTTTAATAATTTATTTAAAGATTTATATATTTAGTGAACTAGCGGAAAGGTGGTATAAATTAAGAAATGGAATAAATGTAAAACTCGTTAAATATTTGCTGCACGTATTATTTGAAAGGAAACAGATATGACTATGCATTACATAAGAGGAAATACGCTGCAGGGGACACGGAAAGAAAAATAAATAGCTTAGGTTTTAGAGGAATTGCTCAAAGTGTGGACCTCCCACATCAAGATATAGATGACAATGTAGCAAAAAATATTCTCTTACCCTGTCGAGCACTACAGGTATGTTGGGAATCTCATTATAAGCTGCAATGATTCGAGAAACCATATATCCTCGTCCAATTTAACAGGTCTCTCGAGCACCAAAGTCGGGTGTCGCCCCCCCCCTTCCAAAAAGGAGATCAGAATTATTAAGGTAGGAGAATGATCTGGCAAAGGCACAGCAAGACAGGTTCTTCCAATCAGTAACCAAGAAATACCCAATCTAAATGGGTTCACACGTTCAGAGTGAAATGCGGAGGAGCTCCAAAGTGTTGGAAACACAATTGCTCCAGATTTCAAGCGGTACTTTCTCCAGTAAGGGTGGCAATACATGCTTTTAAAATGTTTATAAATTTTGCCATGTGGTCGAGCAGAAAACCGACATGGTCAATTACTCAGTTAGAAACCAAGTCAGTCCATGTGTTGGTGGCTCTTTTGCTATAGTGCCATAGGGATTTTTCATTCATGTACATAGTTGTTTCTTAAATTTAAAACTCTCCTATCTCGATTAAACAAGGTCTTATCAGGGAATAGTGAGGAAAAGTAATCCTGTGGCTGCTACAAATTCAATTGCAAAACTGCAAGGGGGATGAATATCCGCCGCACTTAGGGGGAAGGGATAAGGTGCCCCGAATTTCCTATACAATAGCATAGTTGCTGCCCATAGCACGTGGGATATTTTCGGCACTTGTTGAAGAATTCTTTTCCAGTCTACGGAGTATGTCGTCTGAAAATGTCGGGGTGTGATGAGTACGACTTTCACTGCAGTCGATTTTTTGGAGCAAAAACATCCCCGTTCTTGCAAACGTTTGTCGACAAACTGGAAAGTACATCTGTTAATTCCGTCTATTGGGAAAACTTTCATTGTAAATCTCAGCAGAAACTGACTCACCATTTGCTTCTTCTCCATACACAAGGTTCATATAAATAACACAAAAAACGTATACCAATACTACATTTTACTTTCTGCAACGCATTGCCTTGTAATGTTTTTAATAGTGTTTAACACCCATTTTTATTGCTGAGGCATCACAGGCTGTGGACATTTATGATACATGAGATGAAATGATAAATTGGAAAAATATTTTTTTTAAGGAAGGAACAGTTCCAAGTCAAGTGCATAACAATGTGTTTTAATAATTCCAGCAAAAACCATTACTCTCTCACGCTTGAACACCGATATACCGATAACGTAATATTTTACATAGCTCCAATTGGTTTTCTTTAGTAATATGCGGTCAAGGGGTGCATTAAATTGGTAATTGGTCAAAATTATTATGCAAACAGTTTTATTTGAGTGAATATTTTATATTCCTTCATCATGTAGTTGAATCAGAAAGCGCTAACTTAGTTACATTCATTTGGTTTACCCTTCTGTAGATGACTTGAAAGGATTTACCGTGACGCAATCGTCCGCTTAGCAACCGGCAGAATTATGCTGGACTTACATTCTTCCTACACCTGCGCACCCTTTTCTCATTGGCCACTATAACTTAAACTAAGGGCGTTGGTATCCATAATTGGTAAACATTACAACATAATGTAAAGACCCCTCTAAGCGATTGCGAAGCTATATTAGCTATATTAGGTGATAGAAGTGCCTGTTCCATTCCTGTCTCTTCGCTCATCGCCTGTGCTACACTGTTTTGCCGCTGGCCGCCCTGCTACCTCGGCTCTGCGAGACATCATCCGTAAGGTAACAGCCCGTGCGGCCTTAATAACCTGCTTTCTAGCTATCCAGTCACTATGCGCAAACTTAAGCCTTCAGCACTAGCTATCCAGTTACTATGTGTTACTTTAAACCTTCAGCATCAGAGGATATCTTAACACGTGAATTTCATTATCAGTATTCAAAAAAGGAAGTAGAAATGGCAGTAACATTCTCTTTAATTGTACCTCTAAGTTCTCCTAGCGCTCCGTCCTTGCAGCTCACGTCATAAGTGTGACAAGTGGCGAAGGCGCCTGGTATCGATGAGCGTGTTACCTGCGACGCACCTGTCATAGCGGCATTGGATACCGATATCTACATTGAGCCTTGGTGGACAGGATCCCGAGCCCTTGCATTGCACAGCTTACTTCCCGATTGGCATCCAGTATGAGCTGATTAATTTTCACTGCGACTCTGTCAATCTCCGTGGAACTGGCTTTATATCGGTTTGACAGTGCTGTGGCTAAGGACATCCGGCATGGGTATTATTTGCTGGGTGACCTTCAGCTGGCCAGGAAATGCTCCCGCATCTTATCTTCCAGTGACGCTCTCTAGATGCGATGAGCAGTCTACGTTTGGTGCTTCCGCAGAGGAAAAGTTATGTGTGTGGATGTTATGAAGTCGTGTGATGCTCGCAGTGTTGAGCGATTTCAACGGATGATCTTCCAACGATGTCATGCGGTGCGTACAGAACCATTTTTCAATTTTATGGTACAGTTCCCCCGTTCTTCTTGCTTGTTTACTTTTGTTGGCCTGCTCCATGTCTATCCCTTCGCTCGTCGCCTGTGCTACCCTGTGTTGCTGTTGGCCGCTCTGCACCCTCGGCTCTGCGAGACATCACCACTAAGGTTACGGCTGTTCGGCCTTAATGGGCTACTTTATAACTATCCAGTCACTATGTGTTACTTTAACCTTAAGCATCAGAAGAGATCTTAACATGTCAATTTTATTATTAATATACAATAAAACCAGAGTAATGGCAGTAACATTTTCTTTAATTACGCCCGTGAGTGCTCCTACACCTACGCTCCCCTAGTTCACGTCATAAGCGTGACACTGTCTCATATTTACTATCTATATTCCTTATATAACGCTTAAAGTTCGTGCGGTGCAGTTAATTAACAATTGTATAAGCATTTCACTAATATTACTATTCTGGTTATTAGAACACAAAACAACTTAAGTAGCTGTCTTGTTATAACATAGCTAATTCCTAAAATAAAGGCCTAGTTTCCAATAAGAAATTTTCAAATGCCTTACCCCAATTGATAAGGAGCGTTCTCTTATTTTAGACTCACAAAACTTACACAAATGAACCTAGATGGCGGAAAGGAAGTACTTGTTTTATATAAGTAATCAATTTAATCGATTAATGGAACAAAATATGCAATTAATGTTATATTAAATCTGATTAACAGTTAAACTGTGTTACTATACGGATAGCGTTCGGGTCTGCTTGACCCGATGTACTGTAATTAATACAAAATATGTGCATCATTTCAAAATATATAAATTATAGACATAAAACGTCATTATTAATATTTTAATTACAAACATTTTTATTATTGCTATATTTTGTTATTTTATTACTGGTGCTTTTGTTTTTACTATATGGAGCATTTATTTGCTTCAGGGTTTCACATTATTAAAATTTTGCAAATGTTATATAAGAACTCTAAACTAACCAAACTTTATAACATCATTATCTCTGAATGTGTGCACTTTAGACAAAAACATGTGACATACGTTTTACAAATATGTGCCTTATACTTTCCATAAAAGATTTTAGTTTTGCTGTCATTGCTTGATGGATAGAATGTACAATTTGCACGTTTTACAGATTCTCCTGAAGTTGTAAACTCTGAAACTGTTGCTATGGTTTCTGGTTGTTAAATATTCTTGACAATTCTCAATGATTCTTCAGTTCTTGATAAGTGCGCTCTAATGCAGCGTGTTCCTTTATCAGGGATTTTCCAAGTTCGTCTAAGAATATTCCACTTCTTGTTAATTTTCTTGCATTCCAGTTTGGGTTAATGAAAATCATATATACATGCACTGTAAGCAGAAACGCAAAGTTCGTTGTAGAAAATAATTACTGGCCATAGATTTGCATTTTTATTTTACAGGTGTAGATACTTGTTACTTGATCAAGTGCATCTACAATTCCTTTAGTTCCATTACAGCTTCCAGCTGGCGCGTTATTGCAAAAAGTACAACCCTAGTGACATTTATGCTTATATCGGTGGTTTAACCTTGAGTTGTGCATCACTCAATGTATTCCCCTGGTGATGCTTCCTTGATAATTAGATTACTGTTGCTCTCTCTTTCTTCAACTGTCTCGGTTGCTTTAATGAGTTCTAAGAAAAGAGATGTTCAAGGTTGCAAAAAGTACAACGCGCGTCTGCTCTTGTGACGGATGTGAATTCAGTTCTACAGTGAGCAATACATTAAGGTAAATGTAATGAGCATTTAAGTGTACGTAGATATTCGTTTTTCGAATAGTCAACATAAACTGTAACTGTTATTTTAGCTTGTGCAGTTATTCGTCATAATTATTATTTTTTTCAATATGAAGAGTTTATCAGAGGAAGAAATACGCAAAATACAGAGCAATGGTAATACTTAATCAGATTTTACAGAGTTTGAAGAAAGTATATTAAAAACGAAAATCATGATAGGGTATCCGAAAGGATGGTGTGGATGGAGGTGATTTCAATGAGCTAAAAGAAGTACGAAGGTTCTTTATTGGAAGAGACAAAATTGTGCAGTGGTGTAAAAATAAGTGTGCTAGACCATAAAGAACAAAAAGTAATAAAACAATGTTAAAATTCATACAGGTTCAAAGAAATGCGTATTGAATATAACCGACAAAGTGAGAACTTTTCTAAAAATAAACGACTTGACATTATTAATGAAATTGTAAGCTATATGAATGTGTATATATACAGATATCAAGAAACTCACAAATCTTCTCTTGAAGGAAATAACAAAACTACATCAAGTAATGAAATAATGTACTTTTATGGATTCTTTTCTTCATTCAAGCAAGAAAGGGTCATAATACAAATTTTATACTTCTCTGGGTAGCAATGGAACGGAAATGGAAATTATTAAGTCTATAATAAGCTATAAAAGGTTCCTGCTTCTGTTGCATGCGGTTTGATGACATGGAAACAAAGTATGAATGGAGAAAGACTGGTAAGTTAGCTGTAATTGGTACAGTGTTGGAGGCTTTTGTTGCTAATTGCAGCAGCTCCTACAATAGTAAAGAATACATCACAATAGATTAAATAAAAATTATTAAAGTTGCTGCAATTCGTACAATGTTTGAGACTTTTTTTTTTTTTTTTTTTTTTTTTTTTTTTGCTAATTGTACCATCTCCTGCAATATGAAGGAATACACCACAATAGATCAAATAAAAACCGCTAAGTTAGCTACAATTGTCACAGTGTTGGAGCCTTTTGTTGCTAATTGTAGCAGCTCCTACAATAAGAACGAACACACCACAATAGATTAAATAAAAACTAGTAAGTTAGCTGCAATTCGTACAATGTTGGAGCCTTTTGTTGCTAATTGTAACATCTATTACAATAAGAACGAATGCACCACAATAAATGAAATGCTTGACTCTTTCAGAGGTCGTTGTGGATGGAAGCAGTACATGCCCAGCAAACCAGCTAAGGATGAATTAAACCTTTTTGCATTATGCAATGAAAAACATGGTTTGTAGTAACTTGGAGGCTTAGTGTGGTACTCAGCCAGAAGGATAATGCAGAGTTTCAAGTGGTCCTGAAGGCATCGAGAAGAAAATTGTAGTTCCAACAGGAACCTAACAACTGACAATTGGTATACAGAATACTTTCTTGTTGAATATTTACTTCTCAAGAAAATTACCTTAATTGGAACAATGAGAAAGAATAGACTAAAAATTGCTCCAGAATTTCTGTCATGCGAATCAAGAGAAATTGAAAAATTGTTGTTTGAAATTGAGAAGAATAAGCAGAATATTATTATGTGTTCCTTGTAAAAACCGAACTGTTATTCTTATGTCTATTACTCATGGCACAGTAGCAATTGATGAAGAAACCATAATTGATTACAACATGAAAAGGTGCAACAAAACCTGTACCTCTTAGTCCGAGTCAAAGGGTTAGAAGAATGCGGCCACTGACTTTATTTGCCACATTTTAAACATTGTCGTCATCAACTGACAAGTTGTTTTTTTCATCAAACAGGAGGCAAATGTACGAAAATGTATTTATCTCAAGCTGCTAGCAAAAAGTCTTATGCATGAACAATTCATATCTAGAGTACAACTCAAATCACTGCTAGCCAATCTCACGTTGTTTATTAAATAGTTTATTTCATCCTCAATCGTCAGCTTCTGAAGAATGAAGCTTGAACCTAAGACGAAAAAGCATGGAGCATCTTTCATATGTGGCCAGCAAAGGAATCATGCCCTTCTGCTAAATGAAATAAATGTAAAGAATTTGAATGCATAAGGCACACAAAAAGGAAATTGTGTGAAAAATATGACGAAAGTGAACCCGATTCGGCATAATATGGTAAAATGGTGTCATTAAGAACTACAACAAATGAACTTTTTGACACAGCATGCTTAATATGTGTATAAACTGTTTCCTTCACAATATATTAGCAAATATGCTAACAGCTATGTTGATAATGAATATTGTTCATGTTTTAAACTTTACAACGCAGCCTGCTCCTGTCACACAATTAGGCTCATGGGCCGGTATGATAATGTAAAATCCTGCCTATTACTTGTTTTTTCATCATGATGCAGCTTACTCAGAAGCACAACAAATTTATTTCTCTTTGGAACATAATGACTGCAGTAGTGTCATCAGTAAAGCAAAATGAAAAACTGCGTAACACTGCGTTTGTCATTTGCTGTGAAATATCTGATTTATTTTTCCGTACGGTTCCCAAGATCGTCAATTTTCTTTTCAGAACTAGCTGTCCAAACTTATAGGATGTAAATGTTTTCGTATGTTACATTCTGACCTGTTATTTAACTTGAAAGATAAAAGACCACTCTCATGCCCTGATTTCTTTTCGGTGTTGCTCTAGGTTCTTTTTTTTTTTTGTATAAAGTTTGTGCTTTCAAATATAAGGCATTTCACTGTCACAAAGAGCCCGTATTTTGCTGTTTACTTGGACTATATTGCTTGAAGTAACACCTACCTCGAAACCTTACTTAGTTATTCACAGACAGTCACTTTTTCCCCAGAGGTGTATAATTTTTTAAACAGTTCCAACTATTTCTCCGAAATGTTATGGATAGCAGCTAGCTAATCAGAGCAATCTCTCTCTACTAATGATTTTTTATAAAAAGCAGAAGGCGTTATATCTTCAAAATAGTGAAATTGTTGCCCGAAATATATTGCAAGCAGTTTCTTAATTCCATAAGCTTTGAATCTCCATATGATGGATAATCACCAGCAATATACAAGAGTCACAAATAAGCGTGAAACTCAATATCATTAATATTTCTCCACTGTTGGCCATAAACTGGCTTTCCCTCCAAATTTGACATTCCTTTTCAAACATGGCACCAAATATGCTTGAAACGTACTATTTAAGTCACTTATTTTGGTGACTGTGCACCTTGTAACTCTTGATAACATTCGATGTAGAAATATTGCCACGTTGTAGAGGCTGATATACCGGGCATATTATATTTTGAAAGAATTTTCTGTTTATTTCTGACAGGATATTAACAGAATAAATCAACACGGGAACTATCACTTTCAAATGATATTCATATTCAAAAATACATTCTTCACGTTTGGATGCATTGACAAGTGCCTCTAACTTAGATTCACTAAATCGTCCATTTGCCATGGTGCCTGCACTCAAATGAGCAAACTATTATGACATTCACGGGGGATTGTCGGTCCTGGTGGTGTAGTGGTTACCATACTTGCCTCCTAAACCCAAAACGCGGGTCCGAACCCGTAAAAATCCTAAGTATGGCTTCCTTCGGAAGGGAAGTAAAGCCGTGGGTCCCGTGTCGTACATTTACGGCACGAAAAAGAACCTCAGCCCTGAAAGAGAGGCCTCTGAGCAAAATTTGCCGGCCGTTTCACGCCCTGAGTTGAATGGGACGCTGATGACCTGAGCTGTTAAAGAGCGTCCATAAATAAATCAATCAATCAAGGGGGATTAAAAATAGAATTTAGTGCCAAGCAGCGGGTCATGCCGCAATAATAGGATGCAGGCTCATATTTGCAATAATATTCAACTGATTGTTGAACACAATATAAAACAAAAAATATAAGGATACAAAACATAAAATTGCACGTAAATATCAATATTGCATGTTGAATAATCAAGCGTCATATTTACTCGAACGTCATGTACTAACTATTACAGATTGAGACTACAACAGTTAAATAGTGATACATTTTTTTAAAAACAAAACAATATATTTTTCAAGGTTAAACAAAGTCACCGAGTTTCATAGGGATATCTTATTTTATTTGAGAAATAATTAGTAACAAATATTTGTTACATCTCTTATAGACCCGAACAGAACAGCAGGGGTGATCGAATAGTCGAACTGATTAAAATAGTCATGTAGCACGGATACAGTTCTGTAAAATCTGTGTAGCAAAACATTTCTATATCATTTGGGTTTGGTAGACTCTTAAGCTAAGTTCAACAGGTCATCTGTATCAATTGGTGTTGATTTCTTCTTGCCTTTAAAAGCAATAAACAATAATACGGTAAGTACCATTACATGTAAATGCCCTTGTAGATTAAAATGCACCTTAGAGGACTATTTACTTTCAAAATCAGTTGAAAGTATGTACCTATATTGTAGTATATTTCTGGACATGTTGTATTGTCAAAAGGTAACTGAAAATTTAAATCACTGCATGGAGGCGAATGATACGATTAACGGAATTTCTTCGATTCGAATGCTTTTGTATCATTCATGTGCATCCCACACAATGCCAAAAAGAACAGCTTTGAATGACTGCACAATATCAGTTCATTTTCACAACCTATGTGTGATTCTTCGTTATTCAAAGGTTGCATTCAGTGTAATATATTTTATTATATGAACTTAAGTTTTGTGTTAAAGTTTAATAGGTTATGGACAGAAATAGCATGGTTTTGTAGGAATTGTGTAAAATCGTACATTTGAAGTGGAAGTATAGGTAATTTCTAATGTTGTTTAAAGCATATCTATCCATTCCAACTAACTTGCATTTATTTTCTCAAGCATCGTTGACGCACACACTATGAAGAATGTATCCTGTGTTAAAGAAGCTGAAATAGTAAATAAATGCTTGAAGTGAATTGTTCAGGATATCAGGACGGTTAACAGGGCCAGATTTTGATCTCGAAAGGATGTTAGGGGATCTCAACGATGGTTTGGCATGGATTTTTTTGAGAGAGTATTCAGGAATTTTATTTATGAGTTTATTAAAATGTATTATAGATGTTGAAATGAAAATGAATGTAGATCTTTTATTGATGTTTTTCCTTCAAGAGATAGATAACAAACAGTTGTAAATGTTGGAAAATCAAACAAGTTGAATTTGTTAGTCTCGGGGGGGGGGGGGGTTGAACCCAATATTAAATAGTAATCACTCGCCGTTATAGCACATTGGATTGACTCAAATTGTGATTATCATAATTTAATAATTTAATTTAAGCATATGAAGCATATGACAGAAACACAAAGCCACCATTTACATAGAATAATTTAAAGGTGTCATTCGTGAATTGGGTTCTAAAGGCAGAATTGTTTTTGTTTATACTGAAAATACGTAAAATATAATGCATGCTGTTGAAAGAGCAAGGTGCACAGGCCATTCTCTAAAACTAAGTTTAAATAGAGCTATAGCTGAAGGTTCTGCCGAAACACTACTTTCAAATATAGCATTTAGTTTTATTGAAAACTAAATGAGCTGGACCTTAAGCCATATACATTGTACCGCGGCAAACTTACATACTGATGGAACAGTACATTACATGTTAGGGAGCCTTGCGAAGGATTATTGGTTGTTACAGCCGTGTTATCGATACACCCTTCTAATGGCATACATCTTTAAATTTCTATTTAAGTATTATTTTGTCGGCACTCCCTCAGGGATCTAGTGTTAGATACTAGGCGCATAAACCCTAGGTACATAAGCGCTCCCTAATGTCCGCGCTTGGTGTGTTTAGCCCATTTTTGTTTCGTCCATCTATTCCTTTTCTATTTTTGCGAGCAGTAAGAAGGACGCCCTTGCATTTGACGCGGTAGAACGTGACTGTATAATGCGGTTATTCTGAGCACTGGGTTATCATGCTGGAGGTGAGCGTCTCGTCTGGTACGGGAAAGGGTCATTGCATGAGCTGTCAACTTCCTGTAGGCAACTGAGCCCTTCTGTTTTACCACTGGTAGATGTGAGCCTGAGATGAATCCTGTCTAGGGCAGGACAATTCACCTAAGAGAAGTAGCGCTTGGGGAGCTACCTGCCATTTTCATCGATGAATGATAAACTTGTGAAAGGGGCTGAAAATTATAACTTAAATGTAAAATAAAAAGAGCTGAGATAAAAGAAGTAGCGAAGATTTAGTTCCTATATTACTAAGTAATTACTAGAACAGAAGAATGCCAGTCGTTTAGTCGTGTGAACACCTTCGTTATCAGAATGGTTTATTAACACCTCAGGTCCTGTGAAATACTTCACTCAAACGCCCGGCGGTTCTATTCTAGTGGAGACACTGGGATTGCCCCAAATAAATTAGTTACTAAAGGCCGTAATATTCCGCGATTATCCTGTTGGGGAAAAACAAAAACCATGAGTTCATTAGCACCAATGGGCTAGATAACATGTCCGACAGCGAAATTCATGATTATATAACTGAACAAAGTGTAATATTGGTTTATCGCTTGCAGGCGAAAAATAATGAAGAAGAGTGCCGACCCGTCCCAATTCCTCATTTTTAACAGAATAGATCTCCCAAATGATTATCCGGATTGGGTACAAAGTAATAGAAGCTACACCCAATAGCTAACCCACTGCGGTGCTATCGTGCCAGTGTTTTGGACAGTATCGTACAAGGGCTCCATTTCCATTTGCGCCACATTTGAGCAGGAAACTCACGAGGGAGTAATACATCTACTCTCGTCTGCGGAAACTGAATCGGAACTCATTTTCGGCAAGCTCCCATGACCGTCACCGCTTTCGAGAAGAACACTGTATCCAGGTTAAGCAAAACCTTTCCTTCACAAATGTCTCGAAAACGGTTCCAAGTTTACAGAATTTGCTGCTGCTGATAGGAATCGACGACGCTGTAGTAGCCACCCCTTAACATTAACTCTGTCGATACCATTGTTGAGCGTTTCGAAAGTGTTTTACCACTTCCCTAACACATTATAACATTAAATTTTCCTGAATAACTGAACATATTAATACTCCTAACTATGTCATTCTTTATTAATATCAATATCCTAATAGCATCTAGCCAAACATATGTTTAAAAACAGTACGTGAATTTCTTTATCCTGCGTCCCAGGCAGCCATTGGCCGACCAAGCGCATGCGTTGCAATATCGGCCCACTGAATAAAACCGCCATCAGCTCCGTTATAAATTTGGTGTTTCTTTTACAAGTTAATAGCTGTTATTGTTTTACAATTTACTATTATTAGGTGTAATTAAATTTTGTATTGAACACCTCATTCCTCAAGTAACATTGAAACAAAAATGATCTATGTATGACACTTATGTGAAAACAGAACCATGTAAAGCATTTTGTAGGCAAACTGTAGCAAGATTTGTCCATTTCGTTTTTTCTAAATTCAAAAGGACGTCATCCACAAATACTTGCATGCTTTTTTCAACTATTATCCGTTAATGAGAGAACTTGAATATTTTGAACAAGATTCTGCTACAGTCAACATTTCCGTGATTCTTTATGGGATTTATTAGAATTTTCAATAATAAAATAATTTCTACTGCGTTATTTATCTCATGGTTCCTTAATTTTATCCTTTCTGCTATTACTTGTGGAGAACCTTTCAATATAGGGTCCATAGAAGTAACACTTAAACTATAGATCAACTGAAAGATAAATATGAAAAGAATTTTAATGAATTACTGAGAAATAATTTTTGCATGTAGACACTAATTTTATTGGAAGACATCTGGAAAGCATGAATGTAGACGGATACAAATTTAGATATCTGCTATAACAAGGTAAACATTGGGTGTAGTATAAAATAATATTTTATGCTGTCTTTTATTTGTTTATTTTTTATTATTCTTCACTTGATTCTATATCAGGACATAATATTCCAGATTTATTTTCATTTATTCCTTTTACATTTTTCTTTGCAATTATTAATACAATTATCAATACAATTTAAATTCTGTATATTTTAAAATCTACAGTACTAATACTATAACTAACAAAACTAAAACTTCAAAAAACTAAACCGGTACTGGAATCTAGCACTACGGCCATACTTATCATTAAACTTACAATTACTACCGGTACCCATATTATATATTAATTGACTAATTTACAATTTTTATACCATTTAATATCTAAAATCTTCATTTCTGCTGAAGCTGGGTATCCGGACTGCTCCCCACCAGAATTCCTGGTATCGGACCTGGACATCAAGGAGGTTGCTGCCGGTCTCAAGCAGCAGCTATACTGGGCCATGCTGTGTTTACAGTGCAGTTTCCTTCTCACTATCCCTTCCTTTTGTTTTACGTCTACTTCTTTTCCGCCCGAAGACTACAATTATTCTCTTTTGTTAATTCTGCTCCCTTCTTCTGATTCAATTTGTGTGTTATTTTTATCTTCTTGCGTTAGAAATGACTCTTCTTGTATATATCTTTCTTCCCTTTCTCTGATTCTCTGGTATCTCCTAGGGGAATATACAATGTCTGATCGTTGATTTTCTCTTTTATTTGCTTTTTGTTGTTTATATGTTCCTCTTCCATTTTACATGATATTTTATTTGTTATATCATTCAATACCCTAAAATCATCTTGAGCTCTCATGATGTTACAAATACAATTCCCTGCAAATAGCCATCTTTCCTCAGCTACAATTGACTGGTATTTAGGGCATTGCAATGAAACCTATTCCAGTGTATCGATCACATTACAAACTGTACATGTATTGTTTGCCTGTAATCCAAATCTTTGCAAATATGAACAATATGTACCGCGTCCTGTTATATAATGCCTTAAACCTTTACTAGTATGAATATGATTCCGACTTTAAAATTATTTGATTCTCAAAGTGTTATAGAAAATGCAAAGAAAACATCACTAATGCTAGAATGTACTCCCTTCATTTTCAAGAACCTGATTATATAAGACATTTGCTATCAGAACTGCTTAAAATACCTAGCAAATGTAGACTTAAACCAGATGCAGTTCCTGTTTACACTTCATCGGACAGTATGTTCCCAACATAATGCCTTCGGATCTAAACGCCTATAATCGCTGAATAACACAGAGGTATAAACAGTGCGATGTGTAAAGCCGTGTCTTAGACAATTTGAAATATTTGTCATGAAATAAACAAACAAATAACAAACCATCGAACTGTGACCAAGCCGAAGACGGAATAGTGGGACTTATCGTTTTAAAACTTTATTATTTTTGGTATACAAAACTAATGTTTTGCTTAATGATCTTGTAGTACTGGTGAGCGGATTGTTTGCGTCGTGGGAGGAACGAATCTACTTTGATTTCGATTTGCAGTTGACACCATCAGTAACGAAGCAAATAATATCTTCTTTGTGTGAAGCATTTTTGAATAGCTTTTAACTCCTGCTTTAACTACTGAGGCATCACATGTGGTAAGGTATGAAGCATCTTTTGCTGTCGTTACTGTAGTGACAGACTTGGGGCCAAAACTCTGCTGTGGAACAAGCTTGGCGGGACATTCACAAACGCTGCTTTCTTCACTCTTGTAATGAAATTAGACTTGTCTGAGCACATTTGTTAAAACTTGTAAGAAGTCGTTTTTGGACCAAGGTATTGTACTACAGGATATAGCAAGGATAACTAAAGACGCGAGTATCAAGTTGGTACTTATGCACAATAGTGAGATCGAAACGTGTTCTGGATTAACATATCACACCAATGTTAAATGCAGAGAAAGAGCCGTTTGGCAGCCGAGTTGTTTTCTAATACGACAGCACAAACCATTCAACATTTGATGCCGGAAGAAATGCATACTGCAAATTTCATAAAACTGATTGAAGATGTGTTTGACATTCTGAATTCTAGAATACCTGAGCACAAAAAGGCTTTAGCATGTGACTATGGTGTTCACCGTGAAGTTCAGGAGAAACGTCTGCGCGAGTTCTAGTGTGAGACAATACGCGTTAGATTCTGTAAGGTTATATTACCCCCTTAAAAAGGACTTCTTAAAAGCATTGGGTCATTATTGGGTCTCTTCAGCGATTTACACTCACTCCAAGCGCGGCTAAACCAGGATCGATTTGAAAATTTGTTTAGGCGGATTCCACCAAAACCCACTGCTCACAGATGTCTATAATCGGTTAAGGCTTATATTTATTAGAAAAAACTTAAGTGAGCTTCCTCTATCTGCAGCTTCACCTGTAACGCATGGCGAGGATGGTGAGTTTATCAAAACAAAAATACTTAGCACCATCATTCAAAACATTTCAGAGCGTTGGCATATGTAGCGCAGAAGGATTACATGCATTCCATGTAATCAATATGACGGAACTTTAGGAACGCCCACAGGAGACTTAATGACAACATTCACAGAAAAAATGAGGTGGACAAGGGCACTTTCTCGTGGTGGAATTCTTGTGCCACCAGATGGATGACTGGAGAAGATTCAGATGCTTAAACGTTTATTTATCCACATTCATGGGTCAGAGCGCTTATAGGGTGTGAAAATCTTGGAAAGGAGTTCTCTGAAATCCATCCTCAGATAATTTAGAGTTTCTGCCAGAACCCCGACTTTCAACTGCCTACGTCGAGTGTGCTCCAGAGAGAAGGAGAGAGTGCGGCGGCAGCCAGTCCCAGGAAAGTCAAAATGTGGCATTCTTCCGTGAAATAAAAAGGTATGAAGCAACAGATTGGAATTTTTTAAAATAATTATGTATGTGTGATAAAGAAAGGTATTATTTTACAAATTCTTACATTTTGAAACACGTTGAGACGTGAAAGAAAAGGAGCTAAAGTATACACCAAACGTTTCGAGTAAAATAAAACCCCATATAGAATAACAGACTCCAGAGAGAAAATTATAATTATTATTGTTATTATTATTACCAACACCACCACCACCACCACCACCATCATCATCATCATCATCATCATCACCAACATCATCGCTGCTGCTACTAATTTTACTAACAACAACCACCACAGTATTTTCAGCATTCGTTTATTTCCTTCTTACTACATAACACTTTTATTCATAATAGCAGATTATGCACATATATTCAATGTCAGTAGTAAGTAAATAAGCACATACAGAATCCTGCCGAAGTTATAAAGCGCTTATGCATTTGGAATAAAACTTTCATTTTGAGGTTAGCGAGTCAGCATTAAATTTAACTTGGAAAAACTGTCACTTTTCTCGTTTTTCATTTTGCAAAGCACACAGAATGTTAAAACATATAAATTCTTGTCACAACAACGAACGATTGCTGTATAAAGCAATATTTTATTGTTAAAGGTAACACTTTTCATTTTATGCTATCTGCTACTTACCCTCTTGTTTCCTAATGACGTCAGAGCACCAACCTTAGGTACTAAGGCTCTGTCAACCTTTGGTAGAATTATTACATCTTTAGATATGCCCAGCAGCATTGAGGAGGAGTAACGCAGGCAGCAAAACTTGAAACAACCCCTACGTTTAAAAGATGCTTTAGCTCTAATTGTCTGCATTCAGTTTTTAAATTAATCCATTCAGAATGAAATGGATAAATTAGCAGTGTAATTACAGAATAGACAATTCTGGCACGGTCACATAGATAATGAACATTTATATAGCATGAAAAGAAAACGATCATTTTAAAGCAAATTTAAGAACATGTTTTTAGCTTAATCCTATAAACATTCAGCAACATGCTCTTAGAACTGTTAATATTTTATGTTTATCAAAGCATAATATAAAAGAGCAAGCCGCCATTAAAATATTAAAAAATTGGAATGTAAAATAGCGGATGATTAAATAAAATTTCTTCACTTTAAAATATGAACAGCATTTAATTATGTTCAATACATAAACATTGTTTTATTTACAAATAAAGAAATCCTACGTAATTTATGTATTTCTAGTGATACAAAATTCATCTCTTAATGGCAATACAACAACTATAATATTCTTACAGGCAAACAAGATATTTTATACTCATTATCAGTTCGATCATTTAATTAAAAATTAGTTTATTTTGTATGTACAATATCGCACGTCTGTCTGAAGGATTATGATGAGAGATAAACATTACTATGTAATTTCCACGAGTTGTTGTTTTATACATCCAAAATTTTACTTAAGCTATTTCTGTAACATATTATTTTGAAAATGTAAATAATTATAAAAAAAATGTTTAAATTGACACTCGGAGTAACATTTCATGAAAATTTGGAAGATGCTGGCATTAAAATTCTCTGAGCAAGTACTGAAACTGTAACAAGGTAATAATAAGTATCGTACAGGGTGTTCTGAAAATTCCTCATCCCTACTGTTTTTTTGCAATCAAAATTATTTATCGGTTTTAAATATGCGCGCTTCCATGTTGATTTGTTATTATTATCGTTGGTAACACTTGTCAAAGCAGCAGGCGAAACAAGTTTTCATTTGTGGCACGTTAGTGAAGAAGTAGTGTTTGAAAAAGGACCATTTTTCTTTCTCTATTTACGCCACTAGTTTTTTCATCATTAAAAATTAAGACAGTCTTTAAATGGTGAAAATTTCTTAACCTCCAGGGTTCAATGCTTGGAATTCAGTACTCATAAGAAGAATTTTGTTAATTTAAAATGCTTTGACACTGGGAGAAACTTAAAGTCCACATTTCAGATCACAACGTACATTGTTTAATCATTACTTAGAACAACATTTAGTGTCACTAAGGCTCATTTATCGATTGTTGCATATGTCATTCACACAACGAGAATATGTAAGGTTTAATATTCAATGCCTTTATCAATCCTGCATGTCAATAAAAGAAATAAATCGAGCTTCGAAAGTTGACAGAAACACAGTCAGAAAATGGATAAGGAAAGACGTGACAACATTGCAGTCGCTCAAAAACGTGATCAACCAACAAAAATTACCCCTAAAACTAAGGACAGAGTTAGGTATTTGTGCATGAATCAGGTGACAGGAATTGAAACGTAGTGAAAAAATTGAACATTTTTGATGACTTTCCAAAACCAAAAGAAGAAAGTGGGCGTGACAACAGTCAGACAAAACGTTAAATTTACAGCTTGGGGAAGAGTTGCTCATTAAGAACCAGTAAAGCTTTTTCTTACTGCAAAGAAAGCAAGAACGAGTAAAGTTTTGCAAAATGTTGACTGATGCTGACACTCCAGAGGGACGCATAGAACGTGCACGTATCTTATTTGCAGATGAGTTAATGGTAGTGAATCCTGAGCCAAATCGCCAGGACCAACGGTCCTCAACAGAGCTTGCCTATTGTTACTCCTAAATTTGTGCTGAAAGTTATGATTACTGGATGCATACCTCGTTACGGTAAGACGCCATCAGAAAGTCATGGATAACCCCAGACAATTGCACTTCGTTCGTTCACTTCGCATTCTGATGCAATATGGTGCAACAGAACGTACCGCTAAACACGCAATGGATGTCATTCGGAAAAAATTCAATGGTGCCTGGACTGATTGGTCAGGAAATTCTGCAGACTTAAATGTTATTGAAAACTTGTGGGCTAGACTGCAGCACAGCGTATTTGGATCATGCAACAGAGAACATTTTATTGAAAGGCTGAAGGAGGAATGGGTATCCATTGACCAACACACGACCATTACTTTGTTAGAGAGTTTCCGAAAACGGATTTTGGTGTGCGACAGCAACAACGCACATCACATCAAATACTGAAAATCATAGTAGATCATCAAACGTTGTATCTTTAAGACACTATAACAATCAATTTAATATTTTTTATTTTTACTAGTTATTTCAAAATATTGGGGTTAGAAGCATTCTGACCACCCTACAATTCTTAATAACAAATATCTATCAAAGCACAGTCAGTAATATTCAGTCGCAACACAAATTGTTGCTTTTAAACTGCATGCAATGTGCATAATAGCAGTTTGACCTACATTCCACCAAATACAGGAACATATAACGGGAAAGAATGTGACCTTATATTTTATACTCCTTTTATCTGCAGACTTCAGCTAGTAATTAAAAAATTGGATCAAAGCTATTTAAGCTAACGACATACATTTACTCCCGTTATTTATAACGGAGTACTGAAGAACAGCATGATGAAGTCTATTCCAAAAGCATTTCCTTTCTGCCTCTTTACCATTTTCCGGCCATACTATGTAAGTTTTTGTTTTCATTAAGTATGAAAGGGATTTAGGCCTAGATTGCTTTGGAATCTCCTCTAAAAATACAAGTATGAGTTCCTTATGTTTTGCCTCTAGAAGTCTGTATTGTGCAAGCTCCAGCTCAAATTGGCACCATCGACTGTCTAGAAACTGTTGAGAAATCACAAGTAGAACGCATTTGCTGTTATCCATGTTTGACACAATATTCTCCACAATCCCAGCTCCTACCTGTCAACAAAGAATGAAGCATTGCTTATTATATATTAATAGTTCATACACTATTTATATTAGGATTGTAGCATTTGTCAGATACACATTATTGCTGTGCAAAAATAATTATAATGAAAATATGGCATTATTCTTTCCTCCCTATTTTCTCACATTAACAAAAATGGGCGTATACGAGCCGCATTTACGGATAAGAAATGGAAGCTAGTTAGCTATAGAATTACCAGAAAGACAAAAAAGACGTTATTCTGCAGTATAGCGTACTGAAGTGGGTTGGAACATGATGAATGATTAATAAGTGGTAATGAAGATTGTGGAAGGTTAGAGAGGTTTTTATTAATAATCGTTTGAGTAACTTTTTTCATTTAAATCCTAATTTTCTTATTTGGGGTTTGAAGTATTATCTTTCAAATTCCATTTTAATTTGTTTATTTATGTACGCTCTTTAACATCTCAGATCATCAGTGTCCCATTCAATTCAGGGCGTGAAACGGCAACAAATTTTGCTCAGAGGCCTCCTCTTTCCTTTCAGGCTTGAGGTTCTTTTTCGTGCCGTAAATGTGCGACACGGGACCCACGGCTTTACATCCCTTCCGAAGGAAGCCATACTTAGGATTTTACGCCCGAAAAAATCCATCGATCCTGGTCGGGATCGAACTCGCGATCTTGGGTTTAGGAGACAAAAATGGTTACTACTACACCACCAGGACCGACTTTTTTAATTACAGTGAACGATTTTTCTATTGGTATAAACATCAGAAAGTGAAAGTATTATTAGACACTATATAAATATATCTACCCACATTACTGTCTTTCTATCGCTCGATTTTCCTTTAGGAGTAGAAAAATCTAAAATTCCGTCAATATTGATTGCACCCTATGCTTTCTTTCATTAGATTTTTAAACAATTTTCTGATACATTGGTAGCCATGCTATCTGGATCATGAACATATACAACAGGCCATTATTTTTTCACATATCAATTAAATATTTAGTATTATTATACACTCTCGTGAGCTTCACCACGCAGAGAACGGCCCGCTGTAATACTGGATTTTCATGAAGATTTT
The DNA here is from genome assembly GCA_030762175.1 of Metallyticus violacea. Taxonomy (NCBI): domain Eukaryota; kingdom Metazoa; phylum Arthropoda; class Insecta; order Mantodea; family Metallyticidae; genus Metallyticus; species Metallyticus violacea. The sequence continues at coordinate 252,057,530 of CM060846.1, read as the reverse complement.
TACATGTCAATGTTAGTCATTGAAAAAAAAAAAAGTTTAAAAGCGCATTAAATGAGTTTCTTAATGCTACTAATAAAATATTATTCTTCACACGATTCCAAAGTATAAGACCACATTTAATACGAACTGATCGCTGACTCGAAACGCGTACTAGACAGTACCGCACACGGTTAACCACATGGCCAGGAACTAAACTTAAGATTTGTTTTTATCTCAGAAACCGCATCTTGTTCTAGGTGGCGTTAAGGATGACCTTCTGTTCTCTGTTTCTTGTCGTTTAGATCAGGATCGTCAACTCAAAGCGAAATGCCTTCGAAGCCGCCTGCCGAGAATTTTGGAGGGGCTGAAAGTAGCTGAATGAGGAACGGAGAAGTTGGTGATGTCTTTGGTGATCCGGGTTATTCTCGCATCACGCAACTTTCATTAACCATGAAAAATAATTCAGCTAAGCGTAAGTCATCAAGTTTTAGCCCTTCATAGGGGGAAGGAATTTAATTATACAATAAGATAAAACAGAAAATGTTTCATTTGCAATAAAATGTTAAAACACATTAATAACTTTAAACTGCGGCGCAGTTACTCCTCTTGTCGTGGCACAAATTATGATAAATATGATGAAGAAAATATAACTTTGCAGGAACCATTAAAAATTATGTGTTTGAGGAGGTGTGTATAGTGCATATTAACCTATTCACCTCATTAACTATGGTAAAGTTTAATAATGCGTAATATGCGATTAGTTTATTTGTGTATTTATTTATTTTTAACAGAAGGCTATGTATCTCAATGAACCTGTTTTTCGGGTTAGTTACATTACATTGCAGATACGGCGTACTTTGCTTTCCTTCAATGCGAGGAGTTTGTGAAAGAGTATTTAATTCTGACAGGCGAGGCATTGTGTTCAGAGCAAGTGGACGTTTTGTAAATGCATTAGCTTATCCTCTTCTACAATTATAGCGTTGCAAATAAATTAGTTAGCATTGGAGAAGATTGTGTAGCAAGCCACTAGCGAAACACACACGGATATTAATGACACCTCCCATCTTGCGTACTTCATCTATTTGTGCAAAGAGCTTCATTCGTTAATAATATTTGCAACAAATACAGGCACAAAAGTACTCTTACCGATTAAGACCTGCAATGTGCTTTGCTACTTGCCAGTAAGTCGTATTACCATATTAATATAATAGAATCTAAAAGGGCTCAAAGAATGCGTAGAGCCAATGATGTATTTTTTTGCTGTACATGTGTGAGTTTGTTTGTTTTCACTCATCAATGGAAAAATATATTTAAATATATACCATTTAAGAAGACTGAGAAGATTATGTATCATATTTGTAAATCTCACATTTCTAACTGAAAAAACTTGAATAATATGAAGAAAATTACACAGACTGTATTTTGATGAAATAAGTGAAGCACTTGATTTGTAAATTTTATGAAAATATATATTTTCTTTTCTATCTGTTATGCTCATTAATCATTATCCTGCTTATTCTGAATTTGATGATTCAAACTTCAAATAATAATAATATTAATAATAATAACAACAATAATAATAATAATAATAATAATAATAATAAGAAGAAGAAGAAGAAGAAGAAGAAGAAGAAGAAGAATATAATTTATAACATGAACATGTATCGTTGCTATATCTCTGTGCGCTTACACCAAGTATCGCCATATACCGCCACGGCTGGCTGAGGTCGTTAAGACCCGGATTCGTGAACGCGAAGTCTGCGGCTCGATTCCCACCAGTCCGTCCTTCCTGACTGAGTTTTTTCTTCAGGTTTTCCTCAGTCCTCATAAATGGCAAATGCCGGAGAGGTACCCTAAACTTAGGCCTGGAACGTTCCCTTCCTTTAAAAAGTATCCTTTCCCAATATATAATTTCATCTCATGTATCATCAGTGTCCACCGCCTGTGGTGCCTCAGTAGTAAAAACGGGCGTTTAACACCATTCAAAAAACAAAAGTATCGCCACTTTATGCATGAATCCTATTACTCCGTTGTCCCTCGGTTGCCTGCCGTCACGAGAGGAGCAAGTAGCGTCTGGTTTTGCATATAGATTTTCTTGGCATAATACAGTGCACAGTTAGAAGATCATGATTAAATTTCGTTCCTTTTAATTCATTTAGGAGATGTCCCACTACTTCTAAACGCTTCCCACCCATTGCAGTGCTCCATCCGTTGCAACAGACACTATTTTGCTGCAATGGAGGGGAAAACCCTCCACTACGACTTTGAGGTTTGCAAATATGTCCAAACATGGTTTTGCTCCATAGGCAGTATACCTAACATTTCTTCCCTTACCTCAAGGTCACTGTTTACACTTCTGATAAAAATGGCAAGTGGGGAGTTATCATTGTGCTGTCGTCTATTGCAGTGAATATGGTATAAAAGCATTTTAAATACTAATAAATTGACTTTTAACGTCATCAGTTTGGTCTTTTATCCGTCACATAAGGATAAAATATCGTCCACTTATTCTGTATACATTACCTAGGTTGTCAGCAGTACTCTTTCAAAAAATTCCGTCTCACTGAAGGGTAGTAAAGTACCCCTATTTGCAAAGCAATATTGTACCTGGCTCATACAGCAGGTTCACTGAGATGCATATTATCCAGTTAAAAAGTGAAACGGAATTTAATAGGTGGGAAGATTGCAATGGTTGGCCCCAAGTCGTGAGCGCAAATTTGAAGTAGGATTATTGGTGGGGGAGGGAAATGGGGCTGTATGGTAGATGCGTTAATTAATTTAAGCCCGCCGTTCTCAGATTTTGCCACGGTTGCTGCAGACCACCTACTCTCTCTCTCTCACTCCCTAGGGTTTTCCGCTGATTTCTGGCAGCTGTATGCTGGGCAAGGCTGAGTGAATGGGGATTTGATATGAAATGCGCCGATAAATAAAGCCTCGTGGTTTAGTTGCTGCGGTTTTTTATTTTCCCAGATGAGCTCACGTCTCACGCCGGATCACTGGCAAGGTAAACCTGGCAAATAGATAAATCTGGTTGTGTTTGCCAAATGGTGTCTAATATAGAGAAGGTGAAACTTAAATGATATTTAATGTAGCACAATGGTGCTATATGTGGTTCGCGCGTTCATTGATTGTAGAGCCTCGTTGACGCTGGATCTTGTACCTCGGACTTCGGTCGTTCTTCGTCTAACTGCCCGGGCGACACAGCAACACTATCTTGGCCCGGAAATTTTTGAGACTGCCTCCTTTTGAGGTGAAATCTATTTCTTATATATCCTGTAAGAACTAACGCTAACACAAGAAAATTGACGCCGGGTTTTCGCGCCAATCCTGTTTTCACCATACTCATAGACTGTTGTTTATATCACTTATGGTTCTTCCTATTCGCTAAACAGATTTTGGTAGAGCACACGCTCCACCATTCGTCAATAAGTTAACTTTAATCAAATTTTGCACATTAATGCAAATGAACTGTGTATCCGCACATCTGTCATTTCCCGAGCGAAAATAGCTGGATTCCATACCTAAGGCATAGCCAACCCTTTGCTCGCCGTATTCCTGAGGGATTCAGTTTCTATTGTGTAAGATTTGCTAAGACTTACTCTGTTCCGAGAAAGACGATAGTTTACCCTTTGCTATAATATTGCACGTTATCTGTTAAATATTACAGAAATTACACATTAGGTTTGTTATGAACACATTTAAACACTATATAATTTAATACTGCATACACAGGTTGGGTGATTAAAATTCCTCCAATAAAAGAAAAGGCACAACATACTTGCACGCAATTATTCAATTGCTGATCGAAAATTACATATTATCTATCTCAATTACTCTTTGATTGATGGTGAGTCAGGGACAGCTTCAAAATAAATAAATAAATAAATAAATAAATACCTAGATAAGCCAATCGGCAGTTAGACATTATCATATTTTATAATAGAAACACAGTTGAACAGCAAAATGTGTACTAAATGTATCTTCTCAAACATGTTGTTTTTCAGTTGTTCCACCAAAGCTATTCCTTTTTGGTCTCCATGTTTTGATAAGAGGAGTAATTACACTACAGGTTGTATTTTTAATATGATTTAATATTCTGTTACAAATTAAACATTTTGCTGTTTCATTTTGTTGTATCATATACTGTTTCCCTCTTGAAGGGTTAATATTGGTTGGTGATAATGATCTCAATTTCATAAACTATTCTTCTATAGTGATATACTAGGCTTGCACATGGTGTGAGGCGAGAACAATCCGAGTTACGAATGAACTGGGCGTGATGTCACAAACTTCCCCTCCGTTCCTTACTCATTTACTCCCGCCCCTCCAAAGTGCCGAGCAGGTTGGCTTCGAAAACATTTTGCTCTAAGTTTACGAACCGGTGTAAAGCAGATTGAACTTGGAACTGTCATGGATACAGTTTCTAAAACCATTAACTTTACCAGATAAAGGGTACCGAGCCATGAGGAATTTGACGAATTTTTCTGGGACATTAAAAGTAAGTATGCCTATTTTCTTTATTATACAGAAGTGCGATGGTTAAATAGAAGATATATTTCACGTCGTTTCTATTCTCTTAGAAAAACAATAGGCCTTTTCATGGAAATTCACAGTAAATCTTAAAAGGAACTATATAACGGAAAATAGATACGAAATTTGGAACTTCTACTGGATCTCGCTATCCACCTTAACCTGTTGGTTTCTCTTTACAAAACAAAGGTCTTGCACTGGCTTACAACTTTGAGCTTATTTTATCTTTTTGACCTTATTATGTCTTTTGTGGGAAAGTCAGTTCGGAAATAAGGACATAGTACCTTTTCCCAATTTAACTGTTGAGATGTTTTTAGTTTCAAATGAATCAGATTCAACGTTAGAAGGATATGCTGAAGTTTTAATGAAGCTATGTGGAATTTGAGAATAGGCAAGATAATGAAATATTAATAAAGGATTTGCACTTATTTGCTACAACCTTTTCAATAGACGTGAAAACTTTAGACAGGAAATGCAGCTAGAGCTGATTAAGTTACAGTGAGAAAATAAAGATAAGATTAAAAAACTGCTAGTTTGTTTTTTTATGCTTGTTTTCCACAAGAGAGCTTCCGGGCAATTTGGATAAGCTTTTATCTAAGAAGGTAACTAGAAAAATATTTATAAAAATGTCATTATTGGTTATTTAATGCACATAGGCTTTCTTTGAACTTACCTGAAAATCACGTTCATGAAGGCAGATAATTATATCAGACTTTGACTCAAGATTTGGAAGAAGTTCTTTAAGTATCCACTCTCGATTTTGATCACTGTATGAAACAAACACATTATAATTGTATATCTTCTCAACGGAATTAGTGCCTTCACTGCTATCAGGGGTCATTAATCTGAAGATATTGGAATTCTTAATCAGGATGGCATAATATTTAACATACTGCCATTTCCAGTACATAATTACTAACAACACTAAAATTGTGGTGCCCATAACTATGAATGCAACTAAAATGTTGTATGTCTTATTCTCTTTTTCTTGAATTTCATTGTTTTCTAAATGGCTGTTATCCTGATCATTGCCATCAAGATGCTTATTCAGGTCACAAAGATCTTGTGGCACATCCTTAAAATTGTATGTAGTTATGCTAATGTTATCAGTGGCTGTATCATGAACAAACGAACACAAATATTCCTCTGTTTCATTCCAGTGCTCTACAAACATTTGTTCATTGATCTGCTGATTGCCTAAGTAATTCAATGCATTTGTGTTTTCAGCAAATGGAAAAAATCTGTTTTTTGAATGCTTCACTGTCGGCCTTTCTTGTGGTGTTATATATTGATTCTGGAAGTATAATTTGGGATGATACGTAGAATTATTTAGTGATTTGTTCTGCATAAGTTGCAAAAATCTGGAAACATAGCAGTCACATATAAATGGATTAAATGAAATGACCAATACCTTAACATTAGAGAAATCTGAAAACATAGCATCTGACAAATGTGTAATATGGTTATGAGCTGCATTAAGATATTTTAGATTTGAATTGAATGAAAATATTGGTTCGTTCCATGTCTTCAACATATTATGGTTGAGATTTAAAGATTCTAGCAGAGGTAGGTGCTGAAAAGTTGTATTAGAAAGATATGTAATGCCATTGTACATTAAGTTTAAACTCCTCAATGATTTAAGGCATTGAAAAACTTCAGGTTTTGGGACAAAGGAACAGTGTGCTAAATTGAGCTCTTTTAGATTAACTAAATCACAGAAGTCATTCCCATGCAAATTTTTTCCAAGCTTTTTATTTCCTTCCAAGCTCAATATCTCTAATGTACTTAGCTTTTGCAAAGATGCTCTTTCAATAGATCTGAGCCCTGCATAATTTAAATACAAGCTTTTCAGATTAGATTTATTGTTGGCTACAAAAAATGAATTAATATTAAAATTGGTATTTGATAAATTCAAAGTTTCAAGAGCTGGAAGATGGCTGATGTTACCTTCTTGTAGGTCTAGTAGATTATAACTTAAATCAAGATAAAAGAGATTTCTGTGAGCATGAAATGATTGCAATAAATGAAAACTTAAAAGAAAGTTTTTTGATATTAAAAGCACTCTAAGTTTTGGTATTGCATCAAATGCATTTTCCTCAATAAAGTAAATACTACAACTGCGAAGATCCATTTCTTCCAGGTTTTCCATAAATGGAAATGCAGTTGACTTCCTTTGTTGCATGCCAGTATTGAATGTATGTCTTCTAACATTTTCCAAAGAACTGAAAAAAAGGTTATTAATGAAATAAATTATTTAACATTAGTAAAATAACAATATAAATTATTAGACACATTAATTTTATTAAAACTAATCTTTTCTTACAAATTATATAACTAACTTATTTGGAACCTACTATCAAATTTTTTCTTTTACCTTCTTTATATGTGTCAGAATCAGAGATAAATAAACATTAAATTCTCAAAAGCAATATAACTTTGACAAATTGAACAGTGTAAAGTTATTTAAATTTGGATTTTTTAATTAATCAGTATAAGCAATAAGAATTATTACACAAAATAATAAGAGGGCTCTAGATGTAAAACCCATAAAGTTCATATTAATAATATTTTCAGGAAATGAGAAAAATATTTATTTCTTTTCAAATTTCTACTTGCCTTATATATTACATTAATAATAAGTGAAGGACTTGACAATTATATTATTGAAAAGAAAATAAGCAGATTTTGTCCACTTTCACAGTAAATGTTAATTTATTTTGAACTTGGCAAGTTTTGGTTGCAACTTATTGATGATTGATTTCATGTGATGTTGAAGAAATCGATTGTTTTGTCAAAGCAATGCAAATTATTTTTCTAGTCTGTATGTTACAATTAAGATCTTATTACAACTAAAATAATTTTTAAAAACTTAGATTAAAGTAAATGATTTATGATGTGCAATCGAAACATGTTACTTTCAATTGTATTACTTATTATTTATTTAAATTCTTAAGTCAGGCACACGGTTCATCCCATTCTCCTCACAGTAACCTCCTGTTATACCTCCAGTAGACTCTCTTTGTGAACTTCGATGGTCTGTTTATAAAATTTAAGTTTCTCTATTTACCTCCATTCAACTCCAAAGTGCTTTTATCAGTAAATTGTCTACATGTATGAATTTTTCCCTCCTCACCTTCACAACAACTGGAGGCATATTTAGGGAAGTATTACCCAATCACTTCCTTTCTTTGAGCACACATTTTGCCGTACACAAATCCCATCATATCACTACAATAAACCTCAAAATTAAGCACATTAATTCATAATTAGGTGCGAACTAAACAAACCTTATTCCCTTTTCTATTTAACGTTTACTGCCGTTAGGATCACATTTTCTCTTCCGACCACGGCCAGGAAAATATGGAGTTATTTAATAACAGAATATTCCGTATTTTGAATATTCACTGTTGTGTCTTACAAACCACATTAGAAATGCACGCGGGAAATGTCACGTGATATAATGACAGCTATTTTTTGGCTATCACAGAATTGGCATTTGCTGCATGCCACAGGCCAGCGGACTTGATGGTTTTTTGCATTTTAGATTATATTTCAACATAAGAAATTGCTACAAAAGGATGAACTTTGCATGCTATTAATAAAACATCAGTATAGAGATCTTCTTTATGCATATGACGGCTTAAAGAGCTAATTTATGTTTAAATTGGATTAGGGAGTTTTTGCATCCACGCGCCTTAATTCAGCATGAAATACGAATAGTTATGTTTTTAAATAACTTTACACATTGTGTATTTTATCCTACTTTTAAATAATTATTTAAAATGATTATATGGTTTATGAAAATTATATGGTTTATGAAAATCTTTCCAACAAAACTGCACGCATCCTAAAACAGTACGGAATTGGGACCATCCACATGTCAACCACAAGGCTGAAATAAATGATTCTATTATTTAAGGACAACTTTGGGCTTAGAACGGCAGGTGTATATATATATATGGTGTAGTTAGTATCGTGAAAGAAAGATGCAACGAACATATTCGTCCCATCAAACTGCTTTATTCGGAAAAAATCTGTGGGACTGTTTTTTGAGTCAGGCAATAAAGTTTTCTGTAACCAAGTAATGGTCACTGATATGACAACAAATTATGGGGTAGTATGATAAATAACAATACTGAAACATGGAAGAAAGCTGGACCTTGCGAGCGCGAGCGGCTGCCACCATCCATTCGGTCATAATCTGCATACAGAATCACTACAAGAGTGGACCCTCATGGACTGAGCAGACATGGGCTCAATAACAGATCGGTCACAAGACGTAAACCTTTCCGACGTGTGAGTGCATGATCCACATGCACCAGCTGTCAATTCAGAACCACAGAGTAAGGATAGTCTAAAGCTTTTGTTTGACAATTTTACTCATTTGGAATCCCATGAAGCCATAAAAAAGGTTTATGTTATGCATTTAACTACGTAAAACAGGGTTAAGCTTTTCAGAAATGTGTTATAGGTAGTGTAACTAATATGTGGAATCATAAGTTTTCTTAGAACTTTGCTATATATTCCTCTTCATTAATTATATACATTCAGAAATTTATATAATTAAATTCAGGACAGCCGAGTGTTCTCAAATAATAATATTATTAATATAGGAAGCATATCTGAAAACTACTATAAAATTGTTCCATAGTATCTTGATAGTTACAAGAAAAGTTCATTTGTTCCTGACTTTCCCATTATTTTCTGCACGAACAAGAAGGAAATGAACATTTAGAAATTAATAATGTACCTTAAACTTCTTCCGATCACATGTCTACCTCCTCTTCAGAATGAACCTAAGTAGAATTTGGTTTGTCCCGATCATCTTGGCGTCATTTCCTGTTATGTACCACTGCTTTTAATGAGTTCTCCGGAATATAGTAGTTTGTTCACATTTTTATATTCATTACCTTTATGGTATTATTTTACTGCGAAGCCTTCAAATAGAAACAACTAGCAATTTCTTACACTATAGAAATATGAGCCAAATTTAAACGATTCTGGAGCTTGAATCGTAACATTGTTTCTTTAAAACATTCAAGAATAAAGTCTCTCAGTCAACTTCATCTATGGATATTGTCTTTATACTGGTAAATCACAATATGAATTTTCACAATAGTTGTAATTTTGAGTAAACATCTGTAGGTGTTTCAAAAACTACTATGTGATGGAAACCCAGTGTCTCTTGCCCCAATATATAATAAAAACTTGGAAAAATAAAATAATAAGAACCAGAGAAACAGAAATAAACGAAAACACTTATGTAGTAACACAAAAATATTGCAATATTTCGAACCGCTTCTTCTTAAAAGACAAATGCCAAATGCCATAGGTCTTCAGGATGATGTAAGTGAAATGAAATTACTGAAATGAAGACGTAATTGAGTAAGCAGTTCGTTATGCCTAAAGTAACCCGATATTTATTTTTTCCAGAATGAGGGGAAACTCCGTAATAATGACATTCAGGAACTTGATCTAACCAGAATTCCAACTAGAACCTTCCTCTCTCTCATGCAATTTCAAATTTATGCCTCACACAACTGAGTCAGTGCGACGCTGGTCTTACCCTCGCCAAATATTTCGAACTACAACTTTAAAATTTTGCACTATTGTAGATAATGCTTTAGATTTCAATCACATTTCTGTGGCACGGGACTCTGTTTCTTGCCGTTCAGACGCAGTATTTTAACTATTTACGATATCCAAAACAGAAAGGAATCTGGAAGAAGCACACAGTATTAGATACGTTGTGCTGTATTGTCGTACTGGGAAGGGAGAGCGTAGGGAGACTGATATGCGAATCAAAACGGTGCGTGCATTTGACCCGCTCACGTTTCCTTGTATCCGATCTAAGGTCATCACATAACTTAAAAGATTGTTGTTTTCGTTTTGTAATGTTGTAGTGGTATATTTTACAATTTTTTTTATTTGTATTAAAGGGCCGCAGTAATGAATACAGACAGTAAATTCATAGTATAGAACTTTTGTAGATTAAAAAGCAGATACGAATAGCATTCTGTAACGTCTCGTACGAACTGAATGAAAAAACAACTTATATCAAAGTGGTTAACCTAGTTTATTCTTCTTGGGCACAAGCAACAACTTGTTTCTATTATAAAAACAAATCCATGAGCACGGGCACAAACACGACGCCACACTCAAACTTCCTGCTCCATGCGCAACTAGCAAAACGTATTAATTTTAACTAAAATATAATAGTTATAATACCACAACCTGAGACTATACTATGAGACTCTAATGAGTGCTTCCATTACCTGATAATAAATTAACAAATATAATCGATTTTAATATTTAATTACTTCTGTAAATAAAATACGAAGAATTTATTATTATTATTATTATTATTATTATTATTATTATTATTATTATTGATTATTATAAAGGATAGTTAATATTTTTCTACTTCCTTTTTATTAATATTATAGAGTTTCGCAACAGATCAGAATAAATTTCGCTTTTTGCTTTCTGCGAAAGCTCGAAGAATTAATGCTATTATATTGCGCATTTGTTGTCCGTACAAAACCAGAAGGAATCTGGAGGAAGCCAGTAGAAAGTCGCAAATGTGCGTTGTTCTCATGCGATAAGGGTAGAAGAGGGAAATAAAGTAATACAAACCAATGTTAATTTGTCACTCGGAAGAGTGGCTGTTTTCCAATCCTAAAATGAATATATTAAGTATTGAGGTGAGTTTTTAAATTACCTTTGCGGTTGAAACAACAAAGCGAAGAATTATTCTAAAGGATAGGTGCGATCCTCCTCTTACTGCTGTGTTGAGCGTTGACCGTTATCTTAGCTTGAAGTTGCTGAAACTGAGAATCGCTAAACTTTTTTTTTTTTTTTTTTTTTTTTTTTTTAAATTAATCATATAGCACAATTTCCTTAGAAAATTCCTGCCCTTGTTCATTTTCAGCGTTAGCTACAGGCGAAACATAGTCGTTCTTGTTTACAACCTCGTTTATTAGTCTTTCGACATCAACTAGCCATCCCACCTGGGGCTCACCTACGGCTCAGCCGTGCCGAGGCACTCAAAGCTACATAATTTGATTTACGCTTGGCGTATTTGATTCATTTATGTTTTTTTCTGCATATATTTTCTATTTTTCTCAACCTTGGTGTTCTCAGTGTGATGGTGCCCCGTATTTGATGCATAAAAGGTGGCTGGGTAACAGCAAAACTCTCAGCAATTGGTTATCATTAGAGCCTGAATTTTATGCTCATACATATTTTTCTTAATGAGTATGTTCCTCAAATAAAACTTTATATCATTTTCAAGGTTCTAAAGTGTAAAATCCAAATTTTATTTCACACAGAAATACGTACTTGAAAATATTTATGTAAATTAATATTTTCAATATTTTCCCATAAACATGTATTTTAGTACCTTTCTTTATTCTGCTTAAAATTTTACAGCAACAATGTTTCTCTCAAATGAATTCAATACCAATAAAATTGGTCGATTCAACTTGAGGTGGAATGATTCACCTGCACTGCCATAGCCCGAGAAAAACGGAACTTATTCCCGATATAACCTCATTTATATCAACTTTTTCTTTCTACTTCTATAAGCAGTGACGTAATATACTGAGTTAAGAATTCTTGCTTGCTGGTTAGAGGAACCAGCAGACAAGTGACGTACATTCTGAGTATGGCTGTGTGGATTAAAAATACTATAGGTAAGTTAAATCGAGTCTTCAGGAACGTTTTGCAACAATGTGTATTCGAGTTTAAAAACACATTTACCACCAATGGGAAAATAATATTTTGCCAGCCATCTGCGAAATTTATAAGTGCACACAACTTTTTCAGGAAGTGAGCACATCGCAGTTGCGTCACATGTTTTGTAGAGGCAATTTCTAATAGAAGAATCAACGGTATCCTAATTTTACAGTATTGCAAAAGTCATATTAGTTTTAAAATTTGACTAAAGTATTTGGGTTAAGCGACATTCCCCTTTATAAGGTGAATAATCCCAAGCTCAGAAAATTGATTACTAATCATGCGAACGTAAATCCTGCTCATGTGCTGACGCTTAGGAAAAATGATCTCCCAGCGAAGAACCATCAAGACACATTAGAATGAATAAAATATTGGTCAACGTTGCCTAAACAACAGATGCTCGAGGTAGGAAAGTGGGAAATGCAATAGTGGGTGTATTGAAATGTAACGAAATTGTTACAAAACAAATTTTCTTGCTAGCCTGTAGACAAATGCGAGCTGCAAATCATGAAACAATTAATAGGCTATTTAATAAATTTTTTGCAGACTTTTCCGCCCATTGCTGTTAAGTATACAATTTCACATCATGCTTCCGCTTACGGATGCCGCAGCACATAATGTATTGTGTTTTCGTGTTACTCTAAAATGATTCATGTGACGTTTGTCGTTCATACCATATACAGATTGTGTGAAATAATTCGAACCTTTTATCTTAATGTGGACAAGTTAATGTCGAATGGAAAAAGCATTTGTAAAAGAACAATCGCAGAATGATCGTTTTAAATTTTTTTTTTATCCTGATAGTGCATTGCGTTCTACACTCGTACTCAAGCGTTGGGATGCCCGGCTTAATGCAGCCATACATTATCCAAATACTTCTGAAGCTTAGTAAATTAACTGGACTAAGACGATGATTCTACAATTGAGATTGTTCAGAATTTAATATAAAATGTCACTTGGACTTCGTGTCCATTTCGATTTCTTAATGCACTCAATAACAAACTAAAATAATATAGACTTACTCAGTAATTCAGTTAATGAAAGGTCGTTTGCTGAGAGACAACTAAACGCTATCTCACATTGGAAAATGGAAGTTCTTAGAAAATAATTTAATAACATGTTTGAAAAAATGGCCACCTACCAAAGCGTTTGCAAGGTCGTAAAGTATTTTAGCGGTATGTCCTACAAATCTGCAAGTTTAACATCGTGTGCTATGAAACGATTCATTTCGCAATATATTTAAGGCCTTGGTCTGTGATAATGAGCAAAGATTTGTGTTGAGCAATCTGAAGACGACATTTGTTGTGCATTGTAACACCAATCAACATGTTATATTTGGTGTTAGCTGCAATTGGTGAGTTCCAGGTATTATTTATGCTAGTAAATTGCGCTTTTTTCATATTTTAATTTTCAATAAATATATTTTTGATTTTAGTAAATATTATTCCAAATGTAGAACATTAAAAGAAATAATTTATTTTTATTTTTTTCACATAAATCGGGGCCGGTTATATAGGACGAGAGCGTATCTCCTGGTATAGAACATGTTTATAGAACATAGGGATAGGCCACTACGTGGGCTATCAACTTCCTCTAAGAGATTGAGGCTCTCTGTCTTACAACTAGGAGGTGTAACTCTGAGATGAATCCTATTCAGGCAAAGACAACTTATCTAAGTCGAAAAGCTCCGGGGAAGCAACTTGCAGTCGTATACAGTTGCAACGTTGAATATACTCGATAAGGTGACTGATAAATTTCATCAAAAATATTAAACGAAACAGAGAGGTTTTCAGGAAAGTAGCTGAAATTCTGTATACTCGTTACTTAGTAATTACAAAAACCGAAAATTGCAAGTTGCTCTTGTGCGAAAGCTTTCTTTGTCAAAAAAAAAAAAAAAAAAAAAAAAAAGTTCGCGTTTCAGATTTGGTGAAATCCTGCATGCAACCATGTAAATGCTCCCTTTCAATGAAGACGCTGAAACCGTACCAAACAAATTCCTTCACGGTTATCCGGTCTATGTGGCAAAGCATTGAATTCTGAATCGCTCATGAGGAGTCAATGACACCATTTTACTCGACGGCTTATCTGAAACCGAAATTCAGGATTATTTTTTTTTAATGGTATTTAACGCCTGTTTTTAATACTGAGGCACCACAGGCGGTGGGGACTGATGATACATGAGATGAAATATATTGGGAAAGGATTTGTTCTTAAGGAACGAAACATTCCACGCCTTAGTTTAGGATACCTTCCCGGCATTTGCTATTTATGAGGACTGAGGAAAACCTGATAAAACTTATCAGGGAGGATGGTCTTGGTGGGATTCGAACCCCAGACCTCCCGCTCACGAGTCCGCGCCTTAACGACCTCGGCCACCCGTGGCGGTCAGGGTTATCTGATTGAACAAGGAATGATATCTTTTATCGAGTGCAGACAAAAAAGATGGAGCGGTACTGCCAAATCTATTCTGCTCCTAAATTTAATGAGATTCACCTCCTAAGGATCAAGGCTGAATATGAAGAATAGTTATAACGTTTATTTTCAGTGCATGAGCACCATTTGCCTCTGGGCCTCCTGTGGGCAAAGAACTTACCAGGAATCAGCACCACCCGCTTCTGTAGGGGCAAATTGCAGCGGAATTCATTCGGCACCTTCCCGTGGCTGCCATTACTTTCGCAAAATATCGCTCTATTCAGAACTTCAGGGTTAAGGAAAATCTTTCTTTAACTGAAGTTCAGAAAAAAATTCAACATCACGGGCCTTCACTAAAGAGCGGAGCCTACAGCTCAATAGCCGCATCTATACCAAAATGAATTGCAGTACGCAAAAATGCGATTTAGTATTCACAACACTTTCAACTACACCAGTTTTCAAGAATCGTTCTACAAGTTAGACAAAATTTATGATTTTGTGTGCTGCACTCATCAAGTGTAAACGTGCACTAACTTAAACAACAGTAAGAATACTTGAGTAGTTTTCCTTAGAGGAGGACAAGCACTCGCGAACTTTCGGGGAATAAACGCTCTCGGCGATCACGTTAACCATTATCCCGACCACTTCAAATAGCTGGAACCAGATGAACTCTTTAAGCGTACAGCCCTACCTCTCAGCAGCTTTTGTGGGTCCTGGTGGTGTAGTGGTAACCATACTTGCCTTCTAAACCCAAGATCCCTGGTTGAAACCCGGCCAGCATCGATGACTTTTTTCGGGCGTAAAAATCCTAAGCATGGCTTCCTTCGGAAGAGAAGTAAAGTCGTGGGTCCCGTCGTACATTTACGGCACGATAAAGAACCTCAAGCGTGAAAAAAGAGGCCTCTGAACAAAATTTGTCGGCCGTTTCGCGCCATGATTAGAATGGGACGCTGATGACCTGTGATGTTAAAGAGCGTCCTTAAATAAATCAAATAAAAAAATCTCAGGAACTTATGGAGTTGCGCGTACCCTCTCTAAAATAACCCAGCTTCACGGGTCGTAAAAAGAGCTTGATGAATCTTCGGAGAGGAAATTTTATATTTTAATACCTTAACTCCACCTCATTTACAGTGGTTATTCTAACATGGAATGCACGTGGATTACTTAGCGTCGAACTGAACTGAAATAATACATGAAGTGCACGTACTCCTCGCTAGTTCCATTACAGGAGATAAACCATCGCCCTCGGAATACTTTTGTCTCCCGTGGCTACTCTTTAGGGCTCTTCGGACCTCTATTGGAAATGACACTCTCGTACATGACGGAATGGTAATGTTAGTTTGCGATGACATGTAAAGCTCGCCGATATTTTTAAGGTCTTCATTATAGTCTGCAGCAGTTAACATTTCTTTTTCTGCCCTTAACTTGACTGTCTCGATCGGCGGGATATGGTGTGCTGATCACGTGCCTCCCTGCAATATTGCACACTACCAATGTTGTCATATGATGGAGGTAGAGAACGCAGCGGTCGTCGCCGTACGCCGAGGCCTACATGGGGCAGTAAAAGACTAAGAAGAAGAATTTGAGTGTCTTTGTCGTTTACTTGCATCTGTCTTGTGCCATCTCATTGATGCATGTTGAGGACTCTCTATACCAGTTATTAGTGTCTTACTTACTTATGAGAGATTTTATGATGCACTACATCGTTTGGAATGCTTCAAGAAAGTCTGTAAGGGGTGGCATTGTCGCTGATATTTTCGATTACCACAATCTGCCTTTTCTTATTATTGGTAAGTTTATATTTAAAGTCCAATTCCAACTACGAATTTTCTTGCGTGACTCTATCTGTTCCAATGCACTTTCTGTTTATCTTACCAGTATCATCCACTCTGAATATTTTCTGGCGATTATTTCGTGCCAGATAAACATCTTGTCTTTCCAAGAACGTCCATAGTACGCATAGAATTGACTGCTTGATAAAGAGAATTTGAGCCTTATTTATTTTCTGTTAGTGTTTTCAAGGTTTGGTTTTTGACTCTGTTGATGCCATTGTTGAGCATCTCTAAGCAATATTCTGTACGCTGCGGAATAGAATACCCCTGAAAACTTCTCACCCCAGAGGTCTTCTGGTTCCATGGTGAACCGACGACTGCTGGGTGGCACCATGTGCACGCCGGATGCTCTTTTAGTATTTTGTTATCACCCAATGACGCAATACTCAGACCTGCGCGTCAAAGTCGTCGCAATCTGAGAGATAGCAATAAAGGCGCCGGAAGTGCTTTCGGCTCTTTAATCTTTCGATGCTCTCGTTTGTTTTGTGGAATAAATTATGTCCCTTGGCAAATTGCCTGGTTATTCGCCCAAATCTGACCTTCAGGTACAAATCTGCGTTTTTGTTTCCCCTCTTGACATTGCCGACACCATAGGAAATATGTTTTCAAAACTAATTTTTTTAATAGTGTTTCACTTCCGTTTTTACTGCTGAGACCTCACAAGCGGTGTACTCTGATGTTGTATGAGATTAAATGATGAACTTAGAAAGCATTATTTAAGGAAGGAAACAATATCTAGGCCTAAGAGTAGGATATGCCCCTGGCATTTGCCATTATGAGGAAAACTTTGAAATAGCCTTAGGGAGGAAGGTCTTGGCGGGAATCGAACTCCAGTTCTGTCGGTCACCAGTTAGTGCCTTAACGATCTCGGCAACCCATGGCGGTATTTTGCAAATGTATCGAGCACCAAAATTTCGCACAATTAATTCGCAGGTGGAGTCTGTGAACTTTTCGTTTGCCTCTCAAAAAAGGCAGTTCAATAATACTTGGAATGTTGGCGTGTTTGAGTAACTGTTAGCAGAAGTCGAAGCTTTCCTACTTCAGCTTTTCAGTCGCATTTGAAGTGAAGGCACATTTCTCTGCACTTAGCGAGAGGCCATCGTCAATGCAATTTCGAAGCCTGGGAAAAATCCATGTATTTCTTCAAGTACCACCCAATTTCTTTCATTAGTTGCGTTTGCAACGTAACGGAGCGAATGTTTAACGGACGTCTTGTATGGCACCTAGAGTTGAAACGCTTTCTCGTGTTTTCGCCGACATTGATCTTCTGTAAATCGTTTTCGACGTAAATTTTGATCACATTCCTGCAAAAATGACAAATAATTTGCTATGTTCTTCTATTTAAAAAAAAAAAAAAAAAACCTATGATATCTTTTAGAGTAGGGGTATCTTCGTTCCCTCTACGAATGGCAAGGCTTTCTGTGTTTATTCAGAGTTCATTAAAGACCGGTTTTTATAATGTACGCGTCGGTTTTGTTTTATTCCCCTCATTTTATTAAGGATAACGGAGTATCTTTCTCAAATATTTTCACGTAATAAGTGCCTACTGTGGGCAGCTGACCGGACGGTGCTGTAGCTCTTCTACCATTCTATAATTCGGTCCAAACCTAATAATGGAAGCTTGGTATATGCTTTTGCTTGAACACCAGTATATTTCGTCACATTAATTCAATTCATCATACGGACATGTGTGTCGTCGTTAGAGTTTTTCCTACCAGACCCATTGCAAGCTTTTGCGTGGAGGTAGGTGAACCTCCTCTTTCCTTTAGGAGATAACATTACATTTGGTGCGCTCGTCGGTCGATATGTTGCTCAGCCTGATACCCTACCAGTCGGCGTTTTTGTAAAGCCTTGTTAATATATAAACTTGATATCTTTCAAGATCGCTGGCCTCAGATGGTCCCTAATAGCGGAATCGGGTGCTTTTGAGGACACTGGTTGTTCATTTGCTTGCCTTTATATTCACCAAAGAAGCTTATTATATTCCTTTGCTGCTGGTAGAGCTCCTTTGGATCTTGAATTGTCGTGCTATCCAAGGTCCACAACCGTTTTCTCCGTAATTGATCAGCATGTTAAATGAGATGGTACTTTCATTTTCGGGGCGAAAATTTCTTATACAGACAGATCCAAAGAGGACACACGTGGTATGTTCCTTCGTTTCAATGGTTCTAGTTTTTCATTTGTTCTTAACCCTGCGACTATATAGCGCAACATTTTGCGCTTTATCGCGCTCACTGCAGCCGTATACCGTATACTATTCCGTATACCATCTCTAATGCAATTTCAATGTTGCCTGTAAGAGTTACCTGTAAGAGGCTGTTATGACGGCCAGGGAGAGAAGTTGTGCATCACTTCTCTCGCCAGAGTCACAGTTAACAAGCTAAGCCACGGCATCTTCTACGGCTCATTTGGCAGGGCTCGACAATTTCTGTTTCACTTACGCTTGAGGAGTATGAAATTTGCTTGCGATTGTTGACTTCAAGAATACTTTACTCTTACAATAATAATGCATCTGAGTATCAGTATTTTCATTATTAATCCCCATTACTAAACAACCTATGCCACACCAGGGCAATGTAACTTATTAAAGCGAACTATACATATATAATTGTGTATATGATATATAATATATTTTCATGTATTGACCTTAAATGACCGTTATTCAAAATCTAACTTATTTCTGTTAGTATTCAGTCAAACAATGATTTTCCGACCTACAGCATATATCATGGTTTATATAATAACACCAATATCGCAATATTTCGAACCGCTCTTATTCTTCTTCAAGGGCAGAAGACAAGTGAAGATGGTAAAAGTAAATATTGAATCTAGAAAGTATCGTAATACATGCAAACAGATAAAGCAAGGAACATGGAAAAAACAGATCGGTAAAAACATGAAAGAAATATGTATTAATGATTAAAAAAGTAACAAACAATAACAAAGTCTTAGAATTAGTTTCCGATGACCTAAAAGTTTGCTGGAATTTAAGAAGACATTACTATTGTCAAAATGAATGATTTCAGTATACGTCAAATGCCACTCTCTGCCTTCTGAAGTTTCGCCTTCCTTCCAAATAGAAACTTCCTTCTTTGCTTTCTAGTAGACATTTTTATTAATCGGTTTTAAGTGTGATAAGTCCTTCATTATTAATCTATTTTTAATTGTGGTAAGTGATTCTTAATTCTGGATAAGGTCACCGCGAAAGTAACTTAAATTGGCACGAGAAATTAGCAGCAACTGCTTAATGATCCTAATCTAATAAATCCTTCTGCTGATAAAGAATCCTCATGAATCCTAGTATGTGTCTTCTTACAATGCGGAAGCTTACCGACAGCTTGATGATGTCACCTGCTATGAACTATTGTCCTACGACCCTACACTCAAATGTAATGAACGTATAGCTTTGTACTACATAAGGACTTAGTTTTCAAAACCTGCCTCTACATATTCCTAATGAGTACCAGTACTCTCACCATACATTTATCCCTAAAATTCATAAAATTACTGTTCTGGACACCTGATAGTGGCTAGTTTCGATTCCCCCACCAAACGCATTACGGTCCAAGTATATTTTTGGTTACAACCCCCAGATAGCGGGTTCAAAATCGGCCAGGGTCAATGCATTGTTTCGTCTTTAAAATCATAAGTGTGGCTTCCTTCGGAAAGTAAGTAAAGCTATGGGGCCCGTGTCGTAGATTTACGGCAAGTAAAAGAACCTCACACCAGAAGATGAGGCCTCTTGAGCAAAATCGATCGGCTGTTTCACTCCTTGAATTGAATGAAATGCTGATGTCCTGAAATGTTAACGAGCGTCCGTACATAAAACAAAATCAACAAATGGTTGCAAACATTTGTTACCTTTCGGTCGTCCTATATCAAAGATTATTATTTTTGAGTATGCTTAAGAAAGTTGACCTTTCAGCACATCCTAATATACATCTGATTCCTATAGGTGTAATGCACTTTTAAAAAAACTTTACCCACGATGAAGGATTAGTAGCTGCTAAAATTTTCTTAGGCTTTCAAGCACATTCTCATATTCCATCCACGGTTTTCATTTGTCACAGTCATCTGGTTCTCACTCACAATGTGTTCAGTTTTCATTATCTACAAATTAAAGGCGCCGCAGAATGGCCTGTCTCATGCCGATTTTTTTATGACTCGCTTAGAGGAGGAATTCCTAACCTCTTGCACCATTATTGTAGTTGAGCTATAGTGGTGATGTATTCGTGCTTTGGACCCATCTCAGAATCTCTCGATCAGTTCCTTACCAGACTCAACCGCATATTTCAGTTAAGTCCACTTCTTTTGTTCCTCCCAAAGCTGCTACTTTCCTAGATATTGATATTTCTTTATTCAATGACTATTGCATTACTTCTGTGCACATTAATTTATAACAGTACCTTTATGTTGATAGCTGTCATCCCCTGCATACAAAAAGATCTATTTTCTTCTATCTTCTAATCCGCGGCCAGCTGTTTGCAAAATCTTTAATCCCTTGATATCTATACTAAAAACCTAGCTCAAAAATTCTAAGACAAAAAATATCCTTCCTATCTTTTACATTCCCGTTTCATCCTAGTACACAGAATTCGTCGCATTCGAAGGCTTTTACTCAACATCCTGATATCCAAGTCCTCGATTGGCCTCCTAAATAGCCTGATTTGAATATAATAGAGCACATGTTTGGGCTCAGATGGTTAATAATTGGGAGCTGGTAAAAAGAGAGAGGGAAAAAAAGAAAACCCTAATGTAGTACTCTTTATGATTTTTGAAAGACCTTCGAAAAGATCCAAAATATTTTGTGGATTTAAAAAAATCAGTTCGAAGACGTCTAAATAGTGTATTGGGCAGATATGATTACTTGACCTCCTAATGAATATCTTGAATTTGGATTATATTATTATTTCTGTGGTAATAATTGCATTTGAAATATTTTGTAGCAAATAATGATAAATCCTAGTACTTTTTATATTAATATATCTTTTTGCATATTAATTAATTATTAAGCATAATTTAAATACTTGTTTAACAATTTGAACTAATTCAGAACGTAGTTTTACATTCTTAAAACAATTTCTAGTGGTGATGTTTCTTATGTATCCTTCAAATCAATTGAATTGCTTAAGTAATCTAAAGTGGGTAATTTTTTCATTAAATAGCTGAATTTACAGAAATGTTTTACTTTTATTCAAATAATGTGATTTATGAATCTGTCATCCAAATCTTTTACTTCAACACAAGTAAAATGACATAGGCTACAGTCATTAAAGGAAATTGGATTTGTATTCCTTCATCGAATTTTAATTAATTTTTATATATTATTGTTTATTATTTATATATTTTGGATTTGTAAATGTAGTTCGTGTCCTTAAATATGAAATTAAATCTGCAAAGTACTAATTACGCTCTACATGATTAACCTGGCCTTTTCTGTACTTACTGCACCAGCAAAGGACACCAAAGCACTGCTGTTTTCGACCGCCACGGGAGGCCGATATCGTTAAGGCGCGTACTCGTGAGCTGGAGGTCTGGGGTTCGAATCCCGCTAGGACCGTCCTCCCTGACTGAGGTTTTTCTCCAGGTTTTCCTCAGTCTTCATAAATGTCAAATGCCGGGGAGGAACCCTAAACTTGGGCCTGGAACGTTTCCTTCCTTAAAAATAAATCCTTTTTCAATATATGATTTCATTTCATGTATCACCAGTATCTATCGCCTGTGGTGCCTCTGTAACAAAAACGGGCGTTAAACACATTCATTCACTGCTGTTTTCCCATTGTAATTCTTGTAGTTGGAAGTTCAAGGCAACCTCTTCATTATTCTACATCTTCCAACTATAGTTACACCAAGCAATGGGGCGAAAGCGAAGTGCATACAATGCACCTCTTGTTAACTCGCTCTACCAGTGACCCAACCTTCCCTTCCGTTCCTCCAAGTGCTTCATCAATGCACTATTCCGCCCTATTTACCCTCACAGACAAGGGCTATCCTAACACAACCGTATAGACAGTACCATTATACTGGTGCTCTAGTCCCGAGCGGCAGCGGAGAAAGCCCTGCCCAGCTGAACCTAATACAGGCAGTATGACTTCAACAGGTGTACGCGGATAATTAACCAAGTGAGTACATCGGTCTGTTAGCTGATTTATTTGAAGCATCATACTAATAATGAAGTTCGTGGGTTTGATCCCTTAGAGACCAACCTTTTTTCTCTCTCTTGTAATTTTCATAATTTGTCTACACTGTTCTTAATAAAATAAATGTTACATTTTAAAGATGTTACTTTTTAGGAGGAACAGGGCATAGGTTCCCATTTTACGCTAGGTTCGTTAGATTACGGTATGTTAGATTAAGTTTAACGAAAAAAAATGCAAACTTATAGTGTTAAAAGCGTATGCCCTTCTCATTTTGGCAGATCCATTTTTCGTTAAGTTAGGTTAGATTAGTTTAGGTTACGCTAGTTTAATTAAGTTTAACAATAACAAAAATTATATACTTTAAAAGCATATACATTTTTCATTTTGGTTGTGGCTACAGTCTTGCATCTTCCGTTGCCGTTAGGGACCGCGGCATTCTGCTTTATCCTCTGCCGCTAGGGACTGGAGCACCAGGGGTTTTATGCTATCTGTACTGTCTATCCTATGACTTTGATGGCTTCGAGCTGTGGCGAACCGTAGCGAAGAAAGCCGACTTCAGTAGTACGGAGTCGCATGTTCCTCTGTTAGCGTGGTAGTTGTTGATTTGATTTAAATATGGACGCTCTTTAACATCTCAGGTCATCAGCGTCCCATTCAATTCAGGGCGTGAAACTGCCGATGAATTTTGCTCAGAGACCTCTTCTTTCAGGCTGCAGGTTCTTTATCGTGCCGTAAATCTACTACATGGGACCCATGGCTTTACTTCCCTTCCGAAGGAAGTCATACTTAGCATTTTTACAGACGAAAAAATCCATCGATCCTGGTCAGGATTGAATCCGCCATCTTGGGTTTAGTTGGAAAGTATGATTACCGCTACACCACCAGGACCGACAGTGTGGAAGTGAAAGTTGTTGGTTAAGGAAAGAAAAAAATGACATGTAGCTTTTGTAATCATGAGAAACAACGGAATTTATTTTATATGAGTATTTAGAATCAGTATATGAAATAAAAGTAAAATCGAAAGGGCTACAGTTCTTATCTTTTGATGATTTCCTAAACTAGCAGCAGGAAGCTGAGGAGACATCGGGGTCGATGGTTTTTTAAAAAGTCGCGATTTTCATAGTGCTTCTGACAACTGTAAGATATTGTTACGCATGTCATCTCTCAGGCAAATTTGTTTCTAAAATTGAAGGTGTCAGACACTTAAAATTGCAAGGAAGCAATAAAATTGTGGTGCATGTGCTGTAAAAATACAAGTTAGCCAAGTCGAATACTTGAAGAAACATATAGCATCCTTAGCCGCAGTTCCCAACTAAAATGAACAAGTACCCATGCCCAAAAGTAAAAAAAATGCCCCAAAAGGAAGAAAAAAAATCACAGAGAAGACACTTTACTACTATATATATCAACAAATTCCCCTTCCAAACCCTGATGCAACAAAGCCAAAATCATCGCGGTTTCTTTGCTGCAAGATGGAAAAGACGCAATTAGTGCCACCTCAAATTAAGAAATGTCACACTTATATAGTTTGGAATACATCTAAAACTGATAGTGTAGTTAGTAAAAAAAATAATAATAATAATTTTCAAGCTTAAAAGCATCTACTTTTCCCTTACCTTTATTTAGTGCTATATTGATAAATTAAAGTTTTCCCACTCCATTTAGCTGTATTATAACTAAACCTGAATGTGATTAACATGTACGCTTAAGAGTGAATTTAGCCGTACGATTGCTTGTTGTACTGTGTTACCATTCTTCGCAAAAATCGTTCTGTTCTCTCCGCCTGCATTCACCAGTACTTACGATTTGTCATCTATCCGCATTGCTCCAGCATTCCTTAGAATTCTGCTTCTTTCGCTGCTGTTTGGGACCGAGGAATTCGGCTTTCTCCGCTGCCTTTCGCAATTGAAGCCTCAGGACGCCCCCCTGTCTGTAAGGGTAACTGCCCGCCCTAAGCTCGCAAATAGATCTCAATGAAAGCACCTGACAGGACGGCCAAGAGTTCCACCAGCGTAGTCCAGGCGTAAATTCTATATAACAAGCATCTTCTCAAGGTCATGTCAGTCAAACATAAAAACTACACAGTAGCGAAGAGCGCAGCTGGTGGAGAAGGGGTATCTGCGGCTGGTCCACATGAACATAGTTGAATGAACTCTGAAGCACTGGTTAGCATGAAATGCTTATAAGTCATGTCAAGATCAATCAATATACGCTCGGGTCTGGAATTGTTCCTGAGAGTCAAAAAGTACCATATTGCAGTAGATTAACGGGAATAAAACCGTATAAATCACATTTGTAACGGAATCAAACTAAGAGGTTAGCCATTAGTGACACACGAAACAAATTCCCCCATTCTCCCTCTGGTAAAGCATGCTTGACTCATTTCTGACGCGTATGAAATCCGTTCTGTACAGACACAGCGGAAGTGAAATGAGAGCAGATGTCATGAAAAGATGAATGGGGGAATGGGGTAGAGGAGACTGCGTATAAGATCCAATTGGACATTTTCCTGAATACTGAAGAAAGCCACGGGAAAAAACAATGATTGGCCGGTAGCGTAAAAATCGAACTGGGAACCTCCCAAGTGCAAACCCCAAGCGTTACGGACTGATAAGATTAGCACATGATAATACATCTCACTCCAATATTTAGAGTAAATAAACCATTTTTATGAGCACATAGACCATAGGCATGTTTTGTGCTTGGAAAAAACGTTTCATTGAAATTATATATATGAAATTAAAGGGTGTGTTTGTTTTTTTAACAAATAATAAAATATCACCTTTTTCGTTAATTTGATATACTTATATATAACATTTTATAATTATTTTAGTTGGGTCTAGATGATATTTCAATAAAGTAAGGAATCTTATTTTTGAATTTTACATTCAAAGAAAACGTTTCAATATTACTTCTCTGTTTATGAAGAACGTACAGACATTTGAATTCAGATCATTATTTCAAGAAGTTTTCATTAAGCAGAATTTTATACCGAAAATAAAGTTACATTTTATAATTAAGTTCAAGGACAGAATTTCAGCTTAACCATAATGTTAAAATGTACTGTCATTTTGTAATAATATTCTAGAATCAAAATATTTCGGAATGTTATTATTGATCTGTAATTGTAACATTAACACTTATAATCATTGTATGTTACTTACCTTATCGAGTGCAGAAGATTTCCATGGAGAGATAAATATTGAAGGGAAGAACTGAACCGCTGTAGAATTCTACTAGGAATATCAGAAATTCCCATTTTTGCCAATCCTAATCCTTCTAGCTTTAGAGCACGAACCAGAAGCCCATATAAATTCTTGGTAAAGATGGGCACACCACCCAACTCCAGCACTCTAAGAGTGCTTGCAATTGGATACAGGAATCCTATAGGGTATTAAAATAATAAATTAATAATACACAGCGCCTTTCCATTTCCTTAGCAAAGATCACACTTTAAAATTATACTCGTGTAACCTAAGATGAACTTAACAGTTATTTTCGTAACCAGATGTGCAATTTATGTAGGTGCTGTTTAAGTAGAGAGAGGGGCTCACAATTGCAACCCGTACAGAGATGTCGACACTAATCAGAAAGTGTTTTTCTAGAACTAAGCTCCAGAAAAACGTTTTAATGCAACATTGCCTATTGTCACTAAAAATAAAATCACATAATATTATAATTATAATTGTAATTTTGTGTGACATCATCATTATTATTATTATTATTATTATTATTATTATTATTATTATTTTATCTGGCAAAGTTAAAGTTAAGACCGCAGTGTCCTCTCTTCCACTTCACCAGGAACAATTACGATTTCGGTACATACAATACATATACAGAGTCTTCGTTTGAATGCGGGCTGGCTTAATGGGGACTGTTCTGAACTGCGCTGTTTCCAACCGGTTCTCGTTTCCCCCTTCACTTTTCCTTCTCTCCGTATGCCGGCTAATCATTAACATGAAGTCTTTGTGCTGTAGAGAATTTGAAACGTTATGAAACAACGTGTTTCAGTGTTATAACGTGTTATTGCGGTTATAATGACTCAAAATCCGCATACTTTACTACACGTAATCTTCATGTATGATTCTAATGTGTCAACTAATTCTTGAAAAGAAGTGAGACGGCGATTTATAAACAGATTCCCTCTGTTTGTACGCCTGAAAGAGAAACGTTTCGTAATTTTGTGAATAGATTTAAGGAAGCACGATCTATTCTTGATAAGAAACCGAAATTGAAACGACCTGTTCTTTCAGAGGAAATACTCGATGACATTGTAGAAAAGTTAGAACGAAGTCAAAAAAAAAAAAAAAAAAAAAAAAATGTGAGTAAGCTTACATAGGAGTCAGAAATTTCGCAAAGATCTGCTTAGAGTGCCACTAAACTTTAAAAATTAAAACTCTATAAGATAACTGTAGTTCAGGAATGGTAACCACGCCATAATGTGAGTAGAGTTAATTTCTGAATTGGGTATTGGATAATGTTTATGATCGCTCTTTGCTCCTTGATCGGCGTTTAATTATTTTTACGGGCACGGTATAGTTTTATTTACATGACCATGTAGCGACACAAAACAATAGATATTGGAATGCAGAAAACTCCGATCTTGTATATGAAATGTCATTGTATCCCAACATTGATGCCTGGTGTACTGTGAATGATTACAGAATTATAGGGCCCATGAGAAGAAAAACTGTTGCAATTTCATAGGAATTAATGAGTATAAATGCAAATTTTCTTAAATAATATGAGAGACGTGTGAAGATACAAGAACAACTTTTCCAACATATTCTATGACGAAATATGTGGTTATGGTAGTTATAATTTGAATGAGAAATCTATGTGCTTGACTATAAGGGGCTATGAATATCTGACTCCACCGGCAAACAGCGTGCTTCCCGGTGCCAAGAAAATCCCCGTTAAGCCGGCCACGCGTCCGAACGAGGGCTATGTACAATACAGTTAAGAGCATTAAGAATTTTAGCTTAGAACTTGTTAAATGCTGTATTTTCAAAATAAATAACATTCGAGCAATATTCTAAATTGTTGTTGTGACCGGTAGTCCTTGATATGAGACGGCAGAGAGTTCTAGAGATGAGTAGCGACAACTGTAAAGGATGAAAAAAGTAAGAGGTTCTGTGTAAGGATATAGATAGACTGGGATGGTTATTCCATTGGGAGTTTAAAAAATGATTAGAAGAAACCGGGTCGAAAGACAGTGCGGAGTTGAGGTGCATAGAATTCGACGCAGAACAACAATGAAGGAGTGTAACTTCCTTCAAGCATCCAGTTGATGTCAGGATAACAATTCAAAATCTAGTGTGGTATAATCTGATTTGTGTAGGTTTCATACTTAGCAAATGTCTTTGTTCAACATTGGTGGTGATGTCAGTAATTGAAATGTGGCGTAAACAATGCTGATATATTTGTTTGTTTTTTCAAATTGAATGTGAAAAAAAAAAATGAAACCGTTTAATTAAGTAGTCAATAAACCTTTGAAGCAAAGTGCTGCCTGCTTTGACTGTTACTATTAGCTTACCTATGTACTGAGATTACTGCCTACCTTAACCTTATATTTACTTTGCTAAAATAAAAAAAAAAAAAAAATGCGATACAATTCAAACTTCCAGTTCATTTACATTAAGATAATTGCTATGATGTACGAGTAGCATTTCAGAACAAAATTCAGTACAGACCGTTTCAGTATTCGGGTGTAGTGTGTATATATATTTGTAGACAATTTCTTACCTATTCACACAGAAAACATACGCTAAAGAAAAGCTTCCTTATAGGAACCGAACAGAAAAACATCCACTGCTGTCAAATATCTGCAAGGGTCTGTCAGATATTTTCCCCAATCCAACGATTTTCATATGTTTTTACAAGACAAGCTGTACTATGTCTTGCACTATGAGATGAGCACACATTATGTTGATATGATATGTTCTATTTAGTCTGGAACGGAACATCCTCTAACATCGGTGAAGCTTCGCGTGTCACAAAGTTGACGTACTTAGAATTAGTGTTAATATGAGACCATGCCTCACATTCCGACTGCACAATTACAATTGGGCGTTGACGTTTTAATTGGCAAAGCCAATGATTATTATTTGCGACAGCTACCGATGGCTATTCTGCAACTGAATCAACAGAAATTGACCCCTTACCTTTACGTCTGAACAAGTTTTGTCATTGGAAATGCACTAGAAGAGACCCCCATCTTAGGACGTGGTTGGAGAAAAGCAAGTTCACAAAACGGGAGAAGAATGATTTACAATTATAAAATGATTTATTATTATTATTATTATTATTATTATTATTATTATTATTATTAATAATAATAATAATAATAATAATAATAATAATAATAATAAATGTAATGTACAGGCAAAACATTTCAGTTTGTAAATGGTGTAATATGCACTCAGTAATGTAGCATTTAAACTTATTGAAATATTGTCATAATACACATACATTTGAATAAATGATAAAAAATTACTTGGACGAATGCATTTAATAAAATATCTCTTTCGGACACTGAGTGAAATACTCAAAATTAACATTAATGGTTAATTGGCTTTTAAAATCCCCAGTACCTTGTGTTTTTATATAATTACAACTGGTAACTTTATAACATTTTAACAAAATGCAATGGCATATATCACAATAACATGTTTTAAAAGCTACATTACACTTGAGCTATAAGGCTTATCCTAAGGAGAAGACTTTGGATTTAAAAATTTAGAAATTAACACCAAACCAACTGTTCCCCATGACGTTCCGGAGACGACTGAACATTCCGAGGAAGGAAAGAAAGAAGGAAGAACATGTCAGTCAGGATACTTACGTGGCAAATGCCGGGGGGGGGGGGTATCCTTAACTTAGGCCTGCAACGCTTTCTTCCATAAAAATATACTTTCCCGATTTATCATTTTATTTCATGTATCATCAGAGTCTTGACAGTCAATAGCAAGCAAAATTATTCGGCGATGCCTCTGGACGTTGTCAGGTAACAAGAAGAGGTGAGGGAAAGAGAAAAAAGACGTGTGTATAATGAAATCAATGCTAACAGCATGACGTTGAGACGTCTTCATAGCGCTGGTTATCACTATCGAAGCGCGGAGAAGAAACAAAATCTTCTTCCTCTTCTAAGGAACCAATATTCAAAAACAGTAAAATACATATGAGAAAAACGTATAAAAAATTCGTTGTTCTGAGAGATGTGTGAGACAAAGGCTCAAAACATGGCCCAAAGCAGGGGATGCCAGTGATAATTGGTGTTCCAGGACGCTATAATGAACGGCCATTATTACGACATTCAGGGGAAAAAATAATAAAACGGTTAATTCTCCCGGAATTCCCAAAAAAGCAACGAGAAGAAGCTAATTAAGTTCTAGCGTTTCATTTTCCATTTGCAGGAAGAACACAGATTGAGAATGATGATTAGACTCGTGTATAATTTTGATATGTCGCCGAATACCATGATGGAGCACAAGGGAGCACAGTGCATGTCTTGCTGTTCTAAGGCATTATTTTCACGCTCAGTACAATGGAATTTGAATTTATCTTTAAAGTGATTATTTACCAGCACGTCAAATTCTTAAAGTTGTCATGCCCCACTATTTGGCATAGCTGCAAGATCTCTATAAGTTTTATTTACTAATTTATTTTTATTTTATTTTTCAATTCAAGTATCAGGCAATTCTTTAAATTATTGAAAACTATTAATGAATTTTACTTTAACAGGGCACTAGGTCTCATTTCCTTACGCGGCTACCCAAACCATAAAAAGTACCTTGATCATTCAAACTTTTTCTTAGCAATTTAAAACATTCCCGACGCTAAATTCCATCAGGCAAGGAATTTAGGTTGATTATTACATACTTGAAAGATCAGCCTACAAATGCACATCACTATTATTTTATTTCATAGCCCGATTTTATTTGGCAAATGGATCCTAATTGCTCCGGTGCAAATTTCCAATTAGTAAATTGTAAATGGATTTAAGAAATACTACTACTTAATACTGTTGTTGGCTATGGATATTTTTATGGAATGAGTTTATTACAGCAGTGATGTTGGAGTAGTTTATGTACCCTTTCGAGCTATTCTGGTTAACGGGACAATCTGCCACCAGAGGCACTGGTGTCGCCTTAATAACGTCACTCATGACAGATCGATGGCATCATTCAAGATGAAGGTCGATGACGTCATAAAAGGCGTCTAATTTAAAAAGACAATGATTGCGTGGCCACTATGCTGTAACTCGAACAGCTTGAAATGTTTAAATTTTATTTTATTAATTTTTTTGAATTTCAATGGTATAGGCCACACGTGTTATGACGTCACAACTGACGTCATTTAAGATGGCAGCTTTGACGTAACTCAAATAAGTTGAAAGGGATCTTTTTGGGTAATTGCGTTTACCAGGAGGGCGAGCATCATCGGCGAAGGGTTAATGGGGGCGACATTAGCAAATAATGGCACCTGCAAGTTGTCACCGTTCCTAGCGAAGGTTATACAGAGGATGCGTCATTGGTCCTCGTCATCGGTGAAGGCCCCCGGTGGATGTTGATTTGGTTTATTTATGGCTCTTAACAGTTCACAACATCAGCGTCCCATTTATTTCAGGGCGTGGAACGGCCGATAAATGTTGCTCATAGGTCTTTTCTTTCACGCTTGAGGTTCTTTTTCGTGCAGTAAATCTACGACACGGGACCCATGGCTTCACTTCCTTTTCGAAAGAAGCCATACTTATGATTTTTACGTCCAAAAAAAAAATCTATCGACCCTGGCCGGTATTGAGCCCGCATTCTTGGGTCTAGGAGGCAAGTATGGTAATCACTAGGCCACCAGGACCGACCCCCCGGAGGAGCGGGGACATCATCGGTCCTATCAAAGGGTACTTGAAGGAGGCGTTGCCAGTCCTGGTCTTCATCGGTGAAGGGAATACTTGGAACGGGCGTCAATGGCCAAGTATTCCTGCGAATAATATATCTGGAAGGGGTGACGTGTCGCCTGGTGGAAGGCGTCTACGGAAGTGAGGTAACGTGTGGGCAAAAATAAGGGCCGCTGCGATTGGTGGAAATGTTTTTTTTATACAATAGTGGTTACAATTATGAATTTAAATGACTTTATAAAATCTATGTTTTGAACATATCCCGTAACTGAAGGGCGAGGGCGCGTCATTGACAAAGTGTACAGTTGGCAGTGTATGATACGTAGTATCTGAACTTGCGCATTATTTTGTGGTTAGGCAAGGCTCTTGGACTGGTGTACGTCATCCGGTAAGGATTCTGAATTTAATTGGCGTGGCTGTTGTTTGCGTTAGCAATTTTATAAAAGTTGTGTTTTGTACTTACATTTTGTTGACGTATTTGCTTCGCGATTGAAGGAAATAAGGGTGTTAGGCGGGAAAGTTCAAGACTTGTAAAGCATTTAACAGATTTTAGAGTGGTTGTATCTGCAGATCCGTGTGTCTATTATACAAAGTAAAAAGGAAAAAAGATTAAAATTATGACTAATCACACTTATTAGTTTTACTGGTATTGTATATTACATCTATCACAATTTTGTTCTTGCTACTGATTCACGTGATAAAATGGTACCAAAATGATGTTAAATGAACACTAGCGCTTTGCCAGGGAATGGGGATTGTATATTTTTGTGTTTTATTAAATACTTAATAATTTAACCAAGTTATTCACACACACACTCCATTGTTTATGGAGTTCACACTACACATGTATAGTAATTTTTCCATTATTCCCACCTCTTATCCATCTTATGATGGACGGAGCGTACAATGACTAAACGTATACAATGTTTGATTGTACATTTGTCGTCATTGTTTACTGTTGTTATAGGAATGACACATTATGGTAATGGCAGTTTGTGGATACATGAATGACAATTTTTTCTGCGTATAGCAATGACAGTTTTTCTGACAATGGCGATGAACGTGTCGAAACCTCCATACACGTATAGCAATGATATTTATTTATGTGTGAGGCAATGGTAATTATCTCGGGAGAATAATGTCATGCGCTAACATATATATTTCTGTGTATTGTTATGGTACAGTTTTTGTGCAAGGCAATGATATCGTGAGAGTGTACTACGCTTCTTCTTCCTTTTATGGTTTTTGAAAAAAAATGAAGTGTATGACGACAATATAAGGACCCTTAAAGTGTGTTGGACTTAACAGGAACGATCAATTTTGCGTTATTAAGGTGTGCTGTACAATGAGAGATTGCGGGTATGATACTCAGAGCAGTAGCAGCACAAGCGGCACTGCTGAAAAGTTTGAAATTTTGGATTACCGCCAGAGAACGGTAATCCAAAAGTTTATTGGAATGAGTGAATTTTATTATGGATTTTTCGAAACGGACATATAGATACCTTCCATGGATGAAGATGTAGGTCCAAAGGAGCGGGTTTTAGCAAATGTTTGGAAAATATAGAATTTGTCAACGAGAACTTGCTGGAGTACGAACCCGAATATTTGGGCACACCCATACAGAATTCGCGTTCAAGATACGCCTTAAAATCATTTTTCATAAGCGTTAGACTCTTCGATTAAATAAACGAGAATGTCATATTGAATACATTTGAAAAATTGCTGCAAAGTAACGAAACTTCTTCATGCAAGGTCCATTAAAATATACCTGCATTTGAATCAAAGATGTCTCGCAATCGTACTTTTAGCGATGAGACCTACGGTCCAGAAACAACAACAAAAAGAAGAAGAAAAAAGAAAGAGAGAGAGAGAGAGAAATTAGGAATAGTGGCAAACTATGCCTCCCCAGGGAAATTTTGACTTGCATGTCGAAGATACAAAACAATTGCATGATTAGGCTATATAATTATTGCCAAGAAAAGAGAGATTTGTGCGCAAAAATAGGGAAGACAAGCGTGGGCGTGAATGGTGTGGCAAAATTTAATAAGGTTCTGAAAGAATACTCTATTAGCGTTTTTGGCGACTATTCGGGTAAAACAATCTCAGAAAATACATCGATTTGATATATCACAGTAATCGCTATAATGTCATTGTTTATAGTGTGGAGCTTTTAAAACGGAAATGATACTGCTGTCGCTTTAATCTCCTACAAGCAACACAAAGGAATATTATTATTTCTAACAAATTTGGGCCATGTGCCATCAGCAGTGCTGGACAATTATTGCTTTTTTGCAAGAATTCCAATCACGAATTTAAGGGACAAACATGCTTCATTAATAAACTGAAGAAATGGGACGTTTATCTCAATTCTTTAACGGTGTGCGAGGTAGAAATATTTTGCCCCTCGAGCAACAAACAGTACAATCGTTGATACGGAAAATGTCTCACTTTTGTGGGGAGAAACATTGCAACATTTGCAAAAATCACCGATGTCACATCTGACCGTACTGTTTCAAAATATGCGAAAAATTCAGTGTTCATAGATTTTGAGTGCACGCAAAATACGCCATATAACGGGAAGGACAACGTGCCTGATCCATGATTTCTTTACCAGATGTGCGCCTTATGAATCGAAAATTCCACAAAGTAAACGATTACCAACTTTGTGACATTAAGGAGTAGGTGTATTTTGAAGAACCTATGAAAGAAGTTAGCCAAATATGACGGGATAGTCGTTGCACACAATCTAAAGTCCTACGACGGTAAATTTTTATTAAAATACATGGTGAGCACATCGAGTTGTACTCCGGAATTTTTTATGAACAGAAATTGCATACACGGAATAAAGCATAAAATTTGACATGTATGGACCTTTTGAATTTAATTTTCAAGCAGCTGGCGCGATTTCCAAAACTGTTCTATTTGCAGGAATCGAAGCTATAGTTTCCATATCTGTTCAATACAAAGGAGCGCAAGCATTACGTGGATCCGGTACCCGAACCAAAATACTGTCGTATGAACTCTTCGTGAATGGACTAAAGGCTTTCGAAGAGTGGCACATGAAAAATGTCTCCTCAGGATACGAACTTGACATTTTGTAGGAGAGAGTGAGCTATTGTAAAACGGACCTCTATCTGTTGTGTCGTGGCGTTTCTCAGTTCCGACGGGAATTCATGAACTTCAACGGCATAGGCCGTTCAGGGAATGCGTCACCATTGCTAATGTGTGCATGTGCCTTTACAGAAAGAAATTCATGCCTCGAAATTAAATAGCCGTAATTCCGCCGGGAGGCTATAGCGAAGTAGAAAAGCATTCGCGCGCGGCGTGAATCTGCCTCTTCTGCGTGGAGAAGCAAGGAAATGTAATAATTCAAAACGTATTTCCTTGCCATAATATGAAAGTACTGAATTACAGGTAGAGGGCTACCAAAGGAGGAAAATAAAGAAAATATATTTTTTTTTTTACGGTTGCTTTTTCGCGATTACACGCGCTGCTACCCGAATCGTAATGTATTTCCGTTCAATACTAGTCACAAAACCATGGCCTCTAGGTTTTAACAAACGGAAAGAATTACGAAGAAAATCTGAAACGCCTATTGCATAGAAATTAAAATGTGGAGGTGTCAGTTTAATACAATGGTGCAAGCGGACAGCGAATGGCCAGGATATGTAAAATAATTTTACAAAAAACGCCCGAAACCCCTCGATCTCGGGAATATATTTTTCGGAGGGCGTATCAACTACTTCAAAGTATATTGGAAGGAAGAAAGTTCACGAAATTATGTTTAATCACAATGTGTAAAGCTGAAAACATTTTTAAAAAAATCAGAGCGTATCCCATGGGCCACCCCAGGATCTGTGTGGATAACTTTCCAGATTTGGAACAAGTATAGGATGGACTGATAAAGTATAAAATTCTTTCCCGGGTAAACCTTTAACACACTGTACCGCCCGTGCATGTCAAGGTAAACTGATTTTTGCACTATGCGCCGCTTGTGCACAGGTAGAAAGTAAGGGGAATGTCTTCATCATGACGAACAGAGAATTTTATTTGGCATATGGGTGTTGGACGAGGTAAAGATGACTTTAGAGGAGGTATCGCTCGATGGAAACATTTGAGCTATGGGAGTGCGACATGGCGTGGCAACGATGCTGTAAATGACGAAAAGGAGCTGTTTGAAAATTACCTGAACTAGTTTCTAAATATTAAGGCGGAGGATTCGGAGTACCCTTTCGTCTGCGACGAAGACCAGTTCATGCAAAGTTTCGAGACTTGCGAGGATGTAGTTCTAAATCCAAATACCATCTCGCACAATCCAGCAAAGCGAGAGTTTGCCAAGCTGATGCTGAACTCTTTTCTGGGGTAAGTACGGCCAGTGCTACAATTTGCTCAATTTATTAAATATCTTGACCAAATTAACCTTATAACAACGCGGGAATGGAAATTTAGACGCACGAAGTGGTGCATGTTGTTTGCAAATACACCCAAAATAAATTCTACTAAAATCGTTGTAATTGATGGATATACCACTATATCGAATCGGTATCAAAATAGCTCACGCACTCGCCATAGTTTCTTAAAATGGGACTTATAAACCGGGGGTATAGATATCTCCCACTGGTCCTTATTTGAGCAACATGATCGATACACCATTACGGGGAAAAAAAAAAGCTACATCTCCCCGATTCGTGTCTACCGGTCGCAAAACCTATAGCTTCGACGTAGCGTGTGTCGACGACAAGGCTCTAACGGTATGCAAAATGAAAGGAATAACACTTAATTCCGGAAATTTGAAGTAAGAAAGTTCTGATGTGTTGATAAATATGACTCTGAGAGACAATGCAGCAAAGAATAGCTGTGAGCAATACCCGAATTTCCAGAAAACCTCTTTGGATCGTAGTAATCAAATCGTGCGCGAAACGTTCTGAATGGTTAACAAACGCGTGTTGGGCGAAGATTTTCATTTCTATCCTTAGAGTATAAAAGACTGGCACTCATAACACGTAGAAATATTTAGCATCATACCGGAGGAAAAGTGAAAGCAAACGGAAATGCTCAAATAAAACATAAATTGGTTAGCTCTGTAAGGAGAAAAACGCACAATGAATTCCAATAAAGGCGTGAAGTTAAAGCGTCTAAGGTTGATGTCTCTTAACTTAAGTTGCTTAAGAGGAAGTAATCGATTAAATATCCTGCGGAGCACTTGTATGATTCAGTGAATATGAATAAAAAGTCTAAATTGAACATTTTTAAGCGATAGAACAACTTACTTCCTTACGATACGATATTAATTAAGAAGTTTAAAGTAGCTGAAGCAAAGTACACGCCTAAGAGAGAGAATCATTGCGAAGTTAATGCACTTAATACATACAAGCATGACCCTTGTAGATATTAAATATCTATAAATATTTAAATATTTAAGGACGTAGACAAAATGAACTATCTATGGTTATAAAGAGAAGTTTAAACTATCAGTCCCGAAATTTCCAAAATTATTTTTCCAAGCACCATGCAGGGGATCAGATTTTCCAAGTGTGGAAAATATACTTTTGTGAAGTACTTGGTAGGCCACTCCAATAAGGTATGAAATATTCTGTTCGAAGAGTCGTGTACTTTCATCCACACTAGGTTTGACGTTTAACGCATATACGCAGGTAGGCATTCCCAACTGTGTGTCCGTTAGGGAACACGAGTTAGTTATTCTGACGATCTCATGTACAAAGCGAATGGGAAAGAGCTGTAAATTTTTTACGAAAAACTCGCATCAACGAAATTTTGGGATTATTTGTATTTTAAAAAAATGTGTTTCTTCGGAGTAAAAATATATAACTATATCTTTAATCGCAAATTATATTGTTGCGTTTAAGAACAACAGAATTAAAATTTAAATGGAAAGATTGTATCAGCAATGACGTCTAAGATTTTGTTAGAAAATGGGAATCGCCAAACCCTACAGTTATTTGGTATTAGACTGCACGCAACACACTCCAAACCGCGTAAGATATCGCACCGGCATTCTGCCTGGAGAAACAATTTCTGTTTCACTCCTGAGTGTTTTCAAACACAAGTTAACGTTCAAAAATAGTTTGTATTCATTTTATTTCTTTGCAGCATGCATAACACGAGTGAATTATTTCATATTTGTTGGTATTAGATATGGTTTCGAATGCCGAGTGCATGCTGCTTTTAACCAGCCGTCAATTCATCCATTGTCTCGTTAATCTGTCTTTACGAATTCTAGTCACACATATGTCCTCTTGCGTATGAATTATAGCAGCATGTATAACACGAGGAGTGTAAATAAGTGTGATTATTACTGCGACAGTTTTAGGTTCACCCAGAGACGGCAGGTTAATCCAGTGTGCAGCTTTTAGGTATATAATGAATGTACATTGCTGTCATGTTGGTTGCAGAGATTGCGCCAATTTATGTTCACTTTAGAAATCGTAAACCTAAACTTCAGGCAGATATAGTTCTGGCGTGTTTGGAGTGCAGGCTCGTTAAATTAATAATATGCCTAATCCGTTCGCACATGTACAAAAGAATTACAAGCAACTTTATGAAAGCAATTGTTGTAAAGTTTTATTTTTATTTTATTAATTATTTAATGTTTGTTGCTGTTATATCGCAGATGCTCCCTGTCGCCAGTCTTCTGTTACTCATTGTTTCGTTAATCTCTCAATTCGAATTCTAGTTACATACACGCTCGCTTGCAGTCTCTCGCTTGGGTATAAATTCTCTTAGCCTACGGATGCACGTCTGACATCATGCAGCCTTCACTCCGTCATACGCAAGCGGGAATATGCTGTTATCAATGCCATAAAGTTCATTAATGCTTCCAAACATGGCTAAAGCAAGTATTCAGCGTAAGCTTCGTAGCTAATATTGCCTATCATAGAGAATCAACCGGAAATTTATCTGTCTTAAGTACAGCAAAACCGGTTTTTCCAAACAGCTTTTGAATAACATCAGCCCCGATATTAAGGAATTAAATCCGTTTTAACAACTGAGGCATTACAGGCGGTGAACACTGATGATACACGAGATAAAATGATAAACTGAGAAAGGCGGTTTTTTTTTTTTTTTTTTTTGTTTTTTTTTTTTGTTACGGGAACATCGTAGAAAATGCAACGCCTCGACGTGTAATAACAACTACAAATGGTTGTGCGAATTCCCTACGTATTATTTTGTTTTCCCTGCCTAATTTTCAGTATGAAATCGAATGCATGGATTAAAACGAATTTTAGAGACATTAGTCACATAAGTTCAATGGATAAAAAGAAAAAGGAAAAAAGAAAAAACACATGAAAGGAAAGTGCACATACTCATAAAAACGCATGTATTGAACCGGCACTGTTAGGACGTTCAAACATAAAATTTCAATTATATAGTGCTTATAGGCTATCAATTAGCAAGCACAAGGAACAAGTAGAGGAAAATAGGCAAATCCTCTCCAAGTTGACAGACTGTAAAATTTTGTGCAGTGTTTAAACTGGCTCTAAGAGGTCATCATGAAAGTGAAAGTTCAGTGAAAGTTCAGAGTTTTTTGGGGGCTTGTTAACTTTGTTATTTTGAATGACGCAGTATTGAAGGAACACTTGAACAATGCAACAGTGTTCAAAGGAACTTCTAAAACTGCAGAGAATGAGATTGCAAACTGCACGTTACAAGTCTGAGGAGAAACTATTATCAAAACTGTTAATTATTAGGCAGTAATGGCTAACGAAACGTTTTATGTGACAACAATTCAGCAAATGGTAAATACTTACAGTTATGAAATTAGAGGGCAGCCAGTACAACGATTTTGGGGATTTTTCAATTGCGATGGCCAAAAAGCAGAAACCTTGTCTGAAGAGTCGAAGAATTTATAAAGCATTTA
Organism: Metallyticus violacea; assembly: GCA_030762175.1. Lineage (NCBI taxonomy): Eukaryota > Metazoa > Arthropoda > Insecta > Mantodea > Metallyticidae > Metallyticus > Metallyticus violacea. Next base: position 252,018,122 of record CM060846.1, on the reverse strand, counting down.
GGGAACCAAACACACAGATTGATAGCTCAGTGTTATTAGGCGCAGCAGTAATATGGGATGCAGAAAATGGTGTATATTCAGGGTAAAACATATCTATCCTTAGTCATATTATATACATTGTTGCGCACATCAGTTCATCCTGGTTCTGCAGAAGGCTCCATCAATAAACAGTTCTGCTAGAATTTTGTTTTCAAATCTTTCTGGTTTCTTAAGTATTTTCTCAAGAACTACTTTGAGAACTAAAGTGCTAGACGATATTGTTCAACAGTGAGCTTCTAGTCTTGTTCAAACCTGCTGGATGTTCAATATTACAATTGTTAGTACAGTTTATGAGAATAAGCAATCTCTAATACAATGCCTGGATGAAATATCTCACATTCCATATATGGAGGACACTACATGGAGGGAATCGTCTGGTCTCCTGGACATTTAGCAGGCAAAAATTGTTTACACTGGCAAGATTTTTTCCACCGTGCCATGTCTCATGCTGATATTTTGTTTACAATGTTGCCACAACAGAACATTGATGCAATTAAGGCCACTCATTGTATAACTTCATTCAAATCGACGATACAAGCCATTAGAAACACTGGTGTTAGTTCAATGGAAGAAGGCTTCAAGAAACAGCCTTCTTTGCAAAAGGAGAAGACAGGAACATCAAACTATAGAGGCAAAGAAGGTTTGTCATGCCATAATCTGTCGCATAAATGAACGTTTTGCCTTCCCTAATCACCTGGTTTCATCTAGGTTAGTAGATGTCAATCTGTTACCATCATTTGCAAAGGGGAAAAAATACAGAACTGAAAGAAACGTTCAGAACTTACCCATCTCTATTAAAGGCACAACTTAGAACTGAGCTGGAAGTCCTTTACAGCAGAAGTGAAAACAAAGCTGAGGAGCAGTGCCATACTACAGATCAATAGATAGTCTGCATGAAGATACTTTCCAACAGCAGGGTAAATTGCTCATTGTTACAACACTGATGACATCATCTGAACCAGAGAGATGCTTTTCAACCCTAAAATGAATTAAAATTTTCCTCCTCAATACCAAATCAGAAGACCAATTAAATGCGTTAGCTATATTGGCAGTGGAAAAAGAAATAGTAAACATCATTAGAAATTTTAATAACAAACTTGTTGATAAGTTTGCTGCAACCAAAACTAGGTGAGTGGACTTCTTGTACAAATGAATCTAGCTCTTCAAAAACTTCAACTCTGAGGGAGAGTATTAATTATAATAATTTTTTGTTTACTCCTTTATTTGTTTATTTATTTCATTAGTATGAACATGGACATGCATTTTGTGAACTATTTTGATTGTCACTGAAGTAAGTCACAGCTTTTAAAAAATATCTCGGTATATTTATTTGCGTGATATGATTGTGTGAACATCCATCCAAGAAAGTCAAGAGCCACCACTGTTAGTTGTACAATCATCAATTCAGTTACCTCAAAAACAATTCTTTATTGTATCACAGTTAATTTATCTAATTATGGGTGCTGGTAATTGGTTCATACATTGGCAGTCTTCTAAGCAATACTGAAATAGTTCCTCTGTAGGTAAAACTTTTATATTTTTCACTGAAGATATTATTTCATTAATGAATAAATGTATATTAAAAATTGATTTCCTTTACAAAACATTAATAACTACTGCATGAAAATAAAAATGTAAGGATATACATAAAATAGGAATAGGAATAAAGGAGAACAAGGAAACAACAAACATATAGGATGCACATAATAGTTGCTTGGCAAATAACTGAATAAATCTGAAGTCTCTAAAGCTCTAAAGAATAATATAAACTATTACATAGTTTATTTAGTGAAGTAAGAGAAATATAGGAGAATATGCAAGCAGAAAATAAGAGCTGCTCAAAGAAATACAAAGTAACCAAAGGACTGCATGTGCCATTGATGACATAAAACATGATTGACATCATACAAAAAATAATAGAGATTTTTAATCAAATTTTGAAAAAGAAGAAGAAGAATACAAAATGCTAAAGAAGAAAAGAAAGTACTGAAGGCCATACAACATCAACAAAAATAGCAAAGCCAAAAATATAAATGTTCAAGACAATAAGAAACCACATATTCAAATGGATCATTTATGATAGAGCAATTTCAATGTTTTGTACCTACAAGAAATTATTATGAACTGCTAGAGAAAACTGAAGCTACAACATCACTATAATAATCAGAAACAAAAAATTGGGAATCACCCAGTGTAATGCATTAAAAATTAATCCAAGGAACTTGGGAATGAGAAATGAAAAATAAAAATGAAGCACAAGAAAAGAAGACTAAACAAAAAATGAAAAAGAAGCACTCAATAGCTATTTTTTCTGTAGTCATGAAATAGAACCACAGGTTGTAGCTCTGACTGAAATGGGGGTAAAAGGAAGGGTTACCTTATCAAAAATAAATTCTGCAGGATTTGGCTGCAGCCTATTGTCGAAGAAGTGCAGCCATATATTTATAATGGTAAAATTTGAAGAGGTTACTGAAAAGTACCCATGAAATGATCCTAGAAATTGCAGGTTGGGAACTGTATACAAACGTAGAAAATGTAACATTAATAGGTGTCTATAGATCCCTAAGTATATGGATCTACAATTTAAGAATTTTGAGGTATTTTTTAAAAACATAGTAAAAGAAAACAGCAAAAATATAATAATGGGTGATAATAATATAAATATAGATAATACAGACCTATTGAATAGCTTTAATCATATGATTATTCAGAATATTTTACAACATGAGAGTTCCATATTCAAATGAAGTTAGCAAATACCACTTGGTCAACATCACTGGAAGAAGTGGATGCATTTTTTAAAATTTTATATTCTCATCCAAGATACAGAACTAGATCAATGCCAAGAAAGAGCATGTGGAATGACACTGGGTTTCACCCTTCTTTGCAAAAACCATGACAAGAAATTAATTTATAGAAATCATGGAATGCCTATGCTTTGACATTAAAACCACATTTAGGCAGAGATTTAATATTGACAAGTTTGCACTTGCATCCCAAATCTGGGATCCCTTTATAGAAAAGTGTAATGCATTTTTTCAACCAGAACTGATCAGAAAAATTTTCATGCAAAGGAAGATTCTCATTATTATAATATTTTTATAATATATTGCCAGCAAGTCTGATAAGTTTACAAAACGTTGGTTTGCAGTAGATGTGGAAACAATTTATGTCTGTATTGGTTTCTCAAATACTGGAAGGGACAAATGCATACTCCCCTAATCATACTTTATGTGAAAATGTTGTTACATGGTTGCTGTCTCCATTCTTAGGAAAAGGCCTAAATATAACAGATAAATTTTTTACATCATCAAGACTTGGTAAAATACTGGCTTATTAACATAAAATTTTATAATAACAATGCTGGCTTATTAACATAAAATTTGATAAGAAAAATTCAGATTGTCAATTTATTAGTGAGATCACAATTGCTTTATAAGACAAAGTAATACTGTATACGTTTGCAATTATAATACTGCTAAATTTCCTATGTCCTATTTCACCTAAACATCTTACAAGTAAAACTATCAACAAACTTCCTACAGAAATCTAAATATAACAAATTTCAATGTAAATTATAATTAATCTGTCGTCTAATACACTCTTATGCTTCATTTACTTTTAAATACGACGACTCAAGTTGGTTGAAGATGGAGAGGATGTCTCTTCGAAACCAGTCCCACCATATTTAAAAGTAAATGAAGGATAAGAGTAGGTTAGATGACAGATTAATTATAATTTACATTTAACAAGCTTCCCTGTGCGAGTTACAACAGAATTTTTTAAAAATGACTTATTTTTCAAAAGTTCTTAAATGAATTATGAAGGTATTCAAACCAGTCGTCAAAGTTGGTTGAAAGTGGTAAGGATGTCTCTTTGAAACCGGTCTCACCATATTTAAAAGTAAGTGAAGCATAAGAGCTCAGACGACAGATTAATTATAATTTAAATTTAACAAGCTTCACTGTGCAAGGTACAACAGAATTTTTTAAAAATGTCGTATTTTTTTAAAGTTCTTAAATGAAACTTCAATAATATGTTTAAAAGAGGGTTAAAATAATATTTAACATCTTTATAAAATTTAAATTATATTAAAAACTTTTATTATTTACAAGTGCATCTGTACTATAAATGAAAACAGGCAATAAATGTGTGGCTTGGTTCTGAATGGGCCAATGTCCAAAAAGGCGGCTTTTAGTTTCAAGCAATTAAAGTTTTTCTAATAAAATTCTAAATATTTTTCAATAATGAATCTTGAAATTATTTAAATTTTCTATTCTAAAATCCACTAATTTAATATACATCTGCTAATTAGTGATGCTTTAAAATATCTGTTTCTATAATTTCAAGGGCTTAAAGGAACATTAGCATTTTTACAGAAATTGCATTTTTCTGGAAATCTTGATAATGGCCCTCTTATAGCTAAGAAAATTGGCATTAAATTAAAAATACAGAGGAAAGTTTTGCAAAATGTATATGCTCACTGTATATTCCTGTTATAATTAGTGGTATTAATTGTATAGGCATACATGACTTTAGTTTTAACTTTTTTTCTGCAAATAGAAGTTCTGCTCTTAAGTAAATTATTATAGTTTTATTGTTGTCATTACAATAATTTTACTGTGAAAATAATAACTGCATAATAGGAAAACACCTACATTTTGTCCATAATTGTATCACTCATTATCACTGTGTTCACTTTTTTCAACATATGGCAGTTCATTCCTATTGTCTGGTTCTGAGCTCAGACCAGTGATGAATTGGTGATAAAATTGATGGCAACTAGGGTTGATGTAAGACAATCCCTTAAATTCTATAATTTCTTTTATGGAAGTGGAATAGGCTGCTCAAAAAGAGCAGGAAGTAATTGCATCGATAAACTTCTAGTTGTCTTTCTACTTAGATCAATTGCCTTGAAAGGCTCATTACATGAATGACTATATTTTTAGGACACAATTCCTGGCAGTTCTGTTTTATAATTTATCCATTTTATTCTATTCCAATGTACAGAATTTACATCTGTGTTTACCTTTCTGTGCATATAATATTGTCTTTGCAGCAGATTCTTAAAGTTGTAGAAATGTTTTTGTTCGAATTCTCTCACAGTTATAGGTGGTTTCTGGGAACCATCCTTATTAAGTTAGTCCAGTCATTGGGAAGTTCAACTTCAACTATGCCACCTGTGGTGCCTCAGTAGGAAAACCAGATGTTAAAACACTATTCAAAAAAAAAAAAATTAACTATTGCCATTTTTTGTCCTCTCAATTGAGTCATGGACAATGTCAATTTCTAAGTGAGTATGCCCCATTTCAAGAAATTTGTGGATGATTTTCAAAGCTCTTTCCTTCAATTTATACTCCTCTATTAGCCTGAAAAATATAATGGCTATAAATATAATTCTGTTCTACCCTGTACAACTATCACTGAATACAAGTGAACTCGTAGGTTCACCTTGAAAATGTCATCTAGTAGGCTCCTCATGTAGTCACACAAATGGGAGGCAATTTCTTGATCACCCTGACAGTTATAGTTTTCTTCCAGATGCAGTGTAATGGAGAGTATTCTTTGTTTGCTTTGCCATACATGTTTAAATTAAATATCCAAAGTTGTCTTTTGTATAATGACTCACCACAACATAAAAATGGAGTTGCTAGGCACTTCTGTAAATCAAAATCTAGTGTCATTACTTGTGGGAATCTTTCACTTTTCTTCTTATCACATTGCTTTTCAAAATAAAGAGATTCAGCTAAAGTTCAAAGTTATTTTCTTCTTTAATCTTCTGACAATGTTCTGTATTAGTACAGTTCACAGTTCTTCATGAGCACAGCATACTTGTCACATTTTCCACATTTATCATTTTTGGGTTTATGGAAACTTAGGTTGCAATTATTTAAAAAGACTCTTTTGTAACTTACTTCACGTCTAGGCTAATTTCTTTTTCTTAACAGAATTCTGTATATAGCCCATACATAGCTGGTATGTTCAGCACTGCTGGCAAATATTTATTAGCAGTATGTGACTGATAATAAAGACATTCATAATAAGGAGATTTGCTAATATGTTCCTTTATTAAATCTGTATCCTCTTGTGCCACTTTAGGATAATTTGCAAGATTTCCATGTCCATCTATAAGACATATTATTCTACCTTCATAACCCCTTTTGTTTTCCACAATAACTGTCACAATCTTGGATATAGCAAGTTAATGAACATTGTCTGGAATACTTCCACTCTGTGCTGCATTTAAGCAGAATATAAGAAGTATCCCCTTGCAGTGACTTTTAGTTTTTTCTCAGGCTTTAAACATGTTTCTTCTCCTCAGTTACATTATTAGTCAAAAACTGATTTTGCTCTTCTGATGATAATTTATAATATACTATTAATATGTTGTTTCTTTCATCTTTGTTAATTTTTTTGTATTTGCAAGAGGATTTCAGATTTTTGGGAGATACTATTTTCCACTGAGTACAGCATATTCTTTACCATGGGATTTTAGTTCTTTCCTCTAATTTCTGTCCCGTATTTTTGGGTTTCATTTCCTTTTTCTGGAAGCATCTTCCATGTTGACTTTCTTTCTTCCTCTTTCTTTAGATTTGTTTGGAAAAATACTATTTCAAACATAGCACATTGTTTCATCTTTGAAGAAGTAGCACTTTTTATATAAACAGAATATTCTTCTTTGCCATCATCTGAGTCAGGAATGTATTCATCTGAAGTTTCTATTGTATGTAACAAATCTTCATCAGAACTCAAGCCTGTATCATGATGCATAATGGAGTTCTAAAAATGAAAACAAACAGAATAATTAATGGTAATACATTTTAATAGTAATGACCATGATAGTTATACAGCAATAATAAACAGTAGCATAACTAAATTATAGTGTCAATAATAATCTTCAATGTTTTACCTTTAAGAAATTAAAAATCTGCGAAGTAGTGGTAGTGGTAGTGGTAGTTTTTTTTTTTTTTTTTTTTACCTTTATCATTATTCAAGTTTGGACCTTTCTGTGAACAGAAACCCACATATTTCTCAAAATAATCACTGTAGCCTACTGGAAATATAAATGAAATAAAATTAAGTAAACTTAATGTGATGAAATATAGATATAGCATAACTATTGTGAAAAATGAATAACTGCATAAGGTTCTGCTCCTTACCTTCAATAATGACACCATTATTTGACTCTTAGCACATTGCTACCAATTTTTTCCTCATTCAAACATGATCATTTAAAGAGTGCTCTTCATACATGCACTGTCATATAGCAACTAGCTGAAGACAATTAAAAATAGCCATTATTGTTGTTTATTTCCACTGATTGCTTCTTCTAGATCTGAGCCATTGTCTGAAGTGTTCTTAAGAGCTGAATTGTGAAAGGTAAAGGGTAGAGAAATGCATGCCATTGTCACAGGTGTTGTAAATATTGAATTAAAGTACACAGAGAAAAGGGCTAATGTCCACTTTGTTGCTTATTGATGGGATATTTTCATATTTTAATGGAGACCATGTACAGATTGGCCCTTTTATCTTTTTTGGTTATAAGATGCAATTGACATGGCTTATGTCATTAAACCTCAACAGTTCAATAACTGGCAGAGACATTTGCCATTTTAATATGTTATGCAGCAGGTTAAACTACTTTTTGTATGAACAACAATTTTGATAAAAATGGACATTGACCTTTTTTGACCCAAGCCATAGAAATATCCATTCATCCATCTATGCATCTGATTCTATGCATTCTTAAGCATTTATCATTAATAAAAGAATTTTTTTCAATATTTAAACTTAGAGAATGGTACATATTAGATATAGCAATGGAGAAAAGTAATTAAGAAAAACTGAATAATATACAGGAAAATGCCAATAATGTGCTCCTTTTCAACATACAACATCTGTTTATCATATGGTTCTTCAAAATTACCATGTACATTTGTGTTAATTAAGCTCAGCGTTATACTTAAAATTATTTTCTCAGCACTAAAATATTAGAATATATATTGAAAGTTATAATATTGCACCATTATTGGCAGAAATGATAACTACTATTATCTGTACATTCCAAATGTTGTAAAAACATTTTCAGGATTGCACAGGTCCTTTATAAACTTTACTTTTAAAAGGATCGCTATACATGCTGAGGCAATGAAGTAAGGAGTTTCACCACTTATCACTTTGACCAGGCTGATGATTCAATGTGCAAGCTTATTTAAAATTAGTTAAGAATGTAAAATTCACTTATCTTCAGTTCTGTCCATCTGTGTGTGGTGTTAAGAGTGTGCAGTAGGCCTAGAGCAATATGGTTAAAATTATACAGTAAGTGTTCTGAATAATAGAGGAATTTGAGATTATTTTAAAACATACTGTAAATATGAAATTAAATCCGAAATAATTTGCATAATATTTAAAAATTCTGTTATCAACATTGTGAAAAATAATAAAATGTTGGGAATCATTTATCAATATGTGAACAATTATTTAATATGCAGTCAAATTTAACTCTTAATTTTAATCCCATTCCTCAGAAAGCATCTTATATGGTCAAATCTCCACAATATTTTTGGTTCATTTTCTGGTAAAGATTTTTGCTCTTATTTTAAGCAGAATTGAAATGCAACTTAAAATTTGAATGCACTATAATAAAAGAAAATATATGAATTAGAAGCTCATCAATGTTGACTTTCTATGCAAACATTTACTCAATAATAGGCACCATTCATTAAAATAGATACCTAGGAAGAAGATGGTGTAAGAATGTCTGGTAATGTTGTTAAAAATAATAGAATTATTCTGTTGCTGTGCAAATATTTTTTTGTTTCTAATATAAGTTCATTTCTACATTTTAGGTCAATATCATAAATGAGCTTAACTGAGCATATATTAGCATTTAGCTGAGACTGTTTAATTTATAGACTATAAAACTGGAAATGATAATTATAACCTTTGCAAAATATATTGTTGTAGCTGAACAAGGAAATGCATATTAAATATGTACAGCTATATGTGTGTCTCTTGCCTAGATGCATTTATTTCAGAAATCACAACATTCAGGAAACACAATATCATATTGAAGTCACTTTAATTGAACAGTTTTTTTATATTTTTTTAATTTCAGTAACTACTTATTAGGAAATAAAATAACTTTATTGCATTTTGTACTAGCTTTTAAGTGGAAAAATTTAATTTAATCCACAACTCCTATATTTATGTAAATGCTTCAGTCAGGAAAACTAGGAGACAGCAACACTGGCCAGTCAAATATGAAACACTAAAATTAGAAGTTTTGCTCCCGGGTGTAATGCCAGATTTTTTCTTTCTGACTTCTACTTTCGAATATACTTACCTTTCTAAACCATTTTTTAAATTAATTAATTAACAAGTTATAGTAAAAGGGGAACTTTAAATTGTGATTTATGATGAAGTTTCATACATCTTTTTAACCTTAATTGGAAATTTGCTGTGAATTTTGTGTTATAATGTAAGGAAGTGTATCTAAAAATTTTATGTTTCTTTCTATTTAATTAGTTTGTACCTTCTAGTTTGCAAATGCTATGAAGTAGTAAGCATAAATTGATACACCTAAAAACAATGGCATTTAATAATAAAATACCAATATTTGTACTGCAATCTGCTGTTTCCTAAGTATGTTCAATGTTCTTCTGATGGACTCTTTGAACAGTTAATGAAACACATTTAAATCAGCAACTCAAGTGTCTAATTCTAAGTTAAATACATGTTAATATATTGTTAAAGGACATTTATATAAATTTCTGCATAGTACAATGCAAATATATGTGTCATGCCTGTATCCCGAGTATTCTAATGGAAAAGTATCCTTAGAACTTTCAAAATAAAGGGTTAATAATACATGTGTTCAAAAGTTCTAAAGGTTAATACACTCCAAGGCTCAGGAAGAATAAAAAATATTATGTTTATAATTTTCATCACCACCATGATGATTATATTTCAAGATTTAGATTGATAAACCAGTTGCAGATTATGACTGTTCTACCAATATTTTTGTATCAGGGTTTCTATAGTCTTGCAGTCTGCAAATGATACTGCATGTATATTCTTTCTTCAAGCATTCATTTCATATCATCAACTGAATTCACATAGTATTCTTAAGGTCATTTAATGCAAAAATATACATTTAATTTTGTGATTCTTCATTACTCTTATTTGTCAGTATCTTCCCATGCCACCAAGATTAAAATCTTCATCTCTGCTCACAGTTTTTTCTTTTTGTTTTTAAAATATTTAATTGTAAACCAATATTTTATAACATATTTCACCATTAGAGCTACCGCCTGTGGTGCCTCGGTAGTAAAACCAAGTATTAAACACTACTCAAACAAACAAAAAAAAAAACATAAAACTGCCATATTGTAGTAAAAAGATTGTAAACTTCAGTGGATTCAGACAGCATTATTTTTATCATGCAATGTATACATCTGCAATAGCATGAATAACACTACTCTGATATTTAATATTTTCAATTGTTTAATTCATGTATTTCATTCCTTGAGCAAAGTTAATAGGTTATTATAATAATGATTATAATATATATTGGTTTCTTGGACCCTTCATGTGATTTTTACTATATTATAATTTAATTTATTACCAATTACCCTCTATGCATTTTCTAAAGAAAATGACATTCTAATCCTTAACCAAAGCAAATATAGATTAATATTCCTTACCAATATGAAATGAATTGATTTCACAATTGCGCAAGCTGAGATGAGTAATGCTGGAATTCTGCAGCCAAAGTAGGGAATTGTTGCTGAGATGGCTTAAGTGGTTTCCATTAAGAATTAACATCTGTAGATTAGGTAGTATGTTTGTCTTATATACATCCTCCTTATCACCTGCAGGATAAATTGAAGGACACTTTTTATTATATATAATGGATCTATATTTAGAGAGTAATGGAACATTGAGCATTCTTTATAACCATATTTTGTTCTGGTTATTACCAAATAATAGTTCCAATTGTGAAACAATAGCCATCATGTAATGTAAATTTAATAATTTAGCCTTCCAGATTTAGAATTTCCAAAAAGCTTAAGGCTGTACAGAAAATATCAATTATACATTTCTACCTACATGTGAAGAACACCAATTTGATCATAACCTCTACTTTGTGATTAATATCTGATTTTGTCTTAACACTAGAATGCCTGGAGCTTCCCTTTACCTACAATACCCAAACAGTGAATTTGAACCAAGTCATGAAAATACTATATTTCCTGATGCATTGTTAAAACCTTGTATTATTTTTACTCCAGTAAGTAACTTGAAGATAACATACATTTTCAAATTTTATGGAAGAACAGTTCAAAGATATAATAAATGAATCAAATATAAAATAGAGAATTTTTTTTGTTTGTTAGAAGAAAACATTTTCCTAAATTTATGTATATAAAAATAAGATTATAAATATAATTTTATAAGCAACAGCTGTGAAACAGGCATATACAATATTGCTAATCTGATTATGACCAGCATTTGACTTATATATATTGCAATTTTTGGTGCATTTTCATAAATCATTTTGATGTAAAGCAAACCTTATAGCAGTATTATTATAAATTTACAAAATTGAGTAAAATCTCATCATCAATGTTTGATTATTTTTCAATCAGTATCTTAATGTGAATTCCTTAAGGGACTGTTTATTAAGTATTCAACTTGAAGTTTTTATGTTAGGTACTGAATGTATTCTTTCGGTTTGATGTTTTCACTTGTAACAGATCTAAATATTATAACTGCATTTTTTACTGCCAACTTGCCAAGTCAACAAATTTGTAGAAAGTAGGAACAGGCCATCCTCTAGATGATTCCTTTGTATGTATATTCTCTAGTCTACTTGTACAATGTCTACATCATGATGTAGTTGCATTATAGTAATTGATAGTTTCAGGAATATTCTTCACATTTATGCTGGCATTCACTGTAGAATAGAGGGAACTAATTACCTATATTCTTTTAGCTCTTTTTCCTTAATATTGGTACAGTTAGGATAATATCATCATGCTTTAGAATGGTGATAGAATGCTAAGGAGTTTTCATTGATTTGATAGAGGAATGCTGTATACTGTGCCAAAAAGTTTAGGTTAGTTGACATTTTTCATTTTCTTAGCTAGATTTAGCTATGGTGTTCATCTGATGAAGGCATAAAGTCATTCCTCAAAGCTTCATATAAAACGTATACTCTAGCAGAATTTTCTTCCAAAACTTCAAAAAACTCAGACAAGAAAATTATTATAAGGTCAATGAAATATTTCTTGACATTGATTGTGTTGAACATTACATACTGCTACACAAATTGGAAAATTATGGTATAAGAGGTACTATCTTATAACTTATGGTTAGTTATTTAGTAAACTGGATGCATACTACACATAACTAACTAACTATTATATATAAACCAACAGTAATAGATGAACAAAATATCAGTAAGTAGGAATAGTTATATGGAGTTCCTCAGGGCTCTGTATTGGGACCACTGTTATTTCTATTATACATAAATGATATGCTTAAATTATCTTATATGAAAACTATTTCATTTGCTGATGATAGAACTTGGCTCTGTTTGCATAAAACTCATGACTCACTGTATAATAAAATATACTGGAGTACTGTTTTATTATTTTAGGAACAATATTTTTCTACGTAATAAGGACAAAATAAGAATGTGGTTAATAGTACATTTATAATTTATGTAAATAATGCGTACATCGAAATATCTGATATCTGCAAATATTTTAGGAATTCACATTGATAAGTCTTTAAGATGGGATAGGCAAAATGATTATGTTTGTACAAAAGATAAGGTATTGTATTATGTACTGAAATATTTAAAATATGCAGAGATTATAACTTAATGGCTGTTATATACTATGGAGTTATTTATCCATGTGTGCTATATGGAATTAAACCATGGGGATCAGCATGTGTCAAACTTTAGATTACCAATCAGTTTTACAAAAGAAATATTTGAGAACCTTTTTTGAACTCAATTCCCATTATTTATTCAGGGACATTTTTAAATGTATTCAAATGGTCGCTTTTTATTCTCTGTATGTTTATCATGTTCTTTTACTAAATCTATATGCAAGAAGTTAGAAATGCATAATCATAAATAAAGAAATAAATATGATTTATATAGTGTTAGGCATTAAAGAAAGTATTTAGAGAATGACCCATGAAAGAAAAATGAATTAATTTTGTTAAAGATATATTAAGCACATTTCTGTTTCTGTGAAAGCATTTAATAGCTTTCAGTAATAATGCTTGGAGCAGAATGAAAACAAAACTATAAGTTAATTCTAATTTTTGCATACTGTAGATCTGAAGCTCCTGATTTCTAACCTGTTCTATGAGGAGTGAAAACAAGATTTCAGCCTAATTGAAGCAATAAAAAATGCAGCCACAATGCACGTTTGTATTAGATAACTGGACTAAATTAATGCACATGAAAATTGTAAATTTAACTTAAAATTGATAAAATATCAAACTAGCATCAACAAAGTCAATGATTCAATAGGGCACAATTTCAATGTATTCACACTTTCAAAAGTTTCCATAACTACTTATTGTAAGAGCACTCTTAATGGGGTAATAGATCTTCATTTAACCAGTTTTAATTGCTTATAATGCATTTTCTTATACTCTTTTTTTACCACAGTAATGTTAATTAAGAACTGTATTTCAAAGTCAGCTAAAGGAAGGAAAGCCAAATTTATAATTCCAAGATCATATATGATTTTGATGATTCTTCTGTAATTTACATATGATATAAAAAGTCAATGTTACCATACAGTATATAAATGAGCTGTATTGCTGCTAAATTATGAGTTCATTTCTTTCACATACTGTGTATTTCATATAATTTAAAAATATGAGATTGTCATAATATTTTTCATTAATAAAAAGTGATTTGCATTGAGCCCTAATTTGGGCACATGTTATTCATCAAATAACTTGCTTTTGCACAATAGAAACTATATATTCCTTTATCCCAAAATTAGTAAACTACTTGTGCTTTCAAAGTTATTTCAAATGCCATTGTCAAATATCCTAAAGGGAACATGTCTCTTTAGATTTGTTATTAAATACATAACTATGAAAAGTATCTTCCAAATGTATTAAATATAATTCTCCCAACCAAGTACAAATTTGACAACTATGTCAAGTATTAAGTGTATTTCTGTGTATCCTCAAATTTCAATGTAAATAAAATGATTTCAAAATGTTCTTTATTTAATATAGATCCATTAACTGTGAGTCAATTCTACTGTGGAACATAATGTTTTTCTATTTCCTTGATATATTTGTTAGGAGGGTAATGAGTACTTATATCAGTGGAAAAGCAGGAACATTATATATCATAATTTTTTAAAAAAAATGTGACTGAATATAGAACCTTGAGTAAGACTTTAATCAACATAATCAGTTCATCCCTGCTGATTGTCAACAATGGTTCACTGCCATGACTGACTGAGATGAAAGAGCATCAGTCAATGAACTGGTGGGCCTGGGTTTAATTTCTGGTCAGTACAAGTTACCAGATTAAACTCTCAGCAAATACATGTTTATTATTATTATTTTTATTGTATTATAACAAAAAAGCAAACACTGAATAGAAACACCACTCTAGCAATAATTGATTGTATTATCAGTGAACAGCCATTGTTAGAAACAATGACAGGTTTTGCACATTCTATACTGGAGTAATATTTCTGTTTAGGTATGGCGATTGGTACCTAATTGGAGGCAATAAGGCTGCTTAAATGCATTACAATGCAAGTTTATTTAATAATGAATAGTTATCGATTTTAAAATACTGGAATCCCGATTCTAAATAAAAGATACTAGCATCTTCTCCAGATTAAAGTCATTACTTATTAATATACTTTCACATCAGTGGCGGATGGTATATAATGAATAGGGTGCAGGCTCGCGACTTATGAAATGGAAAATAAGGCAGATAAATAAATTTAGCTATACCAAACACCACATTAAAGTAACATATAATACATCACCTTGAAAATATGGAGAGTTCAAAGCGTGGTTCTAACATTTTATTTTACCTAAGCCTCTGGTCGGAGCGTCTATAACAATTAAAAGTACTATGTCGTACTTCACGGCTGTAAGCCACAGTAGCTGCACAGCGTTTTCAATTCCTTATTCACTGTTCTATAGTTCACTATATCTACTGCTTCACACGCAAGAAGCTATCGTCTTATGGGGAACTGGCATCCATCACACCAACAACGGCCTTCAGCACATGGCGATCAACTGGATCTATCGTCTTGTTCTTGACACCCATGACTACGTTGCTATCTTTTAATTCATGTTGAATGTTTTCAATAAATTTATCATAACTTTTTTTAATGTACGTTCCTCTTCTTCTGGCACTACAACCCGAGTTCGGGTCATTGCCTGCAGCAGTGCGTTCCGCTTCCTCTACCTCCGTCTTATGATTTCATTGATAACGGGCAGTATTGCAATGGGTCGTGCCGGCACCCCAACGGTCGCCTATCACGGAGCTTTCTAGATTGAAGAACGCCACCTGCCTACCCAGCATCTCCCCACTTATCCTCATGAGGCAAGGTGATTCCCGTTTCAGACCTCCCTAACTTAGAAAAATTCCTAAGCAGGTACCGGGTATCGAACCTGGATCCTCCCAGCCAGCAATCATCAACACTAACCACTAGATCAAGGAGGCAATCACACCTTGCTTAGGGTACATATATTTGGAGTTGCTTTCCCAGTATATTTTTCCAAAAAGTTGCTTAAAGTTTCGTTTTTAAGCTTGTTAAGTTATATATTTGCCAATAAAAATGCATCACACATTTCTTCATGAAGTTTGATAAACTATAAGGGTTCGGCGGAAAAGTTGCTTTATGTTCAGATTTCATGAGTGCATGTCTGCGTTTAATGCTACTAACATTAATATT
This sequence comes from Metallyticus violacea, assembly GCA_030762175.1. NCBI lineage: Eukaryota > Metazoa > Arthropoda > Insecta > Mantodea > Metallyticidae > Metallyticus > Metallyticus violacea. The sequence goes on along the minus strand of CM060846.1, from coordinate 252,002,112 downwards.
TGCATAGTACATCTTATTAGCTGAAAGTAATACCAGACCTCGTAGTTTATAGTATAGTTTGACCGTATTACGGCAAAGCACATTTTCACAAAATTTTAAAAATATAATCCTCCAATTTTTCTAAAGCAATGTTTTTCTTTCCCATTTTGATTTTTAGAAATATTACAGCAACTGACGACACTGTCTTTGCAGAATTTTGCTTAATTGTGCTTCATGTGTCGCTGCAACCCATATTCTATAGCCTGTAGCTTTGTATCCAAGCTACGCCTGCGTTGAAGTGGAGCCTTGGCTCTGTTATGCCATAGTAATAAAAAAAAGCGTTAAACATTATTCAAAAGCAAAGAAAATTGCCAAATAATAATAATAATAATAATAATAATAATAATAATAATAATAATAAATAATAATAATAATAAATAATAATAATAATAATAATAATAAGAAGAAGAAGAAGAAGAAGAAGAAGAAGAAGAGGAAGAGGAGGAAGACGACTATGAAAACTTACCTATATTGTCGTTATCAGTATTCCATTCCAAGATATTGTTGTAAGAAAGATTTAATATGTGGAGATCTGTCAATCCACTGAACACTGCCTGTGGTTTACCCAAATATTTTATATTGTTATGTGCAATTCTTAAGGAAACTATGTCTTCTAATCCATGAAACGCTCCATCTTCAATTGTGAGATTTCCTGCGTTTTCTATTTGTATTTTACATCCTTTAGATTTAAATAATGTGCTATCATAGTTGGTTAACTCTCTTAGCAACTGTACTCGGTAAAGGTGCAGCTCACCAGTAGGAAAATGCACAAAATCTACAAATGAAAACAATAAATATATATCAGTGACTCGCCTTATAATGTATAAATATATAGCATAAGACTATTATTGATAACTATAATCTATCGGGGACCACAGTCTGATGAAATTCTACCCATAAAATCAAATATACACTCAAGTTCCATTAAATGTATTCGTTTTATTTTCAAATTACGCCATAAATAAAAAGTATTATCCTAACATTGATGATAATAAGTAATATACAAACATGAAAAGAAATTTAGCATATTACATATAATGTTTAAAATTATTTACCCAGAATATTTACTTTCTGGACATTACAAATTATATTTAAAGGTTTAATCTACATTTATAAGTGGGTTGCAATATTTAAATTTTTAAATTTATTTATACATATATGTTCACATTATTTCATGCAATATGACATTGTGATGTTAATAATTCACTGACAGCGATAAAACTTTCTTTTAAATTAGTTTGGGTTTGAGAGAGAAATATGTTCAGTTTCGAGATGCTTGCTACCTTCCAGAAAGGAGGAAAAGGTTTAAGCGTACTTTTTATGCTTCTTTTATTAACAGCATTTTCCAATTATTTTACTTGAAAGACCATATAGTTCTGATACTGAAGCACAATGTTTGTAATTTTGGGTTGCTTTATTTGACACAAAAAATATTATAAACTGAATAAATGCATGACAAAAATGTGGCTTACCAGAATTTGCATTACCACAATTACATGATTATGAGGAACACAGCATATTAATTGCTCTCCTTGTGTGTGTGGAACTACCATCTTCACTTACGTTGTCTTGTTTCAACAAGCAAATATATTCCATGTAAGCGGAGGAATCCGAGAACGCGATATAACATCATTCAACTTCTCTCTCCTGACGTTTCTGTTGAATTGCAAAGGCTCTAGTTACTTTGTATGCTTCTTGATTCTTCTTTACATTCATTATTTAATATACGAATGCGCCAAATTTGTACTTTTTGAATACTTTGAAGAGAAATAGGTAATCTTCAATATGGAATCTACAAACCTTATACACCTTGAAAGTTGTGCCGTCATCATAATTCTCTTTTTGATTAAGCATCATTGATACTTTTAAAATTCCTGGTAACTTCAACTGGCAACCTACGTAAACAAGATACTGCCATAAGCACAAAACAGTTCAATTTTTAATCACAGTTACCACTAATGACAATTAAATGATATCCCTTAGTACCTATTGGTTTGCTCGAAATTCGCTTCAGATAGCTATTGATCTCATCTGCACTCTACCTCCATTCATTCATCCCAAATTAAACAAGCACCACAAGCGTGATATGTGAAGAATTTTATCTAATAGAATGCAGGTCTAGCCACAATTCTGGAGTGGGCAAAGCTTGCTGTCACAACAATAATGTTCAGATCTTCTTTCAGTGCATCGGGTGAATTAAAGATTTTCTTCTGTTCCGCTCATGTTTTCTTTTGATGTAATTCTAGTTGATGTTGAAGAATATTCCTTCATTTCATTTTAAGCTTCAGCAGCACCAGTTTTCAGATTAAACGATGACATTCATTACAATAACATATCAACTTTTGGCGTTTTAAAAGAAATATATTATTCAGTAAAACTATGTCTGTACTTCTTACAGAACAGTGGTTAAATGTATTTTTTTTTCATACAAAAAGATTCCCAGTAATATCTTGGTATAGCAATATGAAATCGTATACGACAATGACACACATACTTTATTCGTGTTGTCTTTTCAACTATAATGGATTTTATATCCTGGGAGGTTATCAGTGTGTTTGTGAACACCCGCAATAATTGCTTCATTATTGAGGGTTATCAAGAAGTCGCTCCGCAGTCATTGTGCAGCCGATATTTCACTAGGAAAGCGAATTTGGGTGGCAGCAATGACCCCACGCCAAATGTAGTTATTGTGTTCACTTAAACACCAAGGCAAACACACACCCCAAAGTCCAAACCTTAGCAACGGTAGACGTATTACCTCCTAAAAACCGTTTCGAAGGAATGTTAGATATGTAGGAGACCAACTTTCCCCTGTGCGGAGCACATCACCCGAGTGCGGAGCAACTTTCGATGACCCGTTATTCTCTTTATGGTAGCAATGTTTTCCTCTTTTATCCGGGGGGAGATGACGTCGGTTAAGTTTCAATAAAAGTTCTTTAATGTAACCTCTATTTCTTTGAATACATTACACTGAGAGGAACGCCTATTTGCAGACAGTTTCTCTACATTCACTGCACCGTCTGTTTGTACGGAATCGCTTGGTTTCCCCTATAAAACTCTCCAAGTAAAATCAATTGAAATATTACAGTGTACGAAAATTAGACCTCTAGGGCCAGAGGCGTAGTAACATTCCGCGAGTCACTGGGCCAGCTAATAATGTTAGACCTCCTATTCTATTTATGTTTAAACCTCGATTTCAATTGATCGTCACTAATAGTAAAATGAAACATGAAGCATTATTATTATTATTATTATTATTATTATTATTATTATTGTTGTTGTTGTTGTTGTTGTTGTTGTTAGTAATAGTAGTGGTAGTGGTAGTAGCGGTGGCGGCGGTTTTTGTTGTTATTGTTGTTGTTGCAGCATTAGTAGTAAAGTGTAAAAATATTGTATTATATACTAAAATATATATTTCGTAATTATTTCACTCATCCTAAATATGATTTTTCTGTTATTCTTGGAGTTTAAATGCCTAACGACTCTAAATAGGCAACAGAGGAACTGACCCCTATGAGCAAAAGAGCCAGTCCCGATAGCTTTCTTATGTCATAGTTGTTCTTAGGTATTAGTAGCTCTTTATTAACATCGGCCTAAAAAAAATTGCCTCAACGGACGTAGTGCTTACAGAATTATTCAGAATAATTTTAAGGAATGTATAAACATTTGGATACCCTTAGCAAAGATTTTGTCTTACAATGTGTGCAAATATCGCTTGTGTGTGAAGCACTTGTAATTCTTCCACATCAAATGACATATTTTTGAAGTGTAGGCAATATTTCAAAACTGTTTCTTAAGATATTGTTTTCAGATTTGACAAATCATACATTAAGTCTAGGGTGTCAGTATGGTAGGTGAAGGATTGAAATGTGATTTTTAAATAGAACTAAATGTCACTTAGCATAATATTGAAATACTCTGTACTAAACTGGTGTTCTGGGTTTGTTAGAAGCTCATCAGCACTCTCGTAAGCAAACTTCTTCATTCTTTGGGGAATTTGTATTTATTTGAATGGTAGTACAAAATCACTATTTCTTACATATTCACACGGTGAAAACCTGTTGAATAGTATTGTTTAATCCCAAGCTTGAAATTGCCGAAGATGATTTTGATTATATGTAAATGAGAATCGATATTTTATAAAAGTCTACTCACGATGTTAACATGTTACTATTAACCAGTAAAAGCAAAAACACCAGGGTTGTCATTTAATTTAAAACGAATTAATAGTTTCTCACTGTAACCGAATCATTGGACGTATTATGCAGATTTTCGATTGTTTCATAAACTTAATGTAACTTGAATCTTATAGCATTAACAATAATCATTTTGCATTATTAACGTGTTTTAGATAAGGATTGCAGGGCAATTTGCATGTTTTTTTTTCGTTCAAGATGACCCATCTTTTAGAGAACTTGGAGAATGAGAGCATATTCCTTATATCATACTAATAAACTATTTTGCAGCATCACCTTAAAGATGGTTCCAGTTGTGATAGCCCCATAGTGTAAAATGCTCTTGTGTTCAATGATGCGAAATGTGTTATAGAGAAGGTTCTACATGTGAAACAATAACTTCAATTGTTAAAGAGTGAGTACACCAGCAAGCATCTGTATACTTTCTCTCCATTTTTTCATAATTCTCTTATGATTACTGACATAATAAAATGTATTTTTACCTGGTCATTGGATACTTTTCGTAACTCAGAAAAGTGCACATGGGAGCCTTGCCTACTACTTTACATAGATGTGGGTCTTTTACGGCATCATCCACGTACCTGGATCACCAGCTCATCCAATCATTTATTGTATTGTTAACCTACTGACTAGGACTATCCGAAATGAAATCCTGTGAACTAACATTAACGCTGTTTGATTAATTTGACTGAATAACATTCTTTCATCCCCTAGAGCTTATATGAACTATGATATTTTCTTTGGGTTGAACAAGGGGTTGACGTTGATTTTTTCGTCGTTAACTGCGGTTTCAACATTCCGAACTGTCTTGGCAATCACCTATTTTCTAAGCGATCCCCTTAAACATTTATTTTCTTTTTCAATTGGCGTATTTCTTTTTCTTTTAAGAGCACCAAATGGGTATATTTTCCCCTGCATCTTTACCTCTACCCCACATAATGAAACGCTGATGACCTGAGATGTTAAAGAGCGTCCGTAAATAAACCAAACCCACAAAATGAAAGAGCAAAATACTAGGAAAATTCCTTTATCCTCTTTAAATGACTATTGGACTACTGTAGAGCGATTCGTTAAAATATATGTGTAGCTGCGCGTAACGAATTCTCATTATTTTAAAGAAATTCACCCAGAGAAATAATTAAATGCGCCTTCATTCGACTGAATTACTATGAACTGAAGTGTATTTTTCGTATGAAGAATAGTGTATGAGTGAGATAGGACATTAATTGCTTTCCTGTTATTGAGATAAATAAGATAGAGTGCCGGTGCAATAACCTGCTTAAAATTATAATGCTTACTGTAGAGAAGTTAAGGTTGGTTTGTTTTGGCAGAACCAAAACATATAATTATAACTACCTTTTCTTTTATTGCTTAATCATTTTCAGGTTTCGCATGTATATCTCCTTTAGTGAAATTATAACGTAAACTAAAATTTTTAAGAGCGTAAACGTTCGAATGCAGTCGTCCTTAAAGTCCAAGTTCCTAGGACATGGATCATCTCTCCCACTCCTTGGCCGGCTACTGTACAGGCCTATCAGTTTGCACCTTTATCTTTAAATGTTCAAACCGTTATCATATGAATAAAATTTGTCATTTTTTAACCTTGATCCCAATTATAAGGGTTATTATTGCATTATTATTGATAATCTGGCATTTAAATACCAGTCTAATTATCTGTAGTGTGATAAAGGTACTAAAATTCAAATCTCTCTTTATAAAAATGTTCTTATATTATCTTCAATGATTCCTGTTTTAGATAAAACGGAAATAAGAAAACTTAATATTTCATATCTCTTCTCATCTACTGACTTTTCTTTTGAATATTTTAATTTGATATTGTTACATTAAATTATTCCTATTAAATGTTTTAAGTCGCAGGGAACTAGGATGGAAAATTTCCGGAGTATAGTATTTATTTTTTCAATGGAAACGTTTTCTACACATTTCAATGCACATGTGCAATATTGTTCAAATTCATTTTAATTCTCAACCTCACCCTTTCCAGATATTTCCTATATGTGGTCACCGAATCCATTGACTTTTAGTTTTACTCCGCATTCTAACAAATATTTCCCGTGTTCTGCTTTTGGTTGTCTGTAAGGAGAAGTTTTGCATCATATGATATCATAAATTGTCCTGAAATAGCATAGGGAAAGGAAAAGATCTGAAAAGCACAGTTTTATTTGTTATTACATTATATTTTTGGAAAGATGATACAATTCATTGACCTTTATATTGGTCATATTCCGACTACTACAGATATTTCAATTTTAATTTTATTAAGAATCTACAAGAGTCATGGAATATGTTTTACCTACAGTGCGTGGGCAAAATGGTATAACTATTTATGATATTACATTACACAAATGTCTGCTTGCAGTTATCATAAGTAAATGTCGGCGCACTTAGGCAGTGCTGCACACTCACTATGAACCCACATAGAACATGCAATGCATTTAATCACGTTTTTTTTTTTTTTTTCGAATGACTAAATTAATCATCGCAATACAGAAATGGCACATCTTCACCGTCACTCTATCACAATCTTCATCATCTTAATCTATTTCTAAAGAAAGTTTCCTTTTCACTTGTTGGGCTGCTCTTCACGACTCTACCAGCTTTTTTTAAGCCTTTACTTTGGCAACATATGGGATATTTTCAGTATTTGTGCCTCTTTATGTTTTCTCTTCCTCATCATCTGCTTCGCAGATGGAAGGGTGAAAATATCGGCTGGTTTCAATAGTGAAGAGTATTTGCTGGGTTGAGAATGCTCTGAAGATGTTGATGGAACATTTAGAGAATATGTAAATGGTGAAATAGCAGGTTAAGGAGATATTGCAGATGTTCATGGAGCAGGTGGGAGCCAAGATAGTAGAGTTGTAGTTTATGTTGAAGCTGCTTCATTCTCTTCAGTCATGTTCTTGGCTTCATTTGCTGAGTTACAATGCCTGGCTCTAGCCGTAATTGTTGCAGCATTGAAAAGTGATCTGGGAATATATAAGACCAAATACTTGCCTTTGAAAATCCACTGACAGCATTTTGATGAGCTGCAGCCTTTCCATATGCAACTGAAAATAAAGAGGTAATGTGGTCTTTTCTCATGAATCATCCAATATTACTCTCCCAGTTTGGTATTTCTTCGTTGTAGAGCAACTTCGGAGGAGCAAAGAACGTCGCATATAAAGGTTGAAGTTAATGAGGGAAGATAACATTAATATGCTATTTTCTTTAGCATGGGTCAATACTCTATATATTTATCCACCCGTCAACTAGAAGGGGCACTTTCCAAAGCGAAGTTCGTATATTTCTTAAAGTGTTGCAGCCATATGATGAACAGTTTTCCAGCCATCCATCTAGAGTTATAAATTGGCTTAATGCCCCATTTTGTATTCCGTAAAAAAACTCATTTAATTTTTTTCTTAGCAAAAATATAAGCAGCTATAATAAACTTTCCTGCAGAAATCGTGCAATAGACTATATTTGCAAGTTTGCTCGTTCAGCGCTGGTTAATGCCCGACTTGCTTCTTGCCCCTTGCTAGGGTTTTCTGGGGCCTTTGTAGTGTTGTAAAAGCTGATTCATTGACATTTTATGTACTTGTGGCGTAGATGTTATTTTTTAAAATGGCCTGCCCCAATTTCTCGAAAAATATGGGCACTTGCGGCTTATTAAAGTCCGATGACGAAATTAATTCAGTTTACGTTAATGCAAGTTCTGAGTGTCCCTTCCTGAAATGTTCCTAACCTATAACAATACATTTGCTATTAATGCAAGCTATGGATGTCGGTCCTGGTGGTGTAGTGGTTACCACACTTGCCTCCTAAACCCAAGATCGCTGTTCGATCCCGGCCAGTACCGATGAATATTTTCGGGAGTAAAAATCCTAAGTATGGCTTCCTTCGGAAGGGAAATAAAGCCGTGGGTTCCGTGTCGTTACATTTACGGAACGAAAGAGAACCTCAAGCCTGAAAATAGAGCTCCTTGAGCAAAATTTGTCGCCAGTTTCACGACCTGAATAGAATGGGACGCTGATGACATGAGATGTTAAAGAGCGTCCATAAATAATAATAATAATAATAATAATAATAATAATAATAATAATAATAATAATAATAATAATAATAATAATAATAATAATAATAATAATAGCTATGGATCGTTTGAAAGATAACTGAACGCTTTAAATATGTTATTAGTGAAGAAGTGCCTATTTGCATGATCATCAGCAAAAGAAAACGTTCTATATGGGGGTAATATTTTGTACTACACATTAAGGTCATCTTGCTAAAGAGCTTAAAATATTTAGGAGACCATGAAATTCAAATAAATAGCAAACATATTCCATTTTTATCCCGCCTAGAACTAGTTAATATTAGGTTCAATAAAATATTTTATCTTATTATTTCCACGAAGAACCTCTACGATGAGTACTTATTTGCTCTGAGCTTCTTCCTAATATAGTTTCCTGTAAAAACAAACAATTATTATAGTGTTTGTCACAGGTATGAGCATTGTGAGCTCTAAGTAAATAACAGTTATTACCGGTTTCAATAAAGTATGAAATTAAGTTGTGCAAAACTTACACCTTAGTGTTAATTATTTTAGTTTGTTCTTTAGTGCATTTTGTTAAACTCACTGAACACAGGTTTTATCTTCTTATTCGTGGCATCACACTTATAAGTTTCTGTCATGGAATGTTTAAATGTATGCTCACATTAAAAACCTCTGTGAAAACCCTATCTCTGTATATATCAGCAATGCTTGTTTCTCTTACATCAGTATTATTAATATCATTCATAAGCATAATAGCTGGAAACTGTGTGTTATATACATTACTACACTCTTTATGAATTGTATGCATAAATGTAACGACTTTCATACAATAATATTTTACAAATAAATAATTTCCGCTGTGTTTTATACATTGTAACTCATGCTTTTTTCAAAGAGTAATATAATTACTGTGAAATTAAACTGTGTATTTTACAGCTTGATCTTACTTAGGATTTCTTTTTAAACTTTACTTATGCAAACATCTTAAGTTTCAATTAACCACCTAAATATTTTCTCTAAATATATGAAAATTCTATCTTTCAAATTTCGTTAAATTATTTGTGCAGTTTACCTAAACACATATTTTCATAACGCTTAAATGGGCAGTTGCAACCAGGTCCATGTTTGCCACGCTTTTCCCTGTACTTCTGAATCTATTGTGTACAAGTCCACTATCTTTCTTCCATTCAGAAATCCCATTATTTATTAACTTCATATGTCCTATCTTCTATTTTCCTCTCCAACTTCACCGCCACGAGTGGCCGAGGTCGTTAAGTCACGGACTCGTGAGCGGGGGGTTTGGGTTCGAATACCGTCAGGACCGTCTTCCCTGACTGAGGTTTTTTCCAGGTTTTCCTCAGTCCTCATAAATGGCAAATGCCGTGGAGGTACCCTAAACTTATGCCTGGAACGATTCCCTCCTTAAAAATAAATCCTTTCCCAATATATCATTTCATCTCATGTATCACCAGTGTCCATCGCCTGTGGTACCTATGTAGCAAAAACGGGCGTTAAACACTATTCATTCATTCTCTCCAATTTCTATTTTTAAACATAAATTGAAAAGTTCACGTTTATGTATTACTGTAGTGATTTTTCATGAGAAACGTGTTAACTCTCATGATTACCCATCTTTCTTGGTAAAAATAAAGACTTTCTTTATTCTTCTCTTACCTGTTAGTTTCCCCAGTATTTTTATATAAACGCCATTAGTGGCAAATAAACCCATGATCTGAGTTGAAGCTGAAAATGATTTATCTTCTTATGTAAACAAGACACCTAACCAATGTCCGCGCCATACTCCCTGTTAGGCATATTTTACTTGAAAACAGTTAAGCAGATTGACAATATCTTCAGTATGCAATATGACTTTGGCATGAGGAAATTACAATTAATTTCATGTATTAATCAAGGCCATTTCTGATATAGATACGCTGTATCTAAGAGTAGTATACACCCCCAGGCAGCAGACGGTAAAAAAACATAATGGTGCCAGACGCTGGGGTCATTGTCCTGATCCTATGGGTTGATAATCTTAAAAGGTAATTGACATCATGACCCGTCTAGACTATTGCTGACGTAAATGGTCTTTGAGTCGTCGAGGCTGAGTGAACTGTACGATTATCGTATTCAGCGTCTGAAACAGTATATACAATTTTTGCACATTTTCGTACCATAATGGTGAAATTTGCCACGGAATCTTCGACCGCAATGTCATTGCTGTCACTGCCGCGGTCTGATGAGGATGTCGAGCTTCGTTCGCCACTGACATCGTGCGAAATACAGGTGTCGGATATAAATATCCTTGAACACAGTTAGTCGTGGAATTTGGAAGTCTTGTAAGTGTAAGATAGAATTGCTCCATCGCTTCTGGACACGTGCAAGGTGGTTCGAAATAGATCCCCGTCGTCCGCACATCTCAAGATGATGATGCACCCTGATCGAAAACGAGCGCCGTTTCTTCGCCGGGCAGTCCGATGGTCATCCTGATGTCTCTTTGACTCCAGCGTTCATCAGGGTCGCTCCTGAAGAGGACGGGCACCATAGACGTACCGCTGACCCATGGTGAGCGTTATGCGAACCGATTTTGGTTCGCGATGAAAGACTTCCGTGGAAATGATCTCCAACGGCAGTTTCGATTTTCGGGTAGAAAGCATCAACTTGGTCCAAACGACATTTTCCATGTTGATGGGATCGATGACGAAATTTGTCTTATTGGTAGGACGGGGAGGTCTCTAGTTCTTTATGCTGAAATCAAATGCTCACCAGTCGACGATGACGACAATGACGATGGCGATCGCTTCTTATGTATTCCACCTCTCCGTATGGACATTGGCCATCGCTACCGTCGAAGCACTTGCTGCAGATTAATGGTGAAAATCGTCCTCTTGCCGAATCTTGTTCTAAGGGATCGAATTTCTTCTCTCGGATATCCACTATATTTCTGCAGATCTCTGACCCTCAGTGGCTTGGTGAATGATTTTTTTTACCATGCTGCTTTAGACTCATTCCTTATCGGCATTAATTATATATATATATATATATATATAAAATTAACAGTAATTATAATAGTGCAAAAGGATAAAACATTAAGAAAAAGTCACACTTGAGATCGCTACATTTCGTGGAGTCCTTCTATGGCAAGAAGACAAGTGACGGTGATAAAAGTAAATATTGAGTATCAAAGGTAACGTTATGCATGGAAACAGATGAAACTAGAAATGAGAGTGTGGGGGAAAAAATTAATACGTAAGATTAAAACCAGGTGGTATACGCGCTTTATGTAAAAATATAGCTGCCATTTCTCTATCTCTGAGTAAACTTTCAGAAAATTGTGTAGGTAACGCATCAATAAGTGTTAGATTAAAAGCATCATCAAAATCCTTACAGTGAGATAAGGCATGTTGGGCAACCGGCAAGGGAGACTTGGTTTTTAACAGAACGTCTATGATTGTTCATACGTAGCGAAACAACAGTAGAAGTTAAACCAACATAAAGTGCCTTGCAAAGCTTACAAGATAACATATATACGACGTTCTTGGAAGAACAAGTAGCAAATGAAGAAATGTTAAATTCTCTAGATAAATTAGGGCTGTGGAAAGAATGGCAAGGCATAATTAGGGTACAGGTTTTACATTTAGGGCGTTGGCAAGGATATGAGCCAGCAAAGGGACGTGGTAAATTCGGAGGAGATAGTAAATGTACACACACGCACACGCACACGCACACGCGCACACACACGCGCACACACACACACACACACACACACACACTTACTCTCAGGCCCGTGGAGTGTGAAGACCTCTTATAGCGGGCGTAACATAAAATCTACAACTGTGTTGTTTAATGTAAAATATTCCATGTATTCGCATGCATCGTTCACCACGTAATCTTTTTCGCACTGTATATGACACACATGTAAATTTTTATAATACATATGCCCGCAGCGCCCGCCAGGACTACATCTGGTTATCGGCATTAAGCACGCGTATGCATTGTTTACATTTTCTACACTCATCAAATAATGTCAAATGTACATGTAACGCGCAGTACGTGCAGGAACAATTGGGCAGAGGTTAGTAATTTTTGCCTGTATGCCGTTTCGTAATTCCCTTCGAAACAGAACCTTCGAAATCTTATGTAGCTTTTATCGGCGATCGCTTATGCAAGCACCCATGCGATATGCAAAATTAATAATGTAATCATTTCTTGTAAAAAATATCGACGCAATGCTTATTCACCAACTTAAATAGCATTGCAACACGTGGCACATTTACTCAATTATAATACATCTTATTTTAGCCAATCAAATCATTTAGAGCTACCGTTACAACCAATCACAACAGTTCTTATGCCAACCAATAAGCGAGCGCTGACTAAAGCATTATCTTGCTAAATTAGCAGTTGCAAAAGAACATTGCGTCACTTATTGCCTCAGATTTCTTAGGTTTATTGAACATTTTTCATTCGCGTCTTTAGATTTCGTTCTACTTTCGATCAGAACACATTGTCTCTATCCCACCTTCCTTAGGTAAGTGTTAATATTTTTAATGGCTGGTTATTTATCCATTTTTTCTATCGTTAAATACAATCGGTTACACTTTTTTCATGGAAAAAGAACGTCTTCCTTGGAGGAGACATTAATCAAGCACACTATGGTGTACATTTAGCTTCAATTCAAACCACAAGCAAAATATAAAGAAATATTTAAGAATATCCAGTCTGCGTCCGTTCTGCTTCGATGGCCTCCTGTGTATGCTCTTGCAGTCTCCGCAAACTTAGGTTTCCATCGATGTTGCGGCTCCTCACACGACCTTTCATCTGAGCCCAAGCGAACTCGATCGGGTTTAGGTGGCACATGTATGGTGGTAGTCTTAGTGATAAACTCGTCAGGAACTTTTGGAGTGCTTTCCTTTGGGCGATGGACTTCAACAAGGGGCAATACATCTTCCTTCCTCATTTCTTCACTGCAGTTAACACCATGTTTCTGCAAGAAATTCACTATTTCATCGTTGAATATTTGGTTGAATTCTATTTAGATAAGATTGAGTGATACAGAGTGTTGTCCAAAATTATAACCAAAGAAGGTGCACTTTTTCGAATTAGCACTTCTTTAAATTATTTCTCAAAATTGTGATGGTTCATTTGGTTATGGTAGTCTGCACTGGCCCTCTCTGCCTTATACAGAATTTTCCCTCCATTCACAAATCCCTTCTTGCCTCCAGCATGTAAAAGAGTGAAACTGCCTGCACTGTAATTTTCCGTCGATCCTGGTGCTGTAGTGGTAACTATACTTGCCTCCTAAACCCAAAATCGCGGGTTCAAACCCGGCCAGGATCGATGGATTTTTGGGGCGTAAAAATCCGAAGTATGGCTTCCTTCTGAAGGGAAGTAAAGCCGTGGGTCCCGTGTCGTACATTTACGGCACGATGAAGAACCTCAAGCCTGAAAGAACATACCTCTGAGCAAAACTTATCGGCCGTTTCGCGCCCTGAATTGAATGGGACGCTGATGACCCGAAATGTTAAAGAAATCAACCAAATAAATAAAAATATAACTGTAATTTTCAGCCACCTCATAAACGACTTCAGACTGCCAATACTTTTTCACCGTTATATTGCTGTCCAGCCAAGTTTCATCTAAATAAATTAAGCTTCTGCAACTTGCACTTTACTCCTGAGGTTGGTTTCCCTCCTTTCGAGTCTTTAGAATATCACTTTGATTTCCCAATAGTTTGCTGCCCTCTTTGTTGTCTGATCCAGTGGAAACCTTAAGGAATACTGCCTGGATCCTTCATCATATTTTTCTGTGATGTACCGAACCAAATGACGGACCTCACTTTTGACCACAAGATTTCGATTACGAATATGCGTGACATTAGTTCCTGTAACATTCACAGCAGAATGCTAGCAAGACAACATTCAAGTATTGTATATTTGTTTATTTAAGGACGCTCTTTAACATCACAGGTCATCAGCGTGAGTACTCTATTGGGGACAATAACATTGCAATGTGATAATTTCTGCTAGCCGGGCATTACAACACGTCATCGATTCTGCCCGCTTAACTGCCAACCCCGCACAGCCCCCCCCCCCCCCGCAAATACACGGAGCTTTGTCCCCATGGGCGGTCCTGCCTTGAAGCTTTTGAATCGTCGAGTCAACTACTTAAAAAGCTTGCATAATTATATTTTATCTTTTAGCATTCAAACTTTCTTCGCTTATTAGAATGAAACCGCTACCTTTGAGGTTCGCCGGTCGGTAAAGAAACTTGCTGCTAGCACACTTCATCGGCATCGCAAAGTTGATCCGTTTTCAACATATGGATCCGAACGCACCATGTTGTGGTGATCAGGAAGCCAAGGGGGGAAATTATGCCTGGTTGCCATGGCAATCTGAGCTTCGTGGTGCAAATGGATGCGTTTATTTATTTATTTAATTTGTTTTGAATAACGTTTAACGTTTAACGTTTTTACTGTTGAGGCATCACAGGCGGTGAACCTACAAGATACATTAAATAAAATGATGCATTGGAAAAGATTTTTTTTTAAGGAAGGAAACGTTCCAGGCCTCAATTTAGGTTTCCTCCTCGGCATTTGCCATTCATTGAGGACTGAGGAAAACCTGGAAAAACCCTCGTCAGAAAGGTGGGAATCGAATCCCAGACCTCCAGCTCACGAGTTCGCGCCTAAACAACCTCGGCCACACGTGTGGAGGTAGGATGCCTTTCCGTGTAAGGCAATACTCCCAACACAATGCAGGAATTTCTTCGCATTTGTTTGGTCTGTTTGAAGCGAAATATGTCAGTATAAACAGCAGCTCTTAGCGTAAATTCAAATAACACAATGCGAGAATTTTTTTCACGTTTGTTTGCTCTAATTCAGGCGTTGTTAGAAGTAGTGGCGCTTACAGCTTAACGTGAGTTATAAAGCGGTCTGTATTGTATGTCACAATGTGATTTTTCTTAAGTAATTAGTCATTATTATTTGTGTGATGTTAAGTTTATTTTTTATGGTTATTAAGAGATTTGTAATGTGTGCATAAACAGCTTGGTGTGTTCCATACTCCAGACACCCTTTTCTTGTAGAAAGATTATAAACATGACATGACGTATCAAATGTTGATAGACCAACACCAGTGTTGCGTTTAGAAAAACTTTGCGATAGGGCAAGTTCAAAAACTTATAGGAAATTTAAGTCTCAAGGTATGAAGAATGTAAATGATTGTGTGGTAGTACATTTTATCCAAAATTATACTGTTGGCAGTGTTTGCTTATCGGCGTTGTAAAGCGCGCTTGGATAACAATGGCGTGGCGGACTTGAACAATATTAACCCGGACATTCTGAAAACATGAAGCTGCTCTAGAACATTTAAGGAATTGTGTTGGATTAAACGAACTAGGAAAAAAGAGCTAACAAAATTGCAGAAGTTCTTCTTGAAAGTTTATGACTACATACTGTAAAATACAATGAGAATGTTTAGGCCTAATAGACTTTTCATGCAATATCCAAAGAGGGCTACTTTGTTTTTAAGCAAAGCACAGATGTCTTTTCGCGGTCATAGTGAAAGCCATGACTCCTTCAATGAGGATAATTTTAAGAAAGTTTTAGATTCATATATCAGGGAAGTCCCATAAAAGTTCAAAACCACTATTTAAACATAAAATTTGATTTTGCAGGGTATACAAAAACGATACAAAATGAAATTACCGAGTATATCTTTGATTATATTTGGAGCTCCATTATTGATGAAATTAAGGACGCATAATTTTTCTCAGTACAAGTAGATAACACTACTGATATTTCACACACATAAAAAAAAAGCTCAGTGCTCTTTAATTCTGTGTAGTAGAAAGATTTTTGAGCTTTCTCAACGTTAGTAAAGATCTTACTTCACTCGTGCTATTTCAACCACTTAATGACTCATTATCATACTTTGATTATAAAACTAAACCAATAGGCACCGACACAAGTGGCCCAGGTCGTTAAGACGCAGACTCGTGAGCAGGAGGTCTCGGGTTCGAATCCCGCCAGAACCGTCCCCCCGGACTGAAGTTTTTTTCAAGCTTTCCTCACTCCTCAAATGGCAAATGTCGGGGAGGTACCGTAAACTTAGGCCTGGAACGTTTTCTTCCTTAATAAATCCTTTCCCAATTTATCATTTCATCTCGTGTATCACCAGTGTCCACCGCCTGTGATGCCTCAGTAGTAAAAACGGCCGTTAAACTTCATTCATTTATTAAACTAGTGGGAAAATGTTATGATGGTGCCGCAGTTATGGCTGGACATTTAAACGGTCTTGTAAAGAAGGTGAAAGAAGTTGCACCCCAAGTAGTCTTTGTTCACTGCTTTGTACATAGGCTAATATAATTTTGCGACAAGCTTATAATATAATTCAGAAGTGCCGCATTATTTTTACAAATGTAAGGGAGAGGTGAGACATCTAGCCAACGGTCTTACGTTCTTGATACAGAGATTGGAAGACGCATACCTACAGGGACAGACACTAGGTGGTCTTCTGTTTCGCAGACTTTAATGGTAGTAGTAGATGAGTCGGATGGTATGGTACATTTATTTGAACATATTATGAAAATTGATGTATACGTCAGACAGGGATTTATAATTAAGTTTGGTAACTCTGAATTTGCGTTCTTGGCTTTTGCTTTTAAAGAAATATTTGATATGAATGATATCTTATTGCAAAAGAAATCGTTAGATATTCCATTCTGTGCAAATATGATTCACAATACAACGGATGCTTTGAACAGAAAGAGAGACGACGATTCTTTCAACCGCCTTATTGAATCCACTTCATCTAAATTAAAAGCCCCTTCTGAAATGTGGAATATGTCTTTTGAAAAGTATAAACAGAACCTGAAGTAAGTCCCTGTTTTATGAAATATTGGATAATATAATGTCGGAAATGAACGAACGGTATATTGATATTCTAATTTAAAAAAAAAAATTAAAGCTTGCCGATAGTTCCAAATTTTGAAGAACACTCTATACTATTCCCATTTGATGCTTTAAATAATTTACAGTTGTGCTATCCAAAACAATTCTCAGATACAGAAAGACTAAGAAACGAACTTACCTAGCTATATCAAGATAAGGTTTACGAGGGCGTTTATCTCGAGGCATTGTTGAAGTCTTTAAAAAGATAATGAGGTGCATGACGCCTTCACTGATGCATACAAACTGTTCAGCCTGCCTCTTACAATTTTGTCCACTAGTTATTCTGCAGAACGACGTTTCTCTCGTTTAAAGAGAATCAAAACTTATCTCCGAAACAGCTTAGACAATAGCAGATAGGCGCCATTGCTGCTATTTTCATTCACAAGGCCGTCTCAATGAACTGATAAAAACTCGACCCTTAGATGCTTAGATGCTTTCGCGAAAATTAAAAGCAGAAAAATTGACTTAATATACAAACATTAAGGGGCGTCTTATTTCAATTACTAAGTATCCGAAGTAGTTATCAGCAGCAATTCTCTTTCTAGACTTTTATCGTGATAGAGTGAATTATGTTTGTTTTGTGTGTATTTCTCGTTCGGTTCCCTCCCTCCTGCCCACACTTCAACCTTCACTTAACATTATTCTTCAACGGTTTGCGTCTTCGCCATTCTGTACTCATACGCGATCAGTAAGCTGCCTAGAATAATAATAATAATAATAATAATAATAATAATAATAATAATAATAATAATAATATAATTTTATTCCTGCGAATATACTTGGCGTGCTACCTGTTTAATTCATTCAAAGCCGCCACTGTTTGTCCCATATACACATCTGAACACCACAATTCCTTGTTTTACGAGATAGGCTAAGTTGGATTTCTCTGTGACAAACGATAGTAATGCAAGTTCATAACATGTAGACATTACCTTTAATTTAAACAACCAGCGATTATGGATAAGATGAACTAGAGTTTCATTAAGAACTCTTGCTTCCTGGGTTATGATTTTGAAAAGCGTAGTTTTAATGCAATTATAATCGTCTCAACTAATGAGACATCTTAGGGCTACAGGAATCGTGTTTGATATCAATCCTCCTCTGTGTGCTGCGTTTTCCTGTTTATTATTTCAGCAACTTTTTAAGTAGCTACTTGCACTTTTTCTGGATCTGTTATTTTATCCAATATTTTACTCCCTTTTACTTGAGAAGTTAGCACACCACTGAAATACGCATTGCTCTTACGTGTGTTTGCTATTAAAACATCTATTTAGCTTGCTTAGAGTTATTCTTCATTGCTAAATTCTCTGGCTCATTCAGCACTCACAGGAACTAGATATGCCATTTTCAGATTTTTTATTTATTAACTAACAATTGTCAAATTACCGCACTGCTGCAGGCAACACATTGATCTTTTAAGTTACCTTGTCACAAACTCTTGGTCTGGGGAAATAGTTTATGTTCACAACGATGTTCATAATTTTGGCTACTTACTCTTCCCAATTTAAGTAAACTCTTATTAAGCAGAAATATAAATAAGAACTGTAAATTTTGCAGCTTAATAAACACATTTTAGTGTATAGTAAACATACTACTCTTAGTCAGTGATTTACTGTTTGGAATTAAAGGTAAAAACAACTAAATTAACATGAGCTGGTTGGATTCGTAAGTTCAACGTGAGCGTTGTACATATAAACGTGTCGCGTCTGTTAGTACATCTATTATAAAATAACCTCTATCGCATTGCTGCCAACTGCAATATTCCACACCTTTAACTGAACTGTCACATTCTGACTGAGTCTCGTGGTTTGCATCTGATCAAGCGTTTGCAACGTTTGCGCAGTGTAGAGAAGACTTCGAACGTGCGCCGGTCAAGCTCCAAAACGTTTGAGAACCACAGATGTAACTGTATACAATCATGTACAGATCTCAACAATTTTTTCTGTTGATATTGCTCCTTACCTGATTATTTGAATGTTTACAATAACTTCACTGTACCCATTGTAGCTTTCCATACGTTCGTTGTTAATTACACCAATTCTAGAAAGGGATGCATTACTAAGGGTTTTAACTAACCGATGATTTTTCATAACAAATTAAAGCCTTGTCCAAATTTATTCATAGATTCTTGAAATATTAATTCTTAAAATACTGAATTTTTATATTATGGATAAATTAATTTCATTGTGATACATTGATTCCAATATTTGCTGGTATAAATAGCAAACAATATATTAATTTTATTGATTTTTATGTTATTATATTTTTTTCATGATATATTCTACACCTCTTGTCTTTCAATGCAAAGGATTCACAAAAGAAACTGTAAAACTTTTGTATTGTGAATGTTGTGAACTCAATTTATTCTTCCATATTTAACTTAAATCATGCATTAAAAGACAAAAACTGAAATATATGTGTATAGAAAATTTTAACTTAATCATAGATATTTTTAGATACATACATAATTATACGTATCATACAAATAAAACTAGTAAAATTTTAATAACAAGACATTCTTACCTAAACAGTAGCTGCATTCACTCTTAGACAGAGTGATATTGGATGAACAGGATAAGTGTGTGCTGAACTCATTTGAGTTTGACGAACTTTCAAAATCTGCTTCTTTTTCAAACTGAAGATAGCCATAGTTGTCAAAATGATGAGTAGCTTCATCCCAATTTTTTACTGACAATTCTGCAGTTCTCATAGGCAAGGGCAGCAGTAGAAGGCTCATAAGAGAGGTATTGGGAAATATTGCAGTAAGTCCTGGTAAATTATGAAATATGGGGGAGAAGAAATGAAAGTAATGTGTTTATTATAATACCTCTTGTACAAATCAATATCTCTTGTATTTTTAATTGAACAAATATATTTCTTGTAATCTCTTATTAATATAGGAATTCTCTGACAACTACATTTTTAAGGAGAAAATACAGAAATGCAATTTCTTATTTATATATCTGTTTAGTATAGGTAATATATAAATATAATAAATATTAATATGAACTTAATGACAATCGTAGCTATATAGAAGATACATATGGCCTGTTTTAACAAACTTGAAATTCAACCTTAACCCTCCAGCAATAATTGCACTTACAATCTTAGTATATACAGTAACAAATTGCTGTTTATATGCTTTTTTTAATGGTGTTTAACGCCCGTTTTTACTACTGTGACACCACAGGCAGTGAACACTGGTGATACATGAAATGAAATGATAAATTGGGAAAGGATTAGTTTTTTAAGGAAGGAAACGTTCCAGGTCTAAGTTTAGGGTACCTCCCCTGCATTTGCCACTTATGAAGACTGAGGAAAACATGGAAAAAACCTCAGTCAGGACGATCTTGGCGGGATTCGAACCCCAGACCTCCGGCTCACGAGTCCACGCCTTAAAGACCTCGGCCACCCGTGGCTGTGTTTATATGCTGCTGTTTCATTGATGCCCTTATGTAAATATTTTGGGTTTAGTTTATTACACTGAAACATATTTAAATCACCAAGTGTGGGCATTACCAAGTACACAATAAGCACCACACTTTTAATATAATATACTGACCAGTCTAATTTAATATAGTTGAGTGTATTCATCTAAAGTAACATATTTGAGGAGGAAAAAATTTATAATGTGTATATGCAGCAACATCAACTTCACATATTAAAAGACTACATTTTGATATGCAGGGGATCTGATATGGATAATGTATCTATTCAGGTTGTAGATACTCACATGGGAGCCCAAAGTCATTAAGGCATGAATATTTGAATGGAGGATCTGAGGCTGGATTGCCACCAGGTTCATTCTCTCTGAAAGTTTTTTTTTTCCTTAGTACTCATCAATGACAAATGCCAGAGATGTACTGCAAACTTAGACCTGGAATGTTTCATTACCAAATTAAATTTCTTTCCTAATTATCATTTCATATCATCTATTACCATTGTACATCGTCTGTGTTGCCTGAGTACTGCAAATGAGCATTAAACACTACAAAGAAGTACCCAATGCCTTGATCGTTAATTTGATTTAAGAACAAAGATATTTGGCTAGAAGATCCGTTCACTATGTCCTGCAAAAGGAAAGGGCATAGGTGTAATTTCAACTTTGATGAAGTTGGCTAAGAGGGTTCCTCTGAAATTTTCTTACCTTTTAAAAACAATTTACTGATAGTTTAATATGACAGTGAACTTTAAACCTCAGTGCATCATCAATAATTCATTGATTACATGCACCTTCTGGAAGATCTTACAAGTTAGTAAAGAGCATTTGAAAATAGAAAAAAAGGACTAACTATATGTTTCTTTGTACCTATATATGCATGTGATCAAATGTAAGGTCAGCTTTAACTAAATATGCTAAAATATACTTTGCTATCTAAAATGTGCTGTTTTCAAAAACTGTTACTTTACTTAATGCTTTCTTTGTAACAAAATACTTTTCTAGACCTTTAAAAAATAAGTAATTGAAATTTAAATCACAATTAGGTATCAATTTTAATTGAACTGAAAACTAGTTTCTCATGTAATTAAATATAAAGGAATAATAAAAATTTCATTCCAGCTCTTCTGAAATTAAAGAATAAAATATGGTAGTATTAGATAATACTAATTATAAAATACTAAGTATCTTGGATTATTTTGATAAGTAATGTGGAGTAAACTATTGAAAGGATGACTAAAAATATAATTATAAAATGTTAAAAACACAAGCAAGAAGACATTCTCCCATTGCTACTACTTTATTAAGGTTAATGAAGATTATTCTATAAAAATCATTTTACACTATTATAGCATCATAAATTGCAATTCTCTTAGCAGTTGACAGAGCTTTGTGTCTTCCAGTTTCACCTCGGTGATGAATTGCTTTAATTTTCCCCTCATGGATGTATGAATGAGTGAACCATATTATAGTTTAGGTGTGAAAATTATTTAACTGAGGCAAACTTAATAATAAAATAGGAAATTAATTCTACATCTGCTGCTAAAAAGTTCTGTTTATTCATTTGATATTTTTGCTAAAAGAAATTAGGATATTACTAGTAGGAAGCCAATTTTATATCTTTTCTCATTCTTGGGGGAAACATTTGTCCCATGATCAACTTTATTCTCTATATTTTGACAATGTCACCTCCTGATTCACAGATTTCATAGATTCAATAGTACAATTGCTTTCTGAATAAATTTCTGTGTATCTTCAGGTGTTAAATGCCTTTAAAAAGTCTCTCCAAATATTTGGTGTATATCTTTTAAAGCATTTGAGTTTAATTTATTGATAGTATTTTTTCCCCACTCCAAGATAAAAGACGCACTGTATTCAATCAGGTTATGTCAGTTGTTTAGCTATGTGATCCCTCCTGTACTGTATGAGTACATAAAAATGCAACATTTATGGCTAATAATTATTAGCGTCTTTCTTCTTCAAGATGCATATATTATATTAAACTAACTCAAACTGGTAATAAATGGTAAATAAATAAGAAAACAAACAAACTATATGGTTAGTATTTAAAATACAGATAATACTCTTGTTTATTATTGTATAGCATTCCGCTCATTATTTGGTAATTTTCAGCAGAACAACATAAACTGTTCTGTTAATTAATATACACAACATGAAAAATTGTTTATTAATTGCTAGGCAAATTCACCATTAACATTTCACACAAAAATAAATAAAGAAAGAAAATAAATAAAAGCAAAGAAAAAGAAATCTCTTGACAGATCAGAATATCTCATGGATTATATAGACGTTGCTAAAATGAATTTTTGGTTTTGTTTGTAATATTTTGCGTTGTGTCAGATACAACTTGAGTTAGCAACACCAATTTGTTAAATATACGTGTAAAATGCTCCTTTGATGAGGTTCCAATGTAGCCATGATGGTGTCAAATTTTTCTTGAATAACAATGTTTTTTTCTGTGTAAAGAATTGAATGTGTAAGCTATGCTTTCACATGTCTTAGCTTAAGTATAATGAATAAACATTTGCTTCACAACTAATTGGATCAAACCCTACTTTAACCTCATTTGCCATGTGGATGTTCGCCGATGAAGCATGCTCCACACGTGGGGGTTATTCAATTCCCGTAATTCTAATGTTAGGACTGCTCTTTTCTACCTGCAACTACATCCCTGAAACTATGATTCTTGGAAAGTTTATTCAATAAAGGATTCTCTATTGCAAGTTGGTTCCCCGTCAAGTTGAAGCATTCATTTTTATATTATTCCAAATATTTATAAAGTAATTAGAGATTTTCAAAGTGAAAGAAGTATGAGCACATTAAAATGCATCAAAACATTCTTAAGGAGCTCGATGAAAACACGCTACATTAAGAAATTTATATACATTTGCAATGCTCAATCAAACCAGTCACTCCTTACTTCTCTTAACAAAAATTGAGACATTGGAGGGTGGAAAAACTTCTTTCAGTTGTGGCAACACTTGTACGGTGTGTTGTTAAAAGTTGTAGGCGGTGTATACTCGGAAGACAGATACGATCATATTTTAACATTGCTTTCAGAGCTGTCTTGGGCAGATAGTTTGCAACCACAGATCTTACAGCTGTTTGCTCTCACCCCACATGATTCTAGGCCTTGTCTCCAAGGAAGGATTGCCGACATTCAGTAAGTCCTCACTTTTATTATGAAGGAATCATCTTCAACTGATATAATGGATAACGGCAATAAGGGGAAACCTGGGCTAGTTGCCACATGGGTTGGTTGACACAAAGTTCATATCTTGGCCGGCCGCTAGATGCCCTATCATGCTGCACCTTCTACTTGAAACAGTTCCTCCTATCCACCTCCACGGAAATATAATTACACTGTATACTTGTGTAAGTCCAGTAATATTATATATATTGTAATAAGTAATGTCGACATCATGTGAGTATTGCGATGTAAATATAACGTCTAAATAGTGTTAAGTCGACAAATGCGAAATCTGTATGAGAGAAATATGTATGAGAGAATGAATGAATGAATGAATAGTGTTTAACGCCCGTTTTTGCTACAGAGGCACCACAGGCGATGGACGCTGATGATACATGGGATGAAATGATATATTGGGAAAGGATTTATTTTTAAGGAGGGAATCGTTCCAGGCCTAAGTTTAGGGTACCTCCCCGGCATTTGCCATTCATGAGGACTGAGGAAAACCTGGAAAAAAACTCAGTCAGGGAGGACGTCCTGGCGGTATTCGAACCCAGACCTTTCGCTCACGAGTCTGTGCCTTAACGACCTCGGCCACCCGTGGCGGTCGAGACCGAGAGGGCCATATAGTATCTTTATAATAGAAATTATGAACCTGAGGGTGTAGTGTGATGCCATTTTTAAAGGAGCTTCCTTTGGAGAGCAATAACCTCAAAGGATTTTTAAACTTGTTAAGGCCTCTGACCCCAATAGGCGTTGTATCATTCGTCCTTTAAACTAGCCAATAATGAATGATTTAAAAGTTCAAAAACAGCGAATGGAACATGGAGGAGGAAAAATTAAACCAACCAATGGAAAATATATGATTAAACTTTTAAAACTAGGCACGAGGCTTGCGCGTGCCTTTTGGCGTCTCCTAGTCAGCGATTTTTCATTTCAATTTAATATATAAGAGAGAGTTTGGTCGACTCAATACGCAGTTAGATAGGTATAAATTCGACGTTGCTGAGGCAGTTCACAGATTCAGTTCGACGCACAGCGAGACAAGCTGCTTAATTTTTACACGCGGCGAGATACCTGCAGTTCGCAGTACTCATAAGTTCGATTTTCAGTTTCACGCCCCGCGGCACTAGTCTGTAATTTTCACACGCTGCAACTAAGTTTATATTCAAAGTAGTCAAGTCCATCATACACAAAACACCAAAGAACGCGAAAGAGTTTGGACATAATAAAATAAATACGAGTTAACAAAATAGTACATTACTGTGAGAATTTTTGTCATTGAAGCGCGTGCAACAACATCGAACGGCCAATAATTATAGGAAATCATTCCAAAGTTGGTATCATGAGGCCACTCAACGTCAACTACAGATCGATTCAAGATTGGTGCCCAACCTGGGGAACGTAGCCGGGGCCATACCAGACCATCTCAAAATTTGGCGCCCAATGTGGCTGTATATTAAACAGCTTAAAAATTTGGCTCACCATCGTGGGGCCTACAATAACAACATCCCACGATGAACCCTTCATACTACAACTGATTTCATGGTCAGCAGAAAGTGTATATTGTGTTAATAAGTCTGTATTTACAGCACTAAAAATACTGATATGTATAATGAGTTTTGTTTCCTCTTGCTGTATATATACGTATATTTTCCACTATAATAGTTTAAATATTTGTACTCTTTAAATCTTGTACTCTTAGCTACTAATTCCCTAGTTTGTTCATCATTGCGCGCTCTTTCTAATGGAGCGCATCCTATTCAGTACAAAGGTGGGTTGAGGCAGGCTGTCTCAAGTCATCAAGTATGACAACCAAACTCATCCTATATTTCTCTCTCTTCGTGACTTATTTTTCCCACTTGTTTTAGAAAATTGTGATTAAACGAGGCGAAACACTCCCAGGCGTTATTTTAATAACTGATAGGTGTGCGCTAATAAACAAGTAATTCGTCTAGCTGCTAAGAGCGCAATATTAATTATCGAACATTGCCTCATTATTGAAAAACTAACACCAGATTAAATGAACGATAAAAGTCGCAATGTTTCAGATATTCATATTGGTCATATTGAAAGTCTACAAGTCTTCACCGAGGTTGCTGGAAATTAAATTGTTGAATGTATCATAAGAATCTGATATTTATTTTGGGCTTTCAACTAAAGAAGTTAAAAATCTTAGTCTATCAGGTTATTGCTGCAGAAAGGTTTATTCAAATGCCAAATGATGGCAAGCAATAAGTTGGCTGGTGTAGAGTTGTTGCCGGAAGGTGAAGTACGACTTTCACATGTAGTTTAGCACCACGTTATGGTGCTATGTGAAGTGGGTATTTAGTGATGAATAATTTATAATGTGGTAATGACTGTCTATGAAGTGTCGTATCTCTTCTCCCGCTTCCTTCAGGAACCCTATGTTGTATTCCCGGTCCACGACAGTTCAAATTTTTTATTAGTTCCATTTTTTCAGATATATTTCTCTGGGGTGAACGGGTTGCGGGATGAAACTGATTAAAATCACACTGACCACTTATTAAGTTTAATGTTGTCTTCTAAGAATACACTATTATAGACTTATCGAAATCGAAGATTTTTAAAGTATTACTTACTATGTGTGAATAGAAATGCAAGCCTGAAGTTATATTCGTGTTTCTCTTCTAAACAAGTCTGATTATTAACGACAATGTTACTTAGTCGGTTGAAAATTCTGAAGACAATCTGTTTTAATTTTACTTTATAATTCTCGCAAATTTCCTTTCCTATTACTTTTTACAGTTATGAATGTGTTATACATTTAATTTAATTATTCTCGCGTTCTAATTCGTACCTATATATGCTTATATACGAAAACTAGGTCTGAACATGTGACTCCCAATAATCAACGACAGTTGATCGCAACAGATTACGAGAACTGCTTGCAACAGAGAAGTCTAAGTGAGTAAAGCTTGTTAATTTCTATCAGCTATTACCACAGCTGTCTGTCTCGCGTTTCATTCTTTACAAGAATTATTAATTTTGCTAGGCGCTTGCCATTGATTGTGTTGATTAACTTTATGATTTTCCCTATCTGTATTGGTTTAATCGTAGCTTTAGCTCTGTGTACATGTTCTTGTGAGCTTTACCTTTTCATTTTTGCATATGCACATACAAACCAACAAACAAATATGTAATACACATTGTAAGAACACTTATATACTTATATGATTCACAAACATATATGAATAAGCCTATGAAATTGATATCATCAAAATAAATACTGATTATGAGTGCTCGGGTTTTGAACCGGAGGTTTTCCGCTTCAATGGGAATACAAGTAGTTGGAACTATGGTTTCAGCAGAACGAGGAACCCTTGTAACTATGGCTGGTGCTGTTTCTGCAATTGGTAACCATACTCCACAATTTTTATTTTCTCCAGGGTCACATATCGAGACCATTTTATATTGGGTGATGCTCCAGGTTCTGTTAGTAGTGCTAGCTCAAGGGGATGGGTTTGTGAGCAACAGTTCTTTCAGTTTTTGCAATGTTTATTCAGTGATGAAGAGCAGGAATTTAGATAAACGCGAATCTCACTTAAGGATGGAAGGCTTAAATTTCACCACATTGCACACATCGGTTGCACCCAGTGAACCGATCAGTATTCGAATCATTGAATCAAGCTTGTGATGCATGGATAATCACATGAACATCTATGATACACTGTGATCACCTACATCGCCTACCTAGTTGGTCCTGGTGGTATATGGGTAACCATACTTGCCTCGTGAACCCAAGATCGTGCGTTCGATACCGGCCAGGATCGATGGATTTTTTCGGTCGTAAAAATCCTAACTATGACTTCCTTCGGAAGGGAAGGAAAGCCGTGGGTCCCGTGTCGTACATTTATGGCAGGACCTCAAGCCTGGATAAAGAGGCCGCTGAGCAAAACATTTCGGCCGTTTCACGCCCTGAATTGAATGGGACGCTGACGCCCTGAGATGTTAAAGAGGGTCCACAAATAAACCAATCAACAACAATCACCTATCGTATTGCAATGCAGTCAGAATTCATTTGCACCAGGATTATTCCAATTAATAAGAACACATTTTCCCATCCAGGATGTTTTATTTATTTCTTATTTTATAGAGCAAATCCCAGAATTCAATAGGACAATAAATCTGAACCCTTTGAATTTACTGAAAATGAGGGCAGTAATGCTTCACATAATTCATACTCTGCAGTACAGTTCAAACCGTCCACCAATCACAATGTGTTAAATAAAATATTAGTACCAATAGCAATGACATTGCATGTTAGATATCAGAGCCAGATCCAACGTCTTCTACTAGTGGCAGTGACATGAATAAAGGAAAATATTTCAGCTTCTATCCTAATGTTGTTCGCCTTTTTTTCAAAATCAATTGCCGGGAAGAAGAACTAAAATAGAGGTGGAAAGAGAGAAACGGCTATGTATGAATCTCAAAGTGACAAACATTTAAATAGCCGACTGAAGAAAAACACGATCAAATGTGTGGAATGAAATGGATGGGCGCATGAACTTTTCACATCTGACAAAAACTTGCCATAACTGTGAATAATGTTGTGATAACTGTGACTCTTAATTTATCAGAGGTTGAATGAGAAAGTATACATTGTAAATGAGCTTTCATGTTTAATCATACAGTGTTTACTAATTCATTTATAAATATTCAGTTCTCATTTACAAAAATTCATGAATAAAAGGATAGGAATTACATTTGTATTTGACATTTGAAACCTAAGTGCCAACAAACCCTTTCACTTTGACAGCAACCCGAGGTGGGACAAGCTGTCATACCTTACAAGTATATTTAAAATTGCAGAAAATATATTTTTATATGCTCGAACAAAGAGGCCACTGTTCAAAAATTACCGGTCATTTCCCCTTAACATCACATTAGATGAATCTTGAAGCGATGGGCTGACCGCTTATTCCTCTGACATCTGTAGTTCTAAGTGCCACTAAAATTCAAATAGTTCATATGGTTCGTCAGGACCGAAACAAGCCTTTAAGTCGATGATGATGAGGTATTCACAGTAAATGAACATTGCCTGAAAGTTCACTTAGATCAGCAATATGATAGTGGAAAATAATTTCAATGATAGTGAACGTGACAACCAGCTCCTGTCTCCTCTACAAGCTGAAAGTGTTAAACATGTCATGAGGAAGAAGTTCTTAAATATTACTAACAATATGATTTATTAGCCGAAAGAAGGTTGATTTCCGAAAACACCCCTCAAAAGTTACGTGAGCGTAATTGTCTCTGTGACTTTATACGTTATAATGCTCTGAGAATTTAATACCGAATCCGAAAGCTTTGCAAGGCTTCTCAGCATACTCAGAGACTCTTGAAAGCTGTTAAGCTGTTTTTATCTCTCGTCTAGATTTCTATTAAAGTACCCGACAACATTTCATTAGAAGCTCAACTGAGGTAGACTACAGGCGTAAACTGAGTGGTCTGGTGAACTACAACATTTCACAGAGGAGAGGGCCGATATTATAAACTCAGAATCGCTGAAATATTTCATTAGGCAGGACGCTTTCAATGCCGAGTTTGAGTCATTCCAATTATAAACTTCTGAGCGACATGTAATAATCTGAACTACAACGCAAACATTATCTTACTCTACCACTTCGTTTCATAGTGGCAAATGGTAAATTCATGCCCCAAGCACTATTTAAATTTGATGCTATCTTTCCTGGACCTCCACGGGTGACCAAGGTCGTTAAGGCGTGGACTCGTGAGCGGGAGGTCTGGGGTTCGAATCCCGCTAGGACCGCCCTTCCTGACTGAGGTTTTTTCCACAGGTTTTCCTCAGTCCTCGTAAATGACAAATGCCAGGAGGTACCCTGGAACGCTTCCCTCCTAAAAAAATTCTTTCCCAATATATAATGTCATCTCATGTATCATCAGTGTCGCCGCCAGTGGTGCCTTAGTAGTAAAAATGGATGTTAAACACCATTAAAACATCTCTTATCCTGACATATGCAAAGACGATTAAGGTATAAGACATGCCTTAACGAAACTATCCCTTCCCAGTTCCACCTGACCAGCTTTTTAGAAATGCAAGTGCCGGTACGCGCCGAAAATGAAAATCTTGCAAGGTTTTTTATTGGTAAACTTCTTGGTCTTCTCGCTTAGGATTGTTGCTGATCCAGGGTATGGGTTTCAAACTTTGTGCAAGAATTTTGGTGTATTTTTGACTTGGCTTTCTGGTTAATCTTAGGCGATAGATGAAGGTAACAAATATAAAAATTCATAAAACGACATTATATGACAAAAATAAAGGAGACTTAGCTTAACAATATAATGCTGTTAAATTTTCCACGGATAAAATAATACGTAGAAAGCACAGTTAAAAATACAATAAAGGAATTTTGAAATGAAAATTGAATTACTCGCCATTAATAAAGTATTAGGGCGAATCACCTGGGTAAAGTACGCGTTCTCATGAGTCATCGAGTGATCATTCGTTTACACAAACACTCGTATTTATTACCAAAAATTTCCTGAATGCTTCGGTAATAGTTGTTAACAGTCTCTACAGGTTTTACCTGTTCCAGTGTTGCATAGACATTTAATTGCACGCTTTATCCAAAAACACAATTTCATCTACTGACAATTTTAGAGGTTTTGAGATGAGAGTTTGCATTTTATTTTAAACCATCTCTATCGGAATCAATATACGATTATAGCAGAGGCTGCTCGCGGCACTTCGAGATTTTATTATTAGTTCTGTTGAACGGCGCATGAGAACCTCACAAACCTCATATTGTAAACTTTTGGACAATAATATCATCTGTTTGTTTTACCTCTAATCCTGCAGCTCACAACTACAAACTGAAATTCCAATATTTGATAGAGGTTTTCCACAATAAAAGGAGAAAATGTACATCCTTCCAAAAAAGAGAATGTAATTCTGTTAACTTTAAAATTTATTTTTTCAAAATCATGTTTGTGTGGGTTATGTGATTTATGCGCTTGCTACAGAACTGAACTTGGTATAATGAAGTTTACCTATATTTTTGCTGTAAAAATGCTCAATCTTTCTGTCTTTCATTTGAGCGAATTTCACGGCGTTTATTCATATTATTTTATTACATTACAAGATAATTTAAACGAAACTACCTACAGATTATTGTATTAAACGCACCTGTTTATTACACGGAGACTTAAAATAAAATTTCACTCCACGAGACAAGTGGCTGCATCTTCCACACCCGCCGATTCACAAAGAATTCAGAAACCGGAAAGCGCGCTGGCAACGGCAAATTGACAATGACCTCCACATAATGGTATGTCATTGTTACTCCCTTTAAAACCCAAGCTGGTTTGGTTGAGGTTTAGTAGTCTAGTGGGGATAAGTTTATATTTCTAATAGTAAGGTGGTGCCATCTGGTTTCAAAAGTGGGTACTTTTTGGAGATATCTGGTCACAAATTCATCGCGACTGTTTAGCCTACAAAGGCGTACCTAGCCATTTCTCACCCATTTAGGCCCCGGAGGCAAGTACAGAAAACGTGGATTGTCCGCAAAATACTTGTGACGATCGCTATGTTGCCAGTTTTCGACCGGCATTTCAGCAATGCTACAAAGTGATGTTTAAGAAAAGGGAGCGTTTTTCAAAAGAGCGTGAGGAAAATATTAAATAATATAATTTATATTTGCAATTGAAAGGGCAAGTGGTGGCCTTATTATGGAACCGCCTCTGGATTATAGAAGTGTAACACGAGAAACACGTACCATGAGAATGAGCCATTTCGTTCATATTATTTTTTTTTTTTTTTTTCCTGTACGGTAGATTTTCGTTTATGTATAAAAGCACGGGCTTTATAAGGACAGGTTGGGACAGGAAGAGTTATGCTTCTGTTTATACGAAAGCATGCCGGCTTTTCTCCAGGAGACGGTAGGTACGGTGTACATATAGAATTCAGCTTTTGTTGACCGTGTTATTTAACGCAATCATAAATTTACATCCAGAAGCTTTAACATTTTGTTGTGGAATCATTCCTAGAATATATCGGCTTTAATTGTGCAATGGTAATCTGCAGTAGCATTACTCGTGTTCTGATATGATAAAAAGAGCGTCTCTTCGCTGTTCAAGGTATAGGACATCAAAATGAATGAATAAAAGAAATATTTTATATGCAAATGTAACATCATAAAGAGAAAGAAAATGGAATAAAAGTCATGATATGTGGTGGAAAATATGAATACCTGGGGAAAGTTTTCAACAATAAATTTAGTCAGGGGTCATTTTGACTCCTTCCTCAGTTCTAGTGTTAAATCGTATTTGAAATAGAATTGCTCAAGAAATGATTAAAACGTGAATTACGTACAGGGTAACGTAAATTTTCAAAATGTTCTTTTACAGCTCCTTAACTCTAGCATCATAACTGAGCAGTTAAGTTTGTCAACACTTAAGCACTGGTCCGGGGATAATTGAAGTGTTTAAAAAAAAAAAATCAATGAATATTAGTAGTTAAGGTACCAGTTTATCCATCCCTGTGGCCAGTTGCCAATCCCAGTATACATTCATGAGTAAATATCCTTTCATGGGCAATGTTCCGTTTATCACTATTGGATAACCCACGAAAAAGAACGGAAAATCCCGGATTATTTTATTATTGGTTGCATGTAAACATATAATTACAAAAAATGATGAAATGAAAAATTAATCCGGGATACTTTCAGGGGCAAATATACTTTCACGGGGACTATATTCTGTTTATCACTACTAGGCAGACAACTCAAGACAAAGAATGGATAATCTGATTTTTATTGATTAAATATACAATATATACAAAATGATGAGAAGAAGCATTAATCCATGTAACTTTCATGGGGCAAGTATAATTTTTGGAACAACATTCCTTTAATCACCATTAGGTAGACAACTGATGTTAAAAATGGATAATCCGGGACAATTATATATATAATAACAAAATTATAAATTACCAAAAATGATGTGAATTAAAATGGCGGACGATGTTTGGAATTATTGGGTAAAAACTATGATTTAAAATGTGCGGTGACTATGGGATTAGGAGAACTAAAATATACTAACAAGCTTAAGGCAGAAAAAAGCAAGCATTGTGAAAATAATTTACACTGTGATATTTGCAATAATTAACATTGAAATAAACATTATGATTGATAAAACCAATAGTTATGCTGTAAGCAAAATGCTCAATTGTGTATATATTTGTTAATTTACTTTATAAACCATATTATTGATTATGAGAGAACGTGGCTTTCACGGCCGGGGTAGTAGATATAACTGCAATTTCTTCCGGGCTGTTGTACCGTGGTCTGCTGGGGAATGAGAATTCCAGACTTTTAGTCCCCAACTAGCCACTGAAGATGTCCGCCTAGGTTGAAGACAAAATGTCTGGAATTCTCATCTCCAACAGACTACGACATACAAGCCCGGAAGAAAATTGCAGTTACATCAATATTTTTGGTAGATAATATATATACATACTATATGGTGGTGATGGTAGGAAATGTGCTTTAACTGTGCCAAAAAAAAAAAAAAAAAAAAAGGTTGTGATAGAAAAGGTGAAAATAAAAAGTAACATTTACAAAAAATATTATGACATACCTTAAATGAGGAGAAGCGGAAGTGATTCCAATACGGACCTAACGACCTAACGACCACAGAGAAAAATGAGTGCGTCCAATCGATAAAGAATAGCAGGGAAAGTCATTGGTTGCCGGAAACAATATCAAGTGAAAGTAGGTTCAAAAAGAGAAAATAAAATGCAGAATTACATATGCGACAAAATTAAATAATATACATAATTCTTTTTAATTATTAGTGAGGGGTAATATAATTTC
The DNA here is from genome assembly GCA_030762175.1 of Metallyticus violacea. Classification (NCBI taxonomy): domain Eukaryota; kingdom Metazoa; phylum Arthropoda; class Insecta; order Mantodea; family Metallyticidae; genus Metallyticus; species Metallyticus violacea. The sequence continues at coordinate 251,968,372 of CM060846.1, read as the reverse complement.
TTGGTAATACTCATTAGATTAATATATTTATTTAATTAAATGCTGTAATGAAAAGAAAAGTACTAGATACGTAAACAATAAAAATACGGATGTCGCTCCAATATATAATTTTCTGAAGCAGGTAAAGTAAGGACCTTTCCATTTGCAAACAGAATTTATATTATTTAGATGAGATAACCGAGATGCATAAATGTGCTTGTATATATGTGAATGCCCCAACAACTAAAAGTACAGTAACAACCATGGTGTTTACAGAGCGGAAAATAGCCTTAGTGCTGACATGTTGGCTGTGCCAAACAAACCACCTGTGGTGCCTCAGTAGTAAAAACCGACGTTAAACTCCTCTCAAAAAAAAAAAAAAAAAAAAAGTGCGAAGCAGGGAGAATGCGTGTGGGGTAAAACGTGCCATCTCTACCAGAAAATACTTGCAGCCCTCGGAGTAAGTAAATACATCTCCAAAGGATAATATAACTTTTTGCGAATAATTGTAAACGGGAAATACATTGTGAACTCTATGTGCTGTAGATCTTTGCAATGGATAGCGTGTTCGAGCAGATACACGTGGTTGAAGCTCCACGAGTATGGTCAGCAAAGTTTCCAGTCCCTTACGTGACTGTGGTGAAAATGCCGCGCCGAAGGTAACGGCCTCTGGTGAAGCTCGTGCGGGTGCGCCAGCTCACCTGAAAATTTATTTAGCCACCAAAAATAAAAATATTTAAAACATACTACGCTGTTATCACTGTAGCAATAGAAAGTACTAAGTGAAAAACGCTACAGTGGGCGAACCACAAGTGCATGAACGTAGTACAAGGTACACAATAACTTTATTGTCTAATTTTCACAATTATAGGTTGGTTAGTTATAGTAGTGTTTGATGTTCCAAATCAATTCGCCTTTATTTTTAAAAGAGATGACATTTTCACACTAGTGGTACGCTCTTTTATACAGGAAATAGCTCTCCTTCCTATGAGTACATAATTTAATATTGAAGGACACAGAATGACAACAGAGGTATTTAAAGTTGCTTCCTGATCATTAATGTGACAACATTATTTTGTCCAATTAAACGTTATATTGAGTGTTTTAAATCACTTAATTTGTATTCCAAAACATAGACCTGAGTTAGTTATTAATTTACAGCCAATTATATCGGAGTCGTATTGCTTTTCTTTGTTAAAATACTGAATTTTGTTTTTCAATACAAGACACAAACTTGGGACGTTTCTAGAATGGCATAGAGATTTTTTGATTGATTTATTTATGGACGCTATTTAACATCTCAGGTCATCAGCGTCCCATTCAACTCGGGGCGTGAAACGGCCGACAAATTTTGCCCAGAGGCCTCTCTTTCAGGCTTGAGGTTCTTTTCGTGCCGTAAATGTACGGGTCCCACGACTTTACTTCCCTTCTCTTCCGAAGGAAGCCATACTAGGATTTTTGACGCCCGAAAAAATCCATCGCACCTGGCCGGGTTCAAACCCGCGATCTTGGGTTTAGAAGGCAAGTATGGTAACCACTACACTACCAGAACCGACTGGCGTAGAGGTATTATAACACACATATAAATTATTCTGTAATATATTTCTATTAAGTTAATTCTGTCTGTGCATTTATTATGAACAATATTCAATTATAACTTTCATTTTATTTTCAATATAATGTTATTTTTGTTTATAAAAATAAATAAAGCTGTAAAAATATGTCTTTATTGAAAGACAACTCATTTTTCGCACAACTTAACTTCATTTACAAAGTCAAATAGTGTCAATTGTTTATTGTTTTCAAAGTTAATGTTTTGTTTTTAAAACTAAATTTTTTTATAAAAGTAAATTAAAAGTGTGAAAATATTTTTGATGCAGCATAACATTTTTAGCACACTTAACTCCCTTTTGGAAAGTTAAATTTTGTAAATTTTTTCAAAGTTAATATTTTGTATGTATTATTACTTTTTATTATTAAAAGTAAATCAAAGGAATGAAAATATTTACCGAATCAGTTTTAGTTTTTCCCCAACAGTTTCATTTTGTTTTCCAGCATGCTATTGAGATGCTATTCAGTACTTGCACAATGGTGTATCTTCATTTTCTATTTTTGCCACCACATAGTTATGCAATACACGTTATATCCGACAGTCACGTAGACACCTATATGACGTCACCTTTCTCTACAAGTTTGATCTTATTTTCACCTTCCCGTCAGTACGGCGGCAGACAACCTGGTACTTCTCTGCAATTTCGAACCTACTTTCGCTTGATATTGTTTTCCGCAGGCACATGACTTTCCCTGCTACTCTTTATTGATAACACGCGCTAATTTTGTCAGTAGTCATTACTCATCCGTATTAGAACCTCTGTGTCACCTCCACGTGTCCTCATTTAAGGTATTTCATGATGTTGTTTGTAAATGTTACTTTATATTTTCACCATCAGTGATTATTCGTTTTCTATCATAATCCTTTATTTTGCAGAGTTGAAGCATATTTCCGATCATCACCACCATCTTGTGTGTATCTATACACACACACACACACACACACACACACACACACACACACACACACACACACACACACACACACACACACACACACACACACACACACACACACACACACACACACACACACACACACACACACACACACACACACACACACACACACACACACACACACACACACACACACACACACACACACACACACACACACACACACACACACACACACACACACACACACACACACACACACACACACACACACACACACACACACACACACACACACACACACACACACACACACACACACACACACACACACACACACACACACACACACACACACACACACACACACACACACACACACACACACACACACACACACACACACACACACACACACACACACACACACACACACACACACACACACACACACACACACACACACACACACACACACACACACACACACACACACACACACACACACACACACACACACACACACACACACACACACACACACACACACACACACACACACACACACACACACACACACACACACACACAAGCTACCATGTTGTTTATAAAGTAAATTAACAATATTTAAACAACTGAGCATTTTGCTTACAGCATAACTACTATTTTTATGAATCAAAATGTTTATTTCAATGTGAATTATTGGGACTATCACAGAGTAAATTATTTTCAAAATATTTGCTTTTCTGCCTTAATCTTGTTAATATATTTTAGTTCTCATTCCATAGTCACTGCACATTTTTACCAACATATTTACCTCTACCCCTATAATCACAGCACATTTTAAATCATAGTTTATATCCCAAGAATTCAAAACATCATCCGCCATTTTATTTCACATCGTTTTTGGTAATTTATGCTTTTGTAATTACATATATTTTCAATCAATAACACCTCTCCAGGATTATCCATTTCTTAACATGAGTTGTCTACCTACTAGTGATCAATGGAATATTGTTCCAAAAATTATACTTGCCCCATGAAAGTATACATGGACTAATTTTACTTCTCATCATTTTGTGTAACTGATTATGCAATCAATAAAAAGGGGCCACGTATTATACACTCTTTTTTCTTAACTGTCTGCTTAGTACTGATAAACAGAATATTACCCTGTCCCTGAAACTATCCTTCACTTCATTTCACATCATTTTTTGTAATTATATGTATATATGCAATCAATAAAAAATGGTCCCTTATAATTCATTTTTTGTTGTGGGTTGCCTATCTGTAGTGAAAAATGGTATATTGCCTCTTGAAAGTATACATGCCCCAAATTGTATACTGGTGTAGGCAACCCGTAACAAGTTTGGTTAAACTGGAGCCTTAATTACTTCTATTTTATCTTTAAGGCTTTCATAGTTGAGCTTCCTTTAGGCATCATTGTGGTCATAAATGCTATGCCAATAGACATTCTCAGCTTGCATCGTATTTTAATGATCAACAAAGGTGATTAAATGTTCTCATATATTTTTTCAAAAATGTTTTGTAGGGATAAAAATAATTGATCAATATAGAAGCTAATAACACCCGGCTGCTCATACCCTTTCCAGAATTATATATAATATTTTCTTCTTTAAGTATTTCATTTTGTGAGCGTTTACTAATATAAGTAAATTTGGCTGAAGCAATTCCCACCTAACGCTCAGAATGTTTGTTACCTTAGTAATCCTGTAATCCAGTAGTCCAAGAACAACACCACTATTTTGGGCAGACTTTTCTTTAGTTATATTAGTTTTATCTTGATATCCTTTGTATAGAAATGTTTTAAATGCCAGTAAACATCAAAATTTCCATGCTTGTTGGACCCCTTTAATTTTCCGGAATTTCAACAATTCGTTAAGAATAAAGTTTGTTAACAATTGAATTTGATTTTGAATTTGATCTGGTAGTAGGTAGCTAATAATTTTCTAATAGCTCAGGCAGCCTATTATGATTATCATATATTATATGCCTTTTTTCAGGAGGCTGTGCCGTAGGTTTTCTAGCAACATATGCTTATTTACCTCATAAAAATGAAACCAATGAAAGTATTGGTATTATTCTAAATCACAGAATTCTATATATTAAATGAAATTTTGTTAATCAACCATGCTTGTTTTAATATTCCAGCTTTAGATACAGCTCAAAAGTATAGCTTTCACCACTCAAGAGTTCAAACATCTTTCTATTCGTGTGGTTATGTGAGAAACTAAACAAACTTAAGTGGAACAAAGAAATTTATTTATGAGCCTGTATAATGTGTCAGCTTACAGATTTTTTATAGGAAAAAGGATGATTACATCTTTATTCTGTGAATGCAAAGATAAAAAATAAAAACTTGCATGGTGTTAACTGTATCCACGTCTGCACAATTTTCTGCCATTGCAACAATTTTCTTTATTGTATGTTATTTTAGCATTAAGATTAACTTCCTGTAATAAAAAGACACCATTTTATTCTGGTACTGAAACAGTTTACCTTTTTATTTAAAAAATGCTTTATTTGAAGGAATAATGGGATCAATTTTATCTAAGAATTGTGATACCTACAATGTGGCAAGTTAAAAATATTTGTATATTTCATGTACTGATATGCAGAAAATGGCTAAGATATGGTTACAGTTAAAATATACAATTATGGGGAATATCTAGATTATTTTATGATCTAGATATAGCTATTTTAATACAGCTTTGTTTGTTGCACAAAAATTTAATGGTAATAGCCTGTTCTGCATCAAAACTATTTCTGACTAGAGCCTTTTTCAAACATTTTATCAAAAGCATGGCCCTTTCACCCATTGCAAACATGTCATCCCTATAACCCTGAAGGGACTCAAATTTGTGTAATTAGTTCATATATAATACATTAAATCATTTTGACGTGTTTCCAAAATCCATTAAATTTTTTTGGATCCACATGAATATTTTTGTAGTAAAGCTTAACACCCAAATCATTAATAACTTCAAAATTTGCTCTAATAGATGGAAGATCAGTAAATATCTCATACTTTATTTTAATAATCCTTAGGCCTTAACCGTGTGATAGGACAACTGATTAGGGAATTTACTAAGAAAGGCATCATCTGAAACTTTTGATTTCTTCCAAATAACCATAACTGACTAACCATGAACTACAGGGAAATAACCTCTCTAGCAAAACTTGTCTTCAAAATGATTGATGCACACTACAGAGTTATCTGTCACTACAAAATTATCATCATTGATACATCCAGTCCATTTCTCCAACAGCATTTGATCCTTAGAGAATCTAATTGCTGAAGTGTCAGTAACACCGTAATTGAATTTACATCAAGCAATACACCATGAATGACCCATTATTAAAATTTACACTTATTTTAAAAATGTACTAGCAAGATTGATTAAGGTAGAACTATATAAATTTCTTCAAACTACCATACATTCAGGCAAAAACTAAATTCAGTATACTGCACATGTGATTACCCAACATCATACGGTTGCATACTAAATAGCTGAGGTAGCGCCATGTTGTACACAATTGAAAATTGCATTAAATAATATTATATTGCAGATGATCTTTAGTGTGTACCTTGTAGGAATGAAAGATGAGGAAGCAGCAGAAAGGAAAATTTTGATGAAATACAACATTCAGATATTCTCAATATTGCTTAGTCTTTGCCTAGACATAAAAAATTAGGGAGGAAGTAAAGCCCCCCCCCCCCTGTACTGGTTCCCCATCTGTGAACAGGTACAGTGTTCTATGCTAATAAATAATGCTAGTGCCTATTTCAGAGATCAAACCATAAAGGCCATATCTTAATTACATCTATTATGATTGTAGGAGTTATGGTTATAGTAGTGGTGCTGGTTGTAACAGTAGTAATAATGGCAATACTGCTGCAACTTTTGTTACTGTTGGTTATGTTTTGGTTGAATTAGGCAAACAACTTAATATTTATGTCAATTTTTATTACTAAGGCTGAACATGAAATAACTCACCATAATAAAATATTACAGCTTGTTTTGCTACACCAATGGTGATTTTTTGCTTTGATTGGTGCCTTTGAGTGCTTCCCATAACTTTCACTGCCCTTTCATTAAGAGATTAATCACCTTAACTGTGTTGGTTATTCACTGAAAGATAAAAAGCAAATTTATATATTAACCATCAGTAAAATTAGGAATTCAGTGTGTACTGCTAACTTTTGCTCATATGAAGATCAAATTTAGTGTACTGACTGAAATTTAAAATAATTCAGGAACATATTCTAAAATCCTAGCAATGCAATGTCAGTTTTGAAGGAAAATGCAGAAATACGGAATATATCTTTTCTTTTTGTTCATCTGGTTCGAAAAAGGAGAATAAAATCGACTGGTGGAGCGCGAACCATAGCCTTTTATACATTAACTGATACTAAACTAGCTTGTTAGTCCTCTTAGCTACTTTGCAGAATGAATGCTTTACTAATATTATTCCAGTTTCACTTTAGTTCAATGATAACTGTTTTAGGGTAGTTTCAACAACAGGCGTATTTTAACCTATTTATATTTTTAAATGGCACTGAAATAAAAGCATATCAATGCACGAGAATTAACAATAAGCATGATTGCATGTGACTAACTCATAAAAGGAATGAGATGAGAGACAGCCCGCAAATAAATGGAATGGTATAACATTGAACATTCATCAATAGGAGAGAGTTAATATATTACACATAAAAACAAAAGGAAACGTAGAGGACACTATCTCTAGATTTACGACAAAATTGAAAGCTGCTGGCAATGTGTTATCCGCTCAAGTGTAGTTAAGATGCGTATTCGTAGCATGAGAATTACAGATGTATAATATTTTTTTCCTGTATTTGATGCTCAATACAGATATTTGAGCTACATGTAGATTTTTGCTAGTTTCACGGCATTTATATAGTTTGACAAAGTAACTAAACAAGAACTTAAGTTTTCAAAGCCAGCACCGGCTACCCTGACTCTGTGAACCGACTAATTTCATTTTCATACTCTCTACGCACGTATGCCTGAACAATACTGTCCCGCAAAGGTATACATTTACTTCCTTGAAAGAAAATATTCAAGTAGAGGAGGAAACGAACATATAGACGTCATTAATCACCCGTTGATTGAATTTTAGACTTGCAGCTTATTCGAAAATATCACATAGGAAATCAAAGGAAAGAACATGTACTGGGAAGCGCGTGACGCTGACGTCGAGATCTGCCAGCACTCTACCACAGCGACGTACGACGCGGAGGATGAGAGTTCCAGGTGTTGCATAGGATACTTTTTTGTTATATTAATAACACACTATTATTAGAGTAGAAATGCAGACTAGCACCTTACCTAGCGGTTACCACTAATATTTGTATACTATAATAGGTCATAACTAGGATGTTGGAGTGGCGCGTCTGCTTCGTAATCCTTAATCCTGAGTTCGAATCTCGGTTGGGAATAAATTGCCTGAGTATTTTTTCGGAGTTTTCCCGTATCCTGCAAAGGCAAATGTCAGGCCACTCCAGCTTCATAAGCCTACCTGAGTATATAATCATCATCATCATCATCATCTCGCCGCTTGGCTTGCCACGGGGGGGGGGGGGTTCTCCGAATGGGCAGAGATTGCTCCCTCGACAGGCATCTGGCTCCGAGCAATGGTAGTTATATCTCTGTAAGAGGGGGACAATGAAAACAAACAAATCTTGTTTTAATAATGTTACAATTTCCAGTCCAACAAAAGTTGTCTTTGATTGATTTGGTTTATTTTCGGACGGTCTTTAACATTTCAAGTCATCAGCGTCCCATTAAATTCAGGGCGTGAAACGGCCAATAAATTTTGCTCAGAGGCCTCTTCTTTCAGACGACTTGTTCTTTTACATGCCGTAAATCTACGACATGGGTCCCACGGCTTTACTTCCCTTCTGAAGGAAGCTATACTTTAGGGTTTATACGCTGGAAAAAATCCATCTATCCTGGCCGGGATTCCAATAAACGCAATTTATAATTGAAATATGATGCTACGTTTATTTCTTAATCCAGAAATTGAAAATGAATGAAGATCGAGAAGTATTACCTTCGCATATACTTTAAAACTACCGTGGATCTTACAACTGCAAATATTTAAGATTGAATTTCCGTTACTGCAGATTCTAAGGTCAACACTTGTAATCAATAAATGAAAATGAAAAGCTAATTCATGTGTCTGGCTATATGTGAAACAACAAACTGAGCGAAGTTATGGCTTATAAGTAAAGGGCGGATTTCTATGACCTAGAACATTGGGAATATGCATACATTTGCTACTTAAACGTTTTTAAATATGTGTAAAAAGGACAAAAACATAATATAATTTAAAGCATTTATTCAATTTTTTATGAACTATCTCTAAGGTCTAGTGGCTAGTTTGCTGGCTTCTAAGACCAGGAATCACGGGTTTGATTCTCGGCTTAACATGGGAATATTAATTTAATTAATATCACTCTACACACTGCATAAATTCTAAAAATATGCATATGAGAGTGAATATATGTTTAAGAGCTTAAAACCAAAGTAATGCAATGCAGGTTAATAAAGAACTATGAACACCATTCATTTCTTTTGAGTAACACCTTAATTTTGTTTTATATTAACAATATCCCACCAAGTTCTATAATCATAAAAATATTAGTGGTAATTATTCTGAAATGAAATATATTATCTGCCAACAACATTTTGCCATGCAAAGCATTTAGAAAAGATATTTTTTCCATCATATCTATATGCTCATTTAATAGACTACTTTGTCCTCATAGACTATTTTGTACTTTATTCAATATAGATCTCTTGAATGTTCTACACAGACTACTTTTTCATTACAGTCATTTCATTCTGAATAAAGAATATCTTATCTTGATTTTTCTTATTTTGCTGGCTATCATAAATTTTGTTAAATGTATGAACAAATCATAAGTTAAATAGATATATTAATAATATTAGGATTTTGGAAAACTGACAGAGTTAGATTACAGTTTGTACACATTTTGATTGACTTTATTGTTATTTATGATTATTAGAATTATATGAACAAGCCAAATTATTTCTAATGTAGCTTTCATCATATCTTCTCCATTTAAAGAATTAATAGAGAACAGCCTCACAGTCACTTTAAATTTGTCACATTTGTAGGTTACCATAAAGCTTACTACAGGCCTTGACAGTTGGAAGTTATCATTTTCTACAAACCCTTAAAATCATTAGCATTAAAAGTATGGTTAGAAAGAATATCATTTTGTCAATAATTAACAACACACCTTTCTCTTGGTTGAAGGTGTTTTGAAATTTGCTGCAAATAATAAATGGCACCTGAATGATGACCAGTTAGTCCCACATTAAATGATGATGAGATCAGCTGAAGATAATGTTATTGTGGTAAAATGAAAGAAAAAAAACCTCCCAAATTTTATAATTCTGCAGTTGGCAAAAATAAATCATAAAAGTAAATTTAATTAAGAATATATTTTAACTTCTTTTTTAACTTTGCTTTTGTTTTTTTCTTTTTGCTAATAATAAATTTGTCTATTCTAGCACCTTATTCAAATCAAATATTCTGAAACTAGTATTCTGAAATTCTGCAACAGTATGTAACCCTTTCAAAGGGAGTTACTGTTTTTGCTAATATTTACTTCATCACTACTGGCACTTAGATCTTTTGGCATATTTTTATATCTAATTATCAAATTCTCTGATTTAGGTATCCTAATTAACCTCAAATTCTAAAGTAGAACACATTTTTAATCAATGCTAGTTTTCCCAATACTTTTAAGCACACTAGCACTTTTAATTTTCTATTAACTTTTACACTGCAATAACCTGCAAGTCACTTCAAATCATTTTGATCACAGTCCACATTAAGAATTCAAAATCATGCACTATTTTCAAGTACTTACTATGATATTCCACTATTTAGTAATATTATGATAATACAGTAATGCATTTTTTCTAAAAATTATTGAGCACCTATTTCATGGCCTATTTTATTCCTTTTTTCGTACAATCTGAATCTTTCATTGATGTACTTTGCTCCAATAAAAGGTATGATGAAAAACTGCTAAATATTTGTGTAACTACATATTTTGTATGAATGAGATACCTCAGCAATAACTGTTCTATTTCTCCAGTTTCATTTTTGTAATGTTGATGCTTAATAATATATGTTTCATTAAAATTGTGAATACATACAGCAGAATTAATAGTTGGTACCTAGTTTTTTCAAGGAATAGTATGAATCTATTTTTTTCTTTGCTTTTTAGTGAATGTTTTGGTAATGGGGGCCCCATTATTGCTTCTTTCATTACCTTAATTTGACTGGCTTCCTGAGGTACAATATTTATTTAGGTAAAAGTGTTATAACATTAAAATTAGCATTTAGTTTTCTCAGATTGCATTTGCAAATTATACACAGCTATTCACACTTTTTAAAAATTGAAGTATGTGTGCATCAAAATATGTGAAATTCCAAATAAATATTAGCACAATGACTATTGTATTGGGTAATTTCAGAGGTTACCTACCAGTCCCCAAAATATAGTCACATTATTGAATCTAGGGCACTTATGTGTGTATATATATATTCAAAATCACAACAAAAAACAGTTGAGACACTTCAATATAAAGGTTCATAATGCAATCCATAAAATATAGAAATATTTAACATCACCAATTTCTTACTAATCAATAATACAATCTTGTGCACAATATAAGCAAGAAATTCTGACAGCATTTCCAATCTTCCAGCAACATGACTTATAAATTTAGGAGGAAACTTCCAGCAGCGTAGCTTATAAATTTAGGTGGGAATAACTAGAAGTGTGTGTTAAATAGGAAACGAAAGCTCTGTTCTCATTTTGACTTCATTACGCCCATAAAAAGGGAGAACAAAAAATTAATAATAATAATAATAATAATAATAATAATAATAATAAATATTTTAATTTGTGAAAACAGTGATAATAGTGACAGTAATAGTAATAATCATATGGAGTTTGTGTGGAATCAATAAAAATACATAGCAATAACAATTGCTATATATCACCATCCTAGAAAGGTTTCAAATATGTTGTCTCATATTATGACGGACGGCGACAACAACAACAACAACAACAACAACAATAATAATAATAATAATAATAATAATAATAATAATAATAATAATTGAATTGGAAATAATATTTTAGTATTAGGGATCTCACATACCTTTATAAAACAGTGATTGAGTGGTTATTGTACTGAACAGAAAGATGGTTGTGTAGCTTGGTGCCTGTAGGATAAACTTTTTTTTAAGAAGGGTGATGCTACACATTTTCTAAAGAATGTTTGATTTCTGCCTTGTATTATGTGGATGTATCATGTCATTTTGGAGGATTTTACTAATAGATGTTTTAACAAATGTCAACAACTTATAAATACAGAGTTGAAAGTGTCATTGTTCTAAACTGTTTATATAAGTGTTTGGATGATTTTTGAGGTTTTGCTTCATCCATCGTTCTGAGTTTTCTTTTTTGTAAGATTGACAATTTTTTGGTAGAAGATGACCTTGCGCATAAAATCAACCCATATCTTAGTAGGGAATGAGAATCTGAATTATACATATTCAGGGCTATGGACATATACATAATACTATGTGTTCATAGCCTTAAAAAGCACCACGGTATACTCCAAGTGGTCTCTACCCACTGCTGCCTCTCCTCTCAACAAAGACGTTTAACACCACAGCCACAAGACCGGATGAGAAGATTGAAAACGAAACTTACTCAATGCCGTAAATAAGAGAGTCGCGACTCCAAAAGGAAAACATAATGCATGTTCTCAACGATAACTTAGTAAACAACGATAATAGTTTGTGGTTAAAAATTTTGCCAGTGTTCCTCTATAAAAAAAAAAAAAAAAAAAAAAAAAGAGAGAGAGAGAGAGAGTCTTTCTTTTGTTAACTCTGGGTTCTCTCCGCTAAGCCTCTTCCATGACTGTCTTCATATACCAATATTTTTCCTTTCTTTTGGTTCCTTTCACACATCCCACCTTATTATTTACACCGCTATCTAATATGCAGGTATTGTCCTGGGCCTGAAAACAACTGTAACTGGCTACTGTTTGGGCAGCTAAAGTCGTGATTGCCTAGACTTCAATGGGCAGCGTCTTATCACGTTGTTCCAGCTTCCTTTCTTTACCAGCTCGAAGGTCTTTGTCCTATATCATGTTAATGTTCTTCAGTTATTAATTTTTATCGAGCTGTGCAGTTTTATTATTCAGCCGGATTTTTATTATTTCCAGCAGTTTTTCCAAATCTTTGCTTTCTAAGCTTAAATTGATATTTTTTTGAGTAGTGTTTAACACCCGTTTTAACTAATGAGGTACCTCAGGAGGTGGACACTGATGATATATAAAATGAAATGATAAATTGGGAAAAATTATATTTTCTTCTAAGGAAGGAAACGTTCCAGGCCTAAGTTTAGGGTACCTCCGCAGCATTTGCCAGTTATGAGGACCGAGTAAAACCTGAAATAAACCTCAGTCAGGGAGGACGGTCCTAGAGGAATTCGAACCCCAGACCTGCCGCTCACGAGTCCGCTCCTTAATGACCTTGGCCACTCGTGGCAGTTTAAATTGCTATTGTTTAGGCTGTATTCATTACTGCAGAACATCTTGCGCATTTAGAATGGCGTTTCTATTCATATAAAAGTCATGCAAAATCATACACAATCATGTCATAAAATTCCTGTTCACAGTAGCCAATATATTAACACACTATGCAATTAAAGACCATTTTAATTGCATTCAGTAGTAATCTAGCACTTCATAAACTATTAATAAGAGTGTGATTAGCTGTATAATCGCACACATCTATGAATAGTTCATCAAAGATTGTATTTCACAAAATTTTAACTCATACAAAAAGATCTGGTATATCCTTTTATGGTGTAAAGTTATTACAGAATATGCCTGAAATATTCACGATATTATATTCCTAATATTGATAATGGTGGGCTAAAATTATCTGCCTGTATTCATTGTCTTAAATCTCTCTCTCTCTCTCTCTCTCTCGCTGCATTATTCAAACTCCTCTAGCTTTCCAGTAACATGACGACATGTGTACATGTATTATTTTTTATTAACTTTTATGGTTGAAATATAATATAACGTTGTCTTTATGGTGTATAGGTGGTTTCAACAATTTTACATCATAGATTTAGCTGGCAACTGGTTGTCATTATTGTACTGTCTTATTGCCATGACAGCCAATACTCAATAAAATCTTGAGTTAGTGAGGTTTACTTCCTAAACATAAATTCAAGTTCCACTGCTTAATCTTTCTCTTCTAGTGTCTAATAAAGCATGTTCCACCAGCAACAATAATAATTGCAATAATTTTGTCGCGCACATCACTTGTTTTGAGTACTTGAATAATGGGACAGATCCCTTGGATATTGTGCTTTTAGTGATGAAGCGTATTTTAACGTTAACGGTTATATCAAGTCAGAACAATAGATGTTGGTCAACACAAATCCATACATCTTACACGAATCGCCGCTGCACTCACAGAAGTTAGGGTTTTGTGTGCAATTTTTCGACGAATAGTGGGCCCGATTTTTTTTGTTTACAAAATCCTTGAGATTCAGGCTTGTAAGTATCTCTGTATTGCTGTCCACAGTGAAATTATGGTATATATTATCATGATGTGCACGATAAAATGATTGCACTGTATAAAGTGGAGCGGTCCGAAAGAGCTTTTGGTACTAATATAGTTGACAGTAAGGGGAAAATAAATTCCTTCTCCAACTCAATGAAAAAATTATTGACATGACAACAGCATCTATAATGGCCAAACATTCCAATGAAGTAGCACCTATAAAATAGGTTAAATAGGTATTATATCTACTATTCTTAAAAATGCATTCTTTAGGTTTATATATATATATATATATATATATATATATATATATATATATATATATATACTTTTATAATTTCTCTGCCTCAATTAGCACAATGCAAAATAGAAAATTGTAATAGGGCTAATTTATGCCACTGAGAGCAAAGTGCTTTAAAGGTAGCCCATATATCTCCAAAAGTTTTTTGAAAGAGACCATTACAAATTGAGTATATGTATCCCGAATTATTCAACTTACCGGCTTCTACGGCTAGCATCACCGGTGATCTGAGTGAAAGTGTTTGGAGAGTAGAGGAACAGAACCGTTAGAAGCGGGAGGCCTAGTAATGGTAATAGAAAATAGTGAATCCGATAGAAGAAACTATTTTATTGATTATGCATATAATTACATAAGTTATATAATATGAATATAAATTTGTATATACATTGGTAAGCATACTTTCAGGGTCAAGTATACTATCATGGATGAAGTATACATTCGATAGCAAGCATAATTTCAGGGGTGAGCATGCATTCAGTGACCAGCATAATTTTAGGGGCAAGTATGGATTCATGGGCAAGCTTACTTTCTTGGAGCAAGCATAATTTCGGGGCTAAGTATGCATTCATGGGCCATTAATCTTTCAGGGTTTTTTTTTCGCTACTAGAAATGGTTAAGTATCGGCCATAATTTTATTAATTATATATATATATATATATAATTGCACAAATTACCAAAATGGTGAGCGATGTGAGAAATTCTTAGTGAGAAAGCATTAAACTAAAAATGCAAGGAGATAATGGAGAGAAGTAGACATGTTAGTAAAAATGCGCGAGGGGTTGCGAAATGTATTAACGATAGAATAAGCATATATTATAATAATTCTCACTGACGATATTTATAATCATTGACACTGAAATAATAATAATAATAATAATAATAATAATAATAATAATAATAATAATAATAATAATAATAATAATAATAATGTATCGATCAAAGAATAATTACACTACAATCTAACTGCTAAATTGTGTAAATATTTGTTAATTTTTATAAACAATATTTTTGGATAGCTAAAATATATAGAAAATGGCGGTAGGAGATATGTTTTAATTCTGCAAAAAACAAGCTGTTAACGATGAAAAATTGTGGTGAAATTATAAAATAGCATTAACAAATAATATTACGACATGCCTTAAGCGAGCTGACGCGCAGGTGATTTGAGCACGGCTTCCTGACGTCTATTAAGCAAACTGAACGTGTGTAACCAAAAAGAGCAGTAGGGGAAAATCACGTGATTGGTGGAATCAATCTCGCATGTGTGCTTCTCAAAATCACCAGTGAATGGGAAACCCTGCCTAAACCGGTACAATGGGGAAAACCAAAGCTCCAGGGCATACCCCAATCAAGTGAAGACCTGCACAAGATGACTGGCGCCATGGTGTCTGGACGTTGTAAACCTGTTAGAACCTCCATGCCAAGTTCTGACGTCACTGCACGGGTTGCATGAGCGCCATGAGTTCGGGACAGGTGTGAACAAGATGGAACATGTAGAGGATAGATGAAAATAAGGTGCATTGCATAACTATGCAGTGATAGAAAAAGGTGAATATACGCGATCGAAAAGAACTGAATACCATACCAATAACACGTTCATAAATAAAATATGCCTGTTTGCGAAAAAAATCTTATACAATGTTTAACTTAATCAGCTCTGTCATTGACTTATATCAAATAAAAATAAATATTACAATAAAACCTTTTTAATTTTGGAAAAGAGAATTTGTATTGCAAAGAAAGAATATTTTCACTCCACGCTTGACATTTAATAAACAAAAACGAACATTAGGAGAAAAAACTTTACTTTGGAAAAAAGTTGTGTTACAATAAAAGTATATTTTCATTTTGTGATTTGCAGTTATAAACAAAAACGTATATAAGAAAAAAAACATTTACTTTGGCAAAAAAAAGTACTATGCTGCAATAAAAATTCTGTCACTCTTAGATTGACATTTAATAAACAAAAACGAACATTAGAAAAAAAAACTATTTAACTTTAGTAAATAAATAATTGCGTTATAATCAAAGAATATTTCCATTCTGCGAATTACAATTATGAACATAAAACGGTTATGAGAAACTTTGGCAAAATAGACAATATGTTGTAATTAAAAATATTGTCACTTGGGGTTTGGATTTTAATGAAAAAATATAATTAGAAACAAAAACTGTTTAACTTTGCAAAAAAAAAAAAATGTCGGATTGCAATCAAAGAATATTTTCACTCTGCAATTTACAATTTTAAACATAAAATGAATTTTATAACCAAAAATGTTAAATTTTGCAAAAAAAAAAGATATTATGCTGCAATAAAAATACTATTTTCATTGCGAAATTGACTTTCAATAAACAAATACAAATATTGCAAACAAACAACTGCTTAACTTTGCAAAACAGAATTTTTGTTGCAATAAAATAATACCTTCACTTCGTGATTGACTTTCAACAAACGAGAATATATATTAAAAATAAAAATACTGTTATACTTAGCAAAAATGATATGTTGCAAAAAGTATATTTAGTTTTGAAAAACAAAAATGAACTCACCATTGCAGAGATTTCATAATATACCGCCAACTTTGGTAAAGTCTGCCTTACTCCCTAAGGCATACCACTAATGATCTTTTTATAATGTCCGCCTTTCACCACTGCCCTGCTAACGACTTGTCGGAGCCCGGTTTTCTTAGAACCTTGATCCGTACACATACACTTGTAAGGAATTCCGTTTAAAGTGCTTTAAATTGTATGGGTTAAGTGGCATAACGGGTTTTCCCGTTCCCTACTAATGGGATTTATGCGGGCTCCTTTTTTTTCCAACCTCCTATCGCTCCACTACGTGACCAGACAAGCACAAGGAGGCAGATCTGCGCACTGTAAAATTGCGATACTACCCCACCATAACCTCCACCAAGGCCAAGTTCAATATATCACTTGAAGTTCAGTTAATTTACATGGTCGGCATGATTGATCCTTCCGCCAAGTGCGAGTTGCGAAGCGCTTTCTACAGACAGAAGAAAATAGTGCATCGGAAACTCATCGCAAAATGAGCCTTATTTATGGCGCAAACTGTATGAATGAGGGTGTTGTGTGTGAATGATGTAGGAAATTTAAAGAAGGCCGAACTGAGATTCATGATGAGGTTGGACAAGGACGTAGGTCTGTCGCTAGTGAAGAACTTGTTCAACGATTTGATCAAGTAGTTCGAGAGTAGTTCATTTTAGTTCACTACGTTTTGCATATATTTTCATTATATTTTCATTATACTTTTGAAATTATATGCGTATATTAAATAAATAAATAAAATGTGCACGGAGTATTCGATGGAATTATCATGACAAAAACAAAATTTCATCTAATATTTTATTGTGCTAGAAACTTTATAGCTGAATTTGTACGTGAACTGAAATAATGAAACAAAACATCAAGACTGTTATCGAACAGCTTTGCTTTCAGGGTGAAATACTTTCATATCAGTGAAGTGGAGGAAGATGATAGGCAGGAATAAAAAGAAGTAAATATGAAATACGATACAATATACGGATATTACAAATTATACACATGTACCATATTATATATGCGATTTTTTATAAATGAAGATATATAAGTGTTAATGTAGAACAAGACAGAATAGCTTTATCGTTATTCGCGATTACAATTACCAGGCTCGCCACACAATTTTATCCACTTTAAACGGATTTCCTTTCAAGTATATGTATACTAAATACATTTTTGAAACACAATATCATTTGTGCACAACGTAACTTTATGTTTGAAAAGTGAAACATTGTTTTTTTTCTAATATCCGTTTTTGTTTATTAAAAGTCAATCGTGAAATGAAAAAGTTATTTTTATTGCACCGTAAATTCCTTTTTGCAAATTAGGCAGTTTTTTGTTTCCAACGTGTGTTTTTGTTTACTAAATGTCAATTGAGCCATGAAAATACTATTTTTATTGCAATATAACATGTTTTTATGCGTAGATGAACAGGTTTTCGTTTCAAATATTCGTTTATGTTTATTAAAAGTGCGGTACGATCCCGGAAAATCCGGGATATATAACAGCGTTCATCTTAAACGCTTAAAAAGTTTAAAAATGTTTTCTTTACCCTAAATAAACATAATGACTATTTCTCCTTTGTTATATTTTAATGTATAGCATTATTCTCATGCCTTTTGTTGAACTTAATACTATTTTCTTATTTGGTATGGACTGCAAGGAGCGGGAATATACCATACAAAGTGCTGAACGGTGATAATAAATCATTCTGAATTTGGGAGATTTTGCACAACAAATCAGATCATACTTTGAAAAGGATAAAGAAGGTGACAATGTGAGAATTACTAATCTACATGTTTATAAATATGAAGATGGAGGTGCCCAAACTCTTTTCTGTATGCTGGAAAGGTGAATCAGATAGGAAAAATCTAAAACCATAACCATAGGCGCCGACTACTAGGGGCCGAAGGGGCCTGGGCTTCCCCAATATATCGCAGAGTGGTCTAAGCCTGCCAATATTTCCAAAAGTAGATGATAATATGTGCAAATATTTAATTTTAGTTTGAATGTGCCAAATTAAAACACACATATATATTATGAGGAACTCGCCTAAAAGACGTTAATTCTCAATCAGTTAAAATGCGATGATGAATCTAAATGAGATCATTCAGTTTAATCAAATGGGCGGTTTGTTTCTCATTATTGCCGCCATTTCATTCCAATTATGAGCCAGTTGGTTCCGTTTCTTGAAGAACTGTCAATGGCGGACTCATCAAATATATTGTAAAGAAAATTGTTTTTACTTTAAATTCACGTTTTTAAATTATTTTTCTACTTGTGTGTATGTGTGTTATTCAAGATATTTTGTCACACTGATACAGTTAACACAGTGCTACAAAAGAAATCACTGAAATTTTAGGAAGCATATTCAATAGTTCAGCGCCTGGCAGATACTCTTTCACATATCACATTCATTTATGACTCGTTTTGGTAACAAATCATAAAAAAGGTTAAAAGAAGACATTGTGAATGTACATTAAGATTTTGACAAAGAGCAGCAAACAGCTTATTTATCA
The DNA here is from genome assembly GCA_030762175.1 of Metallyticus violacea. Classification (NCBI taxonomy): domain Eukaryota; kingdom Metazoa; phylum Arthropoda; class Insecta; order Mantodea; family Metallyticidae; genus Metallyticus; species Metallyticus violacea. Next base: position 251,948,818 of record CM060846.1, on the reverse strand, counting down.
CTTATGTTATGTTTGTATTTCATTATATAAATTGTTATATTATGATGAAATTATAGCATTATTGTACTATATTCTATATTCTGTGTATAAATACAGTGAGTGAAATAAATGGTAAACAGTTTATTCTAAACCAGCATAAAAGAAAAGCTTAAAGTTAAAAATATAACTTGAGCTCATTGGAAAGAATTGTGTAGTACAGGCATATAACCACTTTTACATAAAACTGCAATCATAATTATGACACTGAGAAAATAAATTGTTTATTGTTTAATACAATTGTTTGAATTTCTCCTCGCAATATCTCAATACTCTTATGTTGTATACAGAATAAGTTAAACTATGAATGATTAGCTATTATCAAGCAGTTATCTCAAATTTAATGTTCGCCTGAAAGATTTTTAACCATGCCTTTGTTAATTATGTTACAGAAACCACAACACTTTTTCCTCAGAAGTTTCTATCATATAAAATACAGCCATTTTTATTATGAAACATATCACAAGATAGAAGAGATATTTAAATATTAATTAGAGGGCTTGAAATAGAACTTTTCTTTCTTTTTACATATTTTAACATACATCATAAATAATACTAAGATCTGTGCTAAGAATGTATAGAGCATTACTTTAATTTCTTTTAATAAACGTAAAAATAGGCTATACATTTTCAAGATTTTAGCCTACTGTACTTATAAAGTACTTTTACTTGAGCAACTTATCCTTCAAATGAGAAAAATTAAGAAATGTAATTAAATGAACAATTCTTTTAAATTATATAATTACACTGGTGAGAATGTAGATAACGCATGTTAATTATAATGTTTAAATTACCTGATTGTTGAAACACTGTAGTAAGAACTATACACAAAACATTTAGCTTATTACTGAAGAGACAATATACAGATATATTCTGCTTTGATTCAGACAACATTATCTGCAAATCATTATCATATTCCTGGTAGCTATAATCTTATCAAACAGTACATTATAGATAACTTGGTGTTAGGACCACATGCACGCACACACACACACACACACACACACGTATGCAAATCCAATTTATTGTGATTCAATAATCACATGGCACCATTAGTTTATGCAGTGGTTCCAGTTGAAACCAATGGTAGAACAACTTAAGATGCTTGTACAATAGTACAACTGGCAATGAAATTTGTAGACGCTGCATAATGCTACCATATACTTAAATGGTGATTGTCTATGAGCAGTACAGAAATCTCTTCATAGGTACAGATGTTAACATGCCAGCACTTTTCTTATACATTTCCTTTCAAAATAAAAGAAAGAACTCTATCCAGAGATATGCTTGTTATGAGCTCTAGAGTTTCATAATTTTCAGAATCAATCACATAAAAATAATTGCATGGACTATCTTAAGAACTTCAGGATACTTTAGAAAGAATCTCTGCTTTTTTGTTCAACGAACCCATTCTAGCACATCCTTAACACTGGTTCTTCTTGTTCTTCTTCCTCTTCTACTCCTCACGGCCACGGGTGGTCGAGGTCATTAAGGCGCGGACTCGTGAGCGGGAGGTCTTGGGTTGGAATCTCGCCAGGACCGTTTTCCCTGACTGAGGTTTTCTCCAGGTTTTCCTCAGTCCTCATAAATAGCAAATGCCGGGGAGGTACCCAAAGCTTAAGCCTGGAACGTTCCCTTCCTTAATAATAAATCCTTTCCGAATTTATCATTTCATCTCATGTATCATCGTGTCACCGCCTGTGGTGCCTCAATAGTAAAAACGGGCGTTAAACACTACTCAAAAAAATCTACTACTTCTCATACTCCTCCCCATTAGTTTTTACCTGCTTAATTAATTTCTTTAGAAATGAATCTAAAATCTTGCTTAGATTTGTTACTGGTAAACACGGATGGTTTCCTCCTGCCATCCAGTATTAAAATAATTTATCCTACAGGATGAGATGATGGAAATAACAATAATGACGATGACAGTGATAATAATAATAATAATAATAATAATAATAATAATAATAATAATAATAATAATAATAATAATAATAATAATAATATAAGGTACTTGTCTCATAACTGTTACGGCAGGATAATTATAAAAACCAAACCAGGATCACTCACCTCATTAAAGTCGGTATATTCCAATTAATCTTTGTTCACTGTTATTTCAATTCCAAAAGCATTAACTTTATAACAGTTATTTTCGATATTATGAAATACAATTCTTTCTCAATTTGCAAAAATTCTGAATTAATTTTCATTTCTCTCTCCTATTTAGTAAATATAAAGTGGAAATATACACAATGCTGCGCAATATAATCATTAATATATGGTGACACATGTTTAATTAATCAAAATACAATTACAAAAAACTGGTACTTCTGCTACAAAAAAAAAAGTGCCTTATTAGTAACAAATCTATGCTTTGCTATCATAAATCCAAAACCTGCTACAGTGCTAGGAAAACTTTACTCTGATATCACAAAACCAGCATCATAATTAACAATGTCAAAATGTGATATAACAAAATTTGCAGTGTCGCAGTTAACCTCCAGTAAATGAATATAAAATTCATTTCCGTTACCATTTGGAAGGTTAAATAAAAAAGAGGAACCTGTTGAAATAATACTTCAACGGTCATAGAATGTTTTTAAACGCATGTGCAATACAAAAGAAATATTTTATAGAAAGTAGCGAAACATTCCCATATACAACAAATGTTTAACATGTGTTGAAAGAAAGAAAATAAAAATAAAACATGAAAATCTACATTTGCAGGCAGAATGTATTAACAATATTGCAATAGAATGTCCCATATATCCATCCATCCATCCATCCATCCATCCATCCATCCATCCATCCATGTACGGTGCCCAAACGAAACATAATTAACACGTTATGTGCGTGCGTGCGAGCGCGCGCGCAACACTTTTTTTTTTTTTTTTTTTTTTTTTTTTTTTTTTTTTTGCAATTGTAGAGATCTCATTTCGAAATATCACATCGCAGACCATGACTGACCTACAAATCATCTGTTTCCTATTCTTTTACATGAGCAATTCGGTCGCGTAGTCACATATTGTGATTTTTGACTAATACAGCACGTGTGCTGTGAAACTCAATCTAAATTATTATTTTTTTGTTTGGGCATTCTCTGTCCTAAATACTTAGCGATGCTGGAATGCAAACACATATTTCACAGGGATTTAGGGACAAAATATCCTTTTATTAAAAAAATTTGGAGGGATAAAATATTCTTTTATTACAAAAATAACTTTTGACAGTGATGATCAATATGCACGTTGTGGCTCAGCATTCAGCATCTAATGGTGATGCATATGATTTAATCAAACGTTTAAATATAATCCCTTTAGAACAGTGTAGGTTCAAATACAGTAATAAAAAGTTTTTAATATTTTTATATCTTTATTCAAAGACTTCAATATCAGAGCTTCTGAAGGCTCATGGGCTTTTCACACAGTATTTAAAAAAATTAAAATAAAAGGCAAATAAACCCCTAAAATGTTTGTTCTCTGTCTGCTTTTCAAATATTATTTTAAAAATATTTCAGGCAAATCTAGATGTCCTGGAACAAAATGGTATATTATTACTGCAGCAATAATAGGAGAATGCATATTATTTCTCATTGTTAACTGATGTGTCAAACCTGCAAATATAAAGTTATTTCTTATTGTTCAATTTTATGATCCTTATTTTTGTGTTAAAGTGAAAGTAAAATTTCATTCTCAACATGGTGAAACATTGCACATTGTTGCGTAATAATCTAGTAAGGTGTTGGAGAAGAATAACGTTACAATTACGACTATTCGATTTTGCAGTGGCAATAGAAACAGTAATTTTTTGGTGAGCAGCACGAAATGGAGGAATAATCTTTTTAGAAAACAGATTATTTTTTGGGTGGGGAACTGCTTGGAATAGAATGTGCACAGTACAATATATTTTTCTTGTGATTGTCTACCTATTTACTTGCAGAGTGTAATTATAAAGTTGTACTCTTATTGGGAACTTAATTAAAAGTTAGTAACAGCAAAATAGAATAATTATAACAATACAGATCTTCGGTATTATGTAATACAACGCTTCACCCATTTACTTAATGGTAAAGAAGGTATGTACATTTTTAAAAGGTTTGTCCCCTCTCACCCTGGAAAGATATACATTGATATTTTCTAATCTTCTTTAATGTTTGATCTAGCTATGTATTAGTGTAGTACATGATTGAAACCATCTAAGAGTAGTATTGATGATATATTGGCATTCTGATTCATATTTTTCTTTGTTTAGTGGAATGTGAACCAATCTACGTATGAGTTAAAATGTTTATGATTTCATGCTGGTGGGGCCTAGGGTTTAAGCTATTATTCTTTATGTAATTGTATGTATAGGATTTTTGTACATGCCAAAAGAAATGTTGCTCTCTTTTCTGTAGATCTAGAGTCCAGGGAGGGTAAAACAAAACATCTTTCTCAACTTCCAAAGTAAATGTTATTTATTGATATTGTAGATTTAGTAATTTTAAATCATTGTTTCCTTGTTTTTTTTGGATGCTTTTGCAAATATGTTGTCTACATAGCAAAACCAAGTTTTGAAAATGAGTGGGTAGGCTTTTGTTATGTGCGACTATAGCACTCATGAATAGGTCTGTAAAAATGCAGACGGCGAATCATGGCCAAACCAGAGTTCTGTTTATATATGTGTCTATCGTTAGTATAAAAAAAATGCAAAGTTGGATTAAGTTGGTGAAATCTTCATTTTCATCTTCGGATATGTTGGTAGTGTGAAACCACTTTTCCAGAAATATGATTTTTTTATTTGTTTATTTAAGGACGCTCTTTAACACCTCAGGTCATCAGCGTCCCATTTTATTTAGGGCGTGAAAAGGCCGACAAATTTTGCTCAGAGGCCTCTTCTTTCAGGCTTGAGGTTCATTTTCGTGCCGTAAATGTACGACACGGGACTCACAGTTTGCGCTTGGCTCATCTGGTGAGCCAAACGGGGAAAATAAGCGCCTCCCAGCTCCAGCTGAGGGACTAGATCCGCTCCGCAGCCCTTCTCCATACGGATGGACCGACTTCGCCGCCACCGGACCCACAGCAGTGCGACGCCCACTCAGCGCTTCTCAGCACCACCGCCGCAGCTCTCTTTAAGGAAATGGCGAAAGCCAGCTCCTCAAAGAAGAAGAAGAAGAAGAAGAAGACCGCAGATCCCCCTCGCCCACCTGCCGCCGCTGCCCCCGCCGTCACAACATCCCCGACACCGCAGCTCATACTGACTCTATTTCTGATCCTACTCCGCCGCAGACACTTGATATCCAGCTCACCCGATCATCAGAACACCAACCGTCATCTCTTCACGTGCTTCCTCTGGCCAAATGAGTGCTGTAATCCCCGCAACATTTGCTCTACATATCTGCTCCGCTCTCTGCAGAGACGCTGGCCCTCCGTGTGCAGCACTTCCCGAATTTACTCCAACTTCGGCCCCACTCCACTAGTCAGAGTGGTCTTCCTCGACCAGGAGGAACGCGACGCTGCCATCGTTGCCGGGTTCCCTCTCTACAGCCACATCCTCAAGGTCGAGCCCAGTCAGCACATTCACATCTGCGTGTCGCCGTTGCTGCGGTTACGGCCACACAGCGCAGGATTGCAGAAGGCCCGCCCGCTGCCACTACTGCGGGAGCAATGCCCTCACCACCGAATGCAGGCAGCATGACCTGACTCGCCGTCGCCGTTACTGTACCTTCTGCGGAGGATCAGATCAGTACACCGGCCAACACGCACCAGCGCCTTCCTGCACCTCAAGCTGCTCCGCCCTCTACTACAGGCCCTGGCAATTCCTCATCCGACACCGCTCTTCCTACCTCCCAAACGGCTTCATCACTGACCCTCCCTCTCCCAGCAAACCACAGTATCGTCAGCGAGTTCACCGATAAGATCCACTCTCTCGAGAGGTGCCTAACAACACACCTCAACAACCTGCAAGCCAACGCCGACGAACTCTGGAGTCTTATCGGAGCCCAGAATGAAGAAGCCACCTCCGAAGAGTATGACACAGTCTCGGCCCTCCTTAAAGAACAAGTCGCACTCACCCGTCGTAGCCTAGATGCCCTTGCTTCGCGGCTTACCAGCATCGATGAAAAATTACCAGAACTTCGTAACACATGCTCCTCTGAGGCCATAGTCTCACACATACAACCCGTCTTCCAACAACACCTGGAACAACTCCGGCAGCAGTTCCTCTCCTCTGTCGAGCTAGTCTCCGTCCGTCTGGACAGACTAGAAGAAGCCTTCACAGAACTCCGCACACACAGCTACAAACAATTCGACGGCACCAGAAAACTGAACCTCAAGAACCGCCAACATCCCGTCTCATCCGGCAGAGCCGCCTCCCAGGAGTCCACCGATACCAAACTCACGAAAGAACCTCCGCAAGTACCCCGACCTCCCACCACACCTTAAAAGTGCAAATTGGGACTATTACAACCGACGCAGAGAGTACTTCGAGCAGGTTTTTCAGTCGGCCCCATTCAACAACACCAACAGCAGCAACAAAACCAACACAGAAACAACACATCTCACGGTAAAACGTTCGTTAAAACGACAAATCAATGAAAATTATGATTAAACTATCACTCCCATAATAACCCATCATATCATCACCTACAATTCTTCGGCTGCATCCAGGGTCTCTGACCATGTTTGTACCCGGCACCGACTCCCTTTGCCCATTGGCCGGCAGCATAGCATCTATACGCCCATAATAACGAAGGTGCTATTGCGGGACTTCGCTACCATTTCCTTCCATTCCCCATCCACTTCCGCCAATTAGCCAATTAATAAAGTAGTTTAGTAAAAAAAAAAAAAGGCTTTACTTCCCTTCCGAAGGAAGCCAGAAAGATGAGTATGGTGGTATGATGGGTATGAGTATTTATTAGTATGCCTGAACCAAGGCCAAAGCATCAAAGAAGGGAATCATCAGTCAATATCACAGTATCACTAATAATTTCCATTAAACGATAAGAATAATTGATAAGAGGCTCTCATAATTTTTAAATTACTAAGTTTCTTCACTAACTATTAGGCAAAAATATATGTAGGTGCATATTTGAGATTTATTATTGGGTGCATACTCTTGCTGGCTTGTGCATTCCTAAATGGGCTGTTATGAAGAAATATTGTGCTTATGTTGCAAATAAGGGCTTTTTGACAGTGAACATGCAATAGGATTGTTTAATTCCTTTTCCTGTTTGATTAGATATGTCACATGAGCAAATAACCAGTTGAAATGAGCAGATCAGTGCTGGGTAGAGATTTACCTTCACTTTAAGGAAAGTAAGTCAGACATAAAAAGCTCTCTCTAATAGCACAGTATACTTTTTTCTATTCCTGGAACAAATTCTTCTATTGAAAGGATTTTCTTTCATATAAATAACTCTGTACATTTAAGAAATATATTTTAAAAATAGATGATTCCAAATAAGTTTAATTTTTCAAATATTTATTTAGAAGTCCAAGAATTTTTTAAATTGTACTCTCTTAAACTGTTGCAAAAAATTCATCTGTGGTATGTATGGTTATGAATAAAAGTGACATTCTAGTAGATTATGTTTTATATATATTACAATTTGGATGATAATAACAATAAAATTGAACAGACTCCATTCATTTACATAAAAATTGGACATAAGTTATTGTAAACAAGTTTATTACATTAGTGTTTATATATATACCACTCCATTGTCAACAGCTTCATAACTACATTTAATAGAGTCATATATGTTACACATCTGTTTCAGTTTTATAAATACTTCAAACACATTTATGCTAAAGCTTAACTCCTTAGTTTTAAAAAATAAATCTTTATTAATGGCATTTTATTTCTCACAGAATTGAAACGAATCTTTGAAAGTCTGAATTAAATGAATAATTATAACAATTTTATGCATTTGTATTAATATTATATAATTCATTAAAAGTGTTCTGTATTGAAATTCAACCTATGAATTTTTAAACCTATAAAAAATCCACTGTCCCAAAGTTGTCGGCTGTCAGTTGTACTATTTTGATCCCCAAAATGTGGTCAGCTAATTTTTGTATATAAAACATAGTGGTTTAACAAATAAGTCCAGAAATAACTTTTTATTTTTGCTCTTTTTATCTATTGACTGATAAATATTTTTACAAATAAGTACATGCTGATTTAGTAGATTTTCAAATACAAAAACTACATATTACATCTTAATATTACACTTTATCTGAAAAGATACATGGGTTTTACTTTTAACTTATCCATTATCTTAGAAAAGATAGACTGAATTGACATTGGTCAGTATTTTCTAATATTCTTTTTTTTTTTTTTTTTTGAATGGTGTTGAATGCATGTTTTTACCACTGAGGCACACCAGTAGTGGACATTGATGATACATGAAATGAACTGATATATTGGGAAAGGATTTTTTAAGAAAGGAAATGTTCCAAGCCTAATTATGATTTCAATATTTCCCATATATGAGGTCTGAGGAAAACCTGGAATATACCTCAGTCAGGGAAAATGATCCTGGTGGGATTCAAACCATAACCTCCTAATCACAAGTCCACGCCTTAACAACCTCGGCCACCCGTGGTAGTCTAACATTCTTTCCTGACCCATTTTTGTATAATGGTGTTTTTGTAAATTTTTATAGTTATGGAAAAAGCACATATTGATAAAGAGAAATTTATAATATCTGCATGTGGGTGTACCAAATGTACATGGGACTTCTTAATTATATGATTAGATATTCCATTTGTAGTAAGCTGTAGAGTTGGAGGTGTGGCAGTTGCAGTTGTGTTGGATGGTGATGGTGGAGATGATAGTGTTGGTGGCATCGATAGTAGCAGCAGCAGCAGCAGCAGCAATATAAAATGTTATGTTGTAGTTATCCTCAAATAATTATAGTTTTCCTTTAAAGATATTTGAGAGTGTTCAGATTTCTTTAAAAAATGTTTCATATACCTATCTGATCATATATAAATAGTTATATTCACATAATTGTTGCCTGTGAGTCACTGATTTTATTTAAAAAATATGGCTTTAATTTACTTGTATGTTGCATTTTTCTTTTCTGTATAGGTACAGTCCTGAAAAAGTTTGCTTTATCATTTTTGACAAATAAAGATGTAGAACCAGAAGTTACCTAATGATAAGAGGATTTTTTCTATTGATCTAATAAGTGTTCTATATTAAGCATGTTGTACCTACATTTTTGATTAGTAATTTGTAATTTCATTTAGATTTTATTTTATGTTATATATCAAAGAAATTGATTATTGTCACAATTTTTTTGACTAGTGTTAAACACCTGTTTTTACTACTGAGGCACCACAGGCAGTGGACACTGATGATACATGAGATGAAATGATACATTGGGAAAGGATTTTTTTAAGGAAGGAAACATTCCAGGCCTAAGTGTAGGGTACCTCCCTGGCTTTTGCCATTTATGAGGACTGAGGAAAACCTGGAAAAAACCTGTCAGGGAGGATGGTCCTGGCGGGATTCAAATCCCAGACCTCCTGCTCTCCAGTCTGCACCCTAATGACCTTGGCCACCAGTGGCGGTATTCTCATATATATAGAGTGTTTATTTTATGCGTACATCTTAATAAAATCCTCAACAACATCTCAAAAGGACCAAAGTTACCTAAGTATACAAGTTCGTTCTTTTCTCAGACATGCTGAAGCATGAAACATCTTAGTAAGGTAAGGAGTTGATGTTAAACCAGCTCATTAAGATTCTTATGGTCACTCCCAATAGATCTGTGTCCTCTCAAATCAACTGTTTGCTGCATATGTAGCATATCATCTTTTGGTATCAGTTTGCATTGTGTATTGATGTCTAAACTTTATTCATCAACATCTGTAATGTTACTAGCAACCATTTCAACCCAGTTTTTCTTCTTGTATCTGATGTTGTCCATGGCAAATGAACTGCTCTATTAAATATGCCTATCTCATTCTTGTTATCAATGTTTATTTAAAATGCAGTTGCTGATTTTTAATTTTTTTTAAATTTAAGTCTAATTCCTAGATATCTAATAAAATAAAATTCTATGTTGTCATTGCATTGGAAGATTTTATAGATAGAATAAATCCTGCTTATAGCATCTAACCCTGGCTGTTATGAGTAGCTGGTACTTTTTCTAAATAATTTGTTGGTGCAAATAATCTAATATATAATTCTTGCTGAAATAGTATGAAAAGTATTTTGAAGATCAGGTTTAAATTTTATTTATATTTTGCAAATTTATTACAGTGTTGAAGTTCAATCATAAGAACAAGGTTCTTTATATTTTCTAATTATGCAAGTCCCTAATAGATATTAAATTTTAATTTGTTCTGTGAATTATTTCCTGAGTCCATATCCCTGTTAACTTGAAATATAAATTTTTACTCAAATCTGATTAATAAACTTAATTCAATTTATAGTAAACCTGCCAATACAGCTTAAAACAGTGCCTTTTCATGAGCATTATGAGCCTCCTCCACCACCTGAACCTGGTCAACGGAGGCTGCCTGAGGAGATTGAAGCAGATATCAAAAAACAGGAACAAGAATTTCAAAAACTAGCATTAGTTACTATTGGGTAAGCAACAAATATTTAGGCTGCTATTGTGCCTCTCTATAATAATGTTTAAATCATATTGTTATGAATATAAATTCGGCTTTATTCCAGAATTTCTTACATTAGGTGTTCAGTATTTTCATAAAATTTTATTTTTATAAAATGAATTTCATCATTATGCTTTCCTATCACATTTCTACAGGCAATACAATGCTGTGCATAATTTTTACATTTTTAATGCAGTGTTTTACTGTAATATTTACTCAGTACAATAAGCTGTACTGTAAGCAGTACAATAAGCTGTTATATTAGTTATTTCCTGAATTCTTAAAGCTGTAAGCACTAAAGCATTCATAAACACCAAATTGGTGTTTCAATAACTGGCATTTAATAAATAGATTACTTATAAAATTTATTATCAGTGGTTGAAAGGGATATTCAGAGGCATTAAATAACTTAATATTAATTAATCAAAATAGAATAAATCTTCATAACACAATAACCAGAAGTTGAATGGGATTATATGGGATTATATTATTATATGGGGAGGAATTGAACAGCTTAATGTTAAATCTTCAGATTTAACAAGAAAAGATAAGAAAAAATAAAAATAACTACTTTTCTTTTAAAGTACAATAGATTTGATGCTCTTAGGCATATATATTGTAATTGTGATTCAACTGCTCCATTTGTTAATATCATTTTAATTAATTTAGTTGCTTATATTGGCTTCCCAAAGTAGCTGTAAAGCAGTGGAATGCAATGAAAATGCTATTTAGAAAAATTCAAATTGCCTAAATAAAAAATGTGAACATGTTCTGGTTGCAGTGGTTTAGACATTTGTTACGACATATATATTATATAATAATAATTTTAGGTCATTTTCTTCAAGAGTTTTTGCTCTGCTGTTGGCACATTAACAGTTTAATACCAATATATATTTTCATATACTGTAATGTATCTTAATAATTTCTCAAAATCTTAATGTTTTTACAATTAATGGGCTGTTTGCTGGAATGTGCATGTATGAAGTATGGCTTTGCAGGTCTATTTTCTTTTCTTTTACTCATATTCATGACAAATGCTGAGATACCAGTTTATCACCTCAACTTGGGTATTCATTTTTTACATCAGTTTATCAATTAATGTCAGTGATGTACATTTACTATAATTTGCACTACAATGTTTGAATTCATTGAAATTGCTGATTTAAAAAATAATTCTTTTGTATTCAGAAATCTTCTAACTATAAGTGCTCATTGATTCAGTTTGTTTCTTATAGTATTGCTATCATTATCATTTAATCAAAGATTTCTATTTCGTAAATGTTACATTCAATAAGTTTCTCAGTTCTACTAGAATTTTGAATCAAAGGTGTATGTTCCTCATGAGAACAAATTTTATCATGTTATGATGATTTGTAATCTTAAAATTTCTGCTGCATTTATTAAATTAATATTTTTTTAATGAAAGATAATTGACAACATTTTGAAATTGGCTAATTTCAGTGCTAAAGAAATAATACCACAATGTGATACTTGTTTTGTCCCAGAGATCAATCTAAGATAACTCTGACAAAATGAGATTGTTAATGAAATAGAGTATAAAGGTGCATATTTCATTTAGATTTTGGGGCCTGTCCTTAATAAGGGTAGAAATATGTTGCTGTTCACATTATGAACATAAATCCAGAGCTGCCTATCATGGGATATTTTAGTGCAAATACTTGTTAATTGAGATTTCACTATCACCAGCAAACTTATAATGCTTTTTTGCTCTTCTTAGGTCAGCTGAAAGTTTGGTGACAATAGTGCATACCTCCTATTAGAGAATCAAAGAGCTCAAATTCATGGATAAAGCTTCAGTTTCTGTTAAATAACTGTTAAGTTTGTTCTCCTATCCAGATAAATTGTATATTTCTTTTAATTTTGATAAATGTAAATTTGTAAGAACTTTCTGTATTTTTTTCAAATCAAATCACAATTTTCATTGATTTATGTTTGTTTAATGATTCAGATGTTTTGCAATTTGCAATTTTTATTACTAAGTCTATGTATATATACCCTGATCATTTTGTTAAAAATTTGGATAGTATAGGGTCATAGCTTAAGTACCAAAGTTTTAGGTCCTTTTAAGGTTTTTGTGGGGCATTTTTACAATGTTAATTAAATAATATAATTCTTGGGTTGATGAATCGACTGTATTTTCTTAAATATCCACTTATCAAGGTTTATTCCCAGACCATTTTTGTGAGTCATTTTCACATCCTCAGCTGCTAGTCAACTAAATAATGTTGTCAACTGCATTCTGGATACTTACTGATGAACTAGGAAAATATCTAAATATGTACTTCAGGATATGAACCAAAAAAAATATTTAGCCAGCTCATACAGAAAATCAGCTGAAAGTTTAAAAAAATAAAGATGCAATGTTGCAATGTACCAAAAACTGATAAAGGACATAAAACCATAGTTTTGGATAAAGATGACCATTTGAATAGAATGCAAAACTACTACAAAACAAGGAATACATGAAAATTAAAACATATTTCCTAAAACCAATATGTAGAGGAGACAAATTATGTCCTTCGTAAAAGTAAATTTACACCAAATTTGGTAAAACTAAAGGCACAGATCCTAATCTAGCAGAAATATATGGCTACCAAAAATCCATAAACAAGGGAAAAGCATGAGACTTATCATTAACAATATAAGTTCTCCAACCTGATATCTAGCAAAATGGCTACTCAGCAATTCCAGTTCTTGCCAGAATTTGAAACTCTAAGCATAAAGAACTAAACAGAGATTATCCAAAACTTATAATATGAAAACTTCACTCAAAGACAAGCTGGTTTCTTTTGATGTTATATTTCACTGTTTCCCAACATTCCAAAAATTAACTGCTAACTTATCTTCATAAATGTCTAGACTGAATGGATATAGACAAGACCAAGATCAAAGAGTTGTAAAATTTTCTCTGCTTTTAACATGTAGGCAGCACTTTATGCCACTAACAACAGGAACCTATGATCCTCTTCTCTGTTGGCCAAATATTTTTAAAGCATTCCTCAATTCACAGGCTATTCTGAAGCTGTTAGTTTTTGCTATTTACTATTTCTTTGGGTTCCATTTACCAAACATCTTATCTCTAGTGAAGCAACTGCAACTGTCATTGACAGAGCACCAGATAATTGTAGTTGCCATCTTTATCATTTCTTATTATATCCAGAGTTGTCTGGTATAGAACTAAATAATTCCTCAAAATAGATTCTATAAGCACATTGTGGCAACTAATTACAAGACATTCTTTATATTATGGTTAGTTGGTATGTGCCACAAAATGTTTGCCAACACTAATACCTGGCACAGATAAGAGCAGAAGTTACCTTCAGCATTCTCAACCTCGTAAAAATTAAGCATTTTTACTGTTGCTGCTGGACTTTTTCCTTCCAGCCATATTACCAACATGCATAGTTGTAATTTAACCTGAAATAAAATAATAAAATGTTTCCATACACATTAATAGTTTAACTGTAATTTTCTCCCAGATAAATAGTAATAGAACAAGAGAAATGAGAAATGATGTTGCCATTTCAGAATTTTGTTTATTTAGATACACCTGTAAACAAATGGCAAAATTTAAATTAAACAATATCTAAAAGCAGTTTTCTAGCAAGCCCGATAGAAGATTAAACAACTTTATCAAAACATGGATATGTAGCAATCCATTGTTTTATTAAATGCAATGTAAACATTTATTTCCACAGTACTAAAAAAAAATGAAAAGGTTTTATAATAACACAGTATGAATGGCAACCAAACCATATGAGATATGCTTCTGCTGACTCATCACATGAGTCCTCTAAGGTTATCAGTTTGAACTATATATTTCAGGTAATTTTGCTACATCTAATGGTAGAAAAAACAACTGTTTCTGTTAGACTGCTTGGAGTGATGTAAATAATATTCAAGTATAGCTTTCAGTGTGGAAAATACTGCTACCATTTAAAAATGCAACAAAGGACATTTTAGGTCACAAAATTCAATTTATACATTTGAGGCTCAACTAAATTCAGGCATTACACTTCAGGAAATGTGAATGTTTGTAAATTAGATAATTAATTAGTTAAATAACAAAGAAAGACTAGATAATACCTAAGAATAGGGCCCCAGTTATAATATTTGCTTTTGCTTCTTATGAGACAATTAAGGAAACAATTTCCTTATCCTTTCTGCTATCTATTTAACTATGAACTTGTTCGACATTTTTGTATAAATAAATTTAACCATGGAGGTAATTGTATATATGTGAGGAATGATATAAATTATACACCTTTGCTCAAACAAGGAAAGGTTTCAAAGAAAAGCACATACAATATCTGTAATTGAGCTAATACAATATGATACTACAATAATGTGTTTATACAGAGCGCCTGAAGGAGATTTCAACTTTCTGATAAGTGAATTAGAGTGTGCTGTTAACAAACTAAAAATATGAAATAAAACCACATCATATGTGGTGAATTTAAAATTGATTTTTCAAAAGACTCCAAACAAAAATATTATTTAATACATATTTTTTCTAACTTTGGGTTAGTACCCATAGTTCACTTTCCAAATCTAATAACTAATGGCAGCTCCATCACAGTTAACCAAATATGAACTAATTTAAAGTTAAGCTATAAGGTTGAGCCACTTAATTTGGGTTTCAGTGACCATAGTGCACAAATTTTAACCTTACCCCTGATTAAAAAAAATTATGTTTGTTAACATTAGTATGGCCACAAAAATATATCACAAAAATAATTTTCAATTGTTCCTACAACTGAAAAAAATGAATCATGGCAAGAAATCTATAAGTGTAAATACCCAGATACAAAATTTCTTGGTTTCTTAAATATATTTAAGTATTATTTTGAAATAATTCCCAATTAAATGCATAAAATATACCCCATGAAAAATTAAAATCACTTGATAACAAAAGGAATAAAGTATCCTGTACCAAGAAAAGAACATTACATGAAATTTCAAAATCTCAGGCAAACTCAACATAAATATTGTACTTATGAAACTGTTGACAATGGAGTGGTAATATAACCTAAATTTAGGAATTCGTTTCTTACACTAAACTCCACTTACTTACGTAAAAGTAAGTGCAGTTTAGTGTAAAAAATGAATACCTAAGTCTATGTTAAACTCAACATAGTTTACTAAATACTTCGAGAAGTATAAAATTCTCCTGAGTAACATAATTAGGTAAGCAATGAAACTCTCAAATGAAAGATATATTCAACCAGTTCCAACAAAATAAAAGCCACATGGACTGTTATTAAGAATCTACAATTTAAATCGTTAACAATCTATATTTGAAAATATAACATTGAAGGAAAATTAATTAACCATAACATATGCAATCTCAGTTGCAAAAACATTTAACAATTATTTTATTAGCATTATAAATAAGAGGAACCATACAAAAAATACATTTTAAAAGAATGTAAGAAAGACAGAATGCTACCATCCCTGTACCTACAGCCCACAGATCAAAATGAGATACTAACAATTCTGAACAAGCTAAAGCCAAAATTATTTGCGGTATAGATGGCATCCCAGATTATGTAATAAAGAAAAGTGTTTATTTCATAGCTGAACCTATCTCTGACATGTAAAGCTTCTTTGAAAATTCAATTTTTCCAAAATCACTTAAAACAGTTAAAGTAAAACCATTGTACAAGAAAGGTAACACAGTTCAGACTTCTGAATATGGACCAGCTTCACTGCTATCATATTTCTGAAAAATTATCAAACAAGTTTTTTATGAAAGGTTTTTAACATTCATCAAAAAAATAAAATATTATCAGAACTCACAACATCGTTTCAGATAAAATAAAACTAATGAAATTGTATTTCTTCATTTTGTAGACAATGTTTTAAAAGTATTAGATAGAAAAGGAAACCTCACAGGGATATTTTTTTGACATTTTAAACCATGAAATTCTTTATGCTAAACTGGAGAAAACTGGCATAAGCAGACATTCTCTCAAAAAGATAAAATCATATTTACATGGGAGACAGCAACTGGTACAGATCACACATATGGCTAGAGGGAAAATTAACTACTATCAATCAAACAAACAAGAGGTAGAACTTGGAGTACCACAAGGTCCAATAATAGGTCCAGTGCTGTTTTTACTTTTTATGAATGTTTTGAAAAGAAACCTTTCTACCCAAACTATCATTCAATATGCTGATGATTGAAGCATTATCATGGAATGTATGGTATGCAAGGGCCTTCAACCACTTATAGACAAATCTTTATCAGAAACAGGTGATTAGTTTGCATATAACCAACTAAAAGTTAACACAGAAAAGACATTTGCAGTGAATTTTCATTTTAAGCCAAACAGAGAAACACCAAAACCTACAATGATTTTTAATAATAACTATATTGAAACTGCAAATAATATTAAATTCCATTGAATTATAATGGAAAATGACCTAAGACAGGATAGACACACTGAAAATTGAATAAAAAAATTTAGTATAACTGGGTATCTGTTCAGGAACTTAGCAAACAATGTAATCTTAATATACTTATACATTTAGAAGTGATACTTTGTTTATGTTTATACCCAACTGAAGTATGGAATCTTGCTTTGGGGTAACTCTCTTCCATTCAAGAAAGTATGTGTAATGCAGTAAAAAATAACAGAATAAAGCCGGTGCAAATCAGAAATCTTCCTGTAAACCAATTTTCTCAAAATTGAGAATCTTGACACTCCCCTGCATTACATACATGAGGCAACACTATTTATAAGAAATAAGCTTATAGCAAAAAATCACATAAAACAAATGAGGTAATACATCAGCATAATATAAGGAGAAAAGCAGATCTTCATATAATGAGAACCAGCACCAAAACATGCCAAAATAGTGCAAATCAAAAGTCCATCAAATTATTCAACAAATTACCACTCCATATTAAAACAAATGAAAAGTTAACCTTATTTAAAAAGGAAATGCTGCCATATTTATTTCATCGCTGTTTCTACTCATTAAATGAGATTTTAAATAATAACAATAAAACTTACACTACATGAAATAAAACTTACTTTAAGTAACTTTTTGAAGTTAGTCTAAATATTTTGCTTTTGATAAATCATTTGATCCAGGGTGTTTGAATAGGTTTTTAAAGATTTATTTTATTCTATGTTATAGCATATGATATCTTAGTATATTAATTATTACTGGCCTTTTATGGTTTTGAATGGTTTTTTCTGAAAACTTTGACAGATTTGTTGTATCATTATATAGATGAATTTGTATATCCTTGACTTAGGTATTCATTTTTTTACACTAAACTCCACTTACGTACATAAAAGTAAGTGGAGTTTAGTGTAAAAAAATGAATACCTAACTTTGGGATATATTACCACTCCATTGTCAACAGCTTCGTAAGTACAATATTTATATACAAGTTTGTTATATTCAAGCCTTGTTACATAATTTTCTTTTTTCCTTTTACTATGACTTTACTTCAAACTATTGACATGTCCTATATCATTGTAATTTGTACATGTATGATTTAACAGGATGAATAAAACTCTCTCTCTCTCTCTCTCATGCACGCACGCACGCACGCACACACGCACACACACCATCCATTTTTTCCCCGGTATCTTCTTGTTTGGATAATGTAGAGACCTAGGTATTCCTACATTTATAGTCTTCATGTGTATTTATCCATAACAGTTGTTAGTAACAATCTGAACTCTAGACCTTATTACCAAAAAATATTGTAAAATATAAAGTGGACAATCATCAAAAAGATAACTAAAGGAGCTGATGTCCACTGAGCATAATCAATAAAACCTCATTCATTATTGATATAAGAACAAATATAAGTAAAACATTTATGTATTAAAATGTAAATTGGATCTTGCACTGTGAAGCCAATCATATAATATATGATTTAGTTGAACTAAACTATCTTAATGCTTCACTTACTTGTCATAATATATAGAACTGGTTTCTAGAACATTTGGTTCTCATCATCAGCTAAAATTTAACTGTTGGATCATTCGTTGAGCTGTGGGAATGTATATCTTCCTGGTGGGGATGTGATAAACTTGTAGTTTATGTTTTCATCCCTGGTAGTGTTGAAGTTCATAAGATTGTCTTATATTTGTAGATGTAGATTTTCTCCCAGGTTGCTAGTTCCATAGGTCCTTGTACTGATTTTAATAATTTTGCTTTATTCACTATGTCGTGATTTTGTGTCCAAAAATGATATGCTACCGCTGATTTCTCTATTTGCTTGTACTTTATGTTCCTGAAATGTTCCTTTAACCATGTGCCTATGTTTCTCTTGGTTTTTCCAATGTAGATTTTTTCACATTCTGCACAATTTATTTTGTAAATACCTGCTTTTTTCTCTTGTGGAATACTGTCATTAACATTGTCTATCAGTAAGTTTTTAACATTAAATTTATTAAGTTGAGTTTTAGCTGATGATAAGAACCAAATGTTATTGAAACTGGTTCTATACATTATGACAAGTAAGTAAAGCTTTAAGATTGTGTAGTTCAACTAAATCATACATTAATATCAATTACAAAACATTTATGTATTTGCATCTTCCAGATTACCATCAGAAGTTCTCTGGTTTGAGCCTCCTACTGTTGCAGGATGGGATGAAAAGGAAAATATGTGGTCTACTGAAGATTTTCATGATTTCAAATTTAATGAAGAAAAGCAGGTATTCATCAATAAAGAAAACGGCTCTACCGGTATCTCAATTGGAGTATAATGGTTAAACTGTTTATATCTTCTTCAACTTTGGTAGCATTTAATATTGTTCTTTTTGGTTGTTTGCCTTAAAGAAATGCTTAAGTTAGTTAGTTTATTTAGCACTCCACAAATATATGCAGGTATCATATAGACAATATGCATGCAAATCTAATTACATTATAACAGAAATTAGAATGATATTAATTTATTTATATTTATTAATACAATTCTGATAAAATTATATTTATATATATAAAGGTAATTTCATAAGTAACAATAAAAACACCTTCAACAGACTATTATGCCTATTTGACTTATGCTTTCTTTTGGAAAAGAACTTTGACTCAAATATTGTATGTTTTATGAGTTTATGTTTCTTTTTTAAAGGTGCTCCATAAGTTGATCATTCTGTTTTAAATGCAAGTCACAATATGAGTTTACATTTGGATCCTGTCATTTTGCTATGATATTATAGCCCTTATTTTGTTTAGTGCAATATTCTTAGCAGCTATTATTGTATATTTCTTGTGACAAAGACACAAAAATGACTGTTATTGTCAATTCAATAAGGTCAGATTCCAAAGGAATTTTCTGATGGTGGAGGAGTTTTCTCATAACAAAATAAAATTTATCCTTTAAACTAAGAGCATGTTTCATGGCAAGGTTCACCTACTTGAGTTTATTTTATTATTATATTCATGCATCAAGAAGAAAAAAGAGAAATCAATAGAATGAAAAAGTCCCAACAAAAGCTTAAGAGACAGACAGCAAAGAATACACTTGCAGGAAAGAAGGATCTCTAACAGCAAGCAAATATGTTTTTGAAAATTGAGGCATTAAGTCATAAAATGTGATAATTGACACAAAGCAGACAAATGGATATCATTGTATGATTAGTTGAACTACACACTCTTAAAGCTTCACTTACTTTTCATAAATGTATGGAACCGGTTTCGAGAACATTTTGTTCCCATCTTCAGCCATGCTAAGGTTCAACTCAGTTGAATCCGGTTTATACCGGTTCCATACATTTATGAAAAGTAAGTGAAGCTTTAAGAGTGTGTAGTTCAACTAATCATACAATGATATCCATTAATATGATTGGCTTCACTGTGTTAAGTTCCAATTTTACATTTAAAAAAAAAAAACAAAGCAGACTGTTAGGAAAGGATATGTGAAGCTTTTGAAAAATCCCTAAAATAATACTCTATTTTATGTATATCATTTAATATACTGCATTAGAATATTTACTATTAAATATTTTTTTCTTGAAAGAATACTGACAGATGTAAAAAGGTATACCTGTAGTTACCAATATTTACTTGCAACAATTATTGAATAGTAAGTAGCAGTTACCATACTTTACATGCAAACTGGATACAATTTTGCAGTAGGATTGTGGTTAAAACATTAAAGAAAATTAAAATGGATTGTTGTTTATTATAAGCAATTGCAAAATGTTAATATTACAGAATAACATTAAAATAGTAGAATTTATAATTGCAGACCTAGCTCCTATTTCTTTTTTTGACACTGTTCTTTTCTTGATAACCAACTGCATCAAGTTATGATTTTAGTGCTTTGTAGTACACATGGTGCAATAGATTGAGAACATGATACAGATTTTCTTTATTTATTGGGTATTAACTGTTGTAGGGAACTGGAGGCTGTAGTGGGGCAAGCATATAATGTACATATTATCTAATATCCAACAACCATGTTTCTGTATGAAAAATGCTTCATCCTTGCCAAAGTGTGAATTGCTACAAATAATGACTCCAGGCTTTTTACATCCATTTCTAGTTTCAGAGCAGAACTTTCTGCCACTGAGTTGATTGAGTTGAGTTCTTCAGAGAACCTGTGTTGGGTAAGTTTGGTGCCTCCATTTGGTAGACAAGGAAAGGATTCTAAAATTGGCATTTCTTCAAGATTTCACCCATTTAGAGTATAGACACACATAGTATCTTGCATACTGCTCTACATGGGCAAAATCTCCATGAGAGGTCAGCAGAGTATGCCCAACAATAGGAAAGGCTTGTTGAACCTTTTCCAGTTGATATCAATGTTAGCATAAGTCCAAAACTATCCAGTTTTTATTTTGCCCAATTGAGTTATCTGAGATCCTAACAGGTTACCATGCAATTATGTTATGAAAAATAAAATGTTTCAAAATAACCTCGCTATGTCATCAGACCCTCTTCCAGCCAAACTTCCATTCCAATAATAGAAATACCCTATATTTTCAGAACAATCATGATACAGAGTTTATAACAAAAGATTTTCTGTTATAGAAAGCAGGACCACAAGATAATCTGGGAGGTAAGTAAAGCTTGCCATGAAACAAATGTAAGCACCGGCATTTGTCATTGGGGCATCTTTTATAAATGTCCTACTGCAGCCTTCATATGATGGTTTGTATAGCATTTCGGCATTCCTTGAACTTCCCTTTATCTCATCTAATTCTGCTGTGCTTTATCTGTCTTTTAAGTATACTGCATTGTTTTCCTTAATTATGCTGAGGAGTCACAGGTGCTTTTCCACTTTTGACAGCCAATATTTCAATTCTTCTTATTTTTTTTTCTGCAAACCATGTATTGCTCAAGAGGGCAATTTTACACACTTGTATCTCTTCCCATCTTCATTACCAACATAATTAAAGTGCAGAAAAGACCATTGTTAGGTACACTTGGTAATTGAAACATAATACTAGATTTGTGTTACAATATATAATACAATATAATTTTCCAAATATAGACTAAGGATAAACAGATGCTAATTAAACTACTATATTTATGAATTATATCTAAAAAGCAATAATTTACTATATAGCTTATAAGTTCTTTTCTGAATTGATTGTATTCAATATTTAATTTGCATTCACTCATTTCATAACATTAAACAGTGCCACATGCTTGGATGAGTAACATGGTTACTTCAGCAGATAACTTGTTATTTAGTCAAAGCTTCAAAGAGAGGGAACATTTCTCTTTTTCCTTCTTTTGGAAAATTTATAAATAATTAACCATTATTAAATTATTGTAGATTGCAGATTGAATGTTCATTTTTTTACTTATAAATTTACATTCTTCAATTTTATCTAAAACAACCTCATTTCTGCTTTTGAATGGTCTTCTGCAAACAGCGCTCTTTTAGCCGCCATCTTGAGGGATATATTTTCACGAAAATAAAACACGTTTACCGTGTACAATATTAAAAATATTTCTATTATAAAATGTATAACCAACATAGAAATGTGTAACAATGTGACATGTTACGAGATGGATACAAGTCTGTGGCGGCTCGTGGCGGAATTAACCCGGGATATACTTTTTACCACTGCTGAATGTAGTTCGTAAGCTTCTAGAATCTTAATAACTAAAATGAATATTCACAGGTGTGAGGCTGAACATGCTCAATAGACAGGGAGAGAAAGCGAGAGAATTTAAAGAAAGCACCTTAGTGACGCACCCATTTAAAAATTCTCTGTCTAGCTGGCTGTAAAAATTCGTCGTTTTAAAGAAAGTCACAAATTCTGTCTACATCGGACCAATTAGGAACACGTCCTGGAAATGTGATTTGAAGTTTTTAGGGCGTTTATTACTTAATAAGGTTTCTCAGGTTATCAACAGTGCCAGATTAATTTAACCCAAAATTGTGGAAGCATCTTGAACTCTATGACCATCAGGAGCTCAGCTCATTGAACTTTTCAAGACCACCGATTATTCCTCACATCATTAAAATTTTCGAACCACTGTGTCCAAATGTACTATTGTAATTCCAAAGAATTGTTCTGTTACTACTTCTATGTCTTCCGTATTTGTTAAATCTTTTTTCAAGTGAATTTACTAGCATCCTTGCCCTATTTTGAATTAACATTTCTGATATTTTGTAGCAAAGATTTATTTTTATTTCTGTGATGGCAGAAATCTGGTCATCATCTCTTATTTGAAACTGCACATTGTGGAATGAATTAGCTCGTGTTAAGACACAATTCAACCATACCCATGAAAGTGGTATTGAAAAGGAAAAAACCGCTTCAAAAGCAATGGACACTTTCTTTGACTTGAGAAATAGGATCTCTATCCTTGATATATGTCCGAAATCCTCTTTACTGCTGGCATGAGTGTCAATCACCTGGTTTTATTATACCCTGGAATTTGCTTATATTTAGGGACAAAAATCACGAAACTCCTTCAGCTCTTCAACTCTTACTCTACAGGTGTAAAATAATAATACACCTTCCCATTTACAATCTCCCAAGTTCCATTTCTAAAAGTATTATTCACTCCATTTCCTGCTGCATCCCAAAGTTACTGTTTGTGCTGTCACCGCAAAATCCACTAGTCGTCCTTCTCCAGAAATTTAGTCAAATATTAAACAATGTGCGATGATTCACCAGGTTGAGACTTAAGTTCCAGCAATTTCACTTCAACACCAATGTAAGAATCATAAAATCGAACAACGAAAGGAAATAAGTTTATATTTCTGTTCGACATATCAGCTAACAACGACAAACAGTGTGCAACCCTCAATTACAGTTTCATCTTTTCAGAGAAAGGTGCAATTACTTCAGTAATAATACGTTCACATTTTGTCCCATCTAACTTTTAGTTTGGCTCAAAATATTTTTGAATCACTTTTGAAGTGCAGTCATGTGAATGAAAAGCCTATCTTTATTTATACTGTGTGAAAAGACCATGCACCTTCAGAAGCTGCAATTTCTTTTGTTAAAGGTGTCGATTCTTAAAAAACTTGTAAACACTGTACTTGAACCTGCACTGTTTTCTGTTTTCCACGGATTTATTGTTTAGTAAATTGCAAATGTTTGGTTATATCATATACGTTACCATAAGCAATGCTGAATGTTGCACCGCAAGGCAAGTTTTACATTAAACATCACTGTTGAAAATTGTTTTTTCTTGATAAAAGGATATTTTGTCTCTAAATTCTTATTAAACGTGCGTTTCCATTTCAGCATTTTTATCCACTTAGGACAAACTATACCTCAATAAACAAATGAGCAACATAGGGTGAGATTTCAGCATTTTTATCCATTTAGGACAAATTAGCAACTTAGAGTGAGATTCACAGCACACGTGCTTCTAGATTGAACAGAACAGAATAAGAGACCACGCAACCGAATTGTGCACAAGAACAAAAAGTTGGAGATTACTAATTTGTCGGTCAGCCGTTGTCAGTGCTGCGGTATTCGGAAAACAATTGCCAAACAATTTATACTATTACCTAAAGAGGGATATATAAACGTTCCCTGAACTATTTGGGGGAGGAGGTCAGCGAGATATTATGTTTAAAATCTAGAATACCCCGTCTAATCCGGGAAATCAGGTCAGGTTAATCGAAATGGAATTTTTTTTTTTACTTTTGTTAGTCTCTGTGGCGGAAAATTGATTAGTTGGGTTTAGCAATGGAATACAGAAAGATGGAAATATTTACATAGTGTGCAGAATGTGTGCGACGTCGTTACTTCTAGCACTAGAATAAGTCAGTGACGCCGGCTTTTCATCATGGCTGAAACTCTCAGCACTGAGAATATAACTTTATTTCTCAACTACTTCATCGTTCAGAGGCTAGAAAATGCAAACTGGCTAATAAATATATGCGATGTTTATGGTCACGGACACGGGACCAACAACGTTGCCGAAAGTTGCAACAATCAAATAAAATTAGAAGTGAGCAGTAGTAAAATAAAAACAAATGATACAGCCTGAAAGGATGCTGAGCGAAAAGAAAAAGAGAATGAGTGAGTGTGTGCGCGTGCTCTTTTAACGCATAAGATAACGAGATTAGATACAAGAGAATAGAAGAAAAGAAAAAAAACTTTTAGAGCTAAAATACCTGTTAAAATATTTAAACAGTTTCAGCAATGTTCTAAACTTAGACTGAGAATTTTAACTATGAAGACAAAAAATATTACTGCTTCCCTACAAAGGTATAACAATAAAATTGTGTTGATAATTAAATAAAAAGTAATTAAACAAAAATATTAATGGAAGTTTTGTTCAATAAAATCAACCAAAGACAAGACTCTGCAATAACGCACAGAGGTGTTTTTGTACAGAAGGAATCCCCAAAAATCAGTGATTTTATTGTTATATTGTAGATTAGTAGTATAGTGCTAGTTACCTGTAATGAGGTAACCGCTTTATTTTCCGGTCGCCAGTTGCTTACAGCTGATGAATCACTATGAAAAAGTCGGGTCGCAGGATCGCAAGGCGCACAGTCCATAAGCAATTGGCACTGAGGTCATGAAAACATAATGCGTGTTCTGCAATACCTTAATTTATTAAAATGGATTATTGTCAAATGAGTATTTAAAAACTAAATTTTATTAAAGAAATTCGACTAAAGTGAACCTATCTGCAAAACCATGTGGTAACATGGGCTTTTAACACTGATTCTGTCGCATTTCTCAATTGCTGACTCTCAACAACACCCTCGTTAGAGTATTTCCGAGGTGTAATTAAATATATGATTACATCTATTTACACAATTGAAATTATTGATTTTCTGACAGATTTATTGATGAACACTTTTGAAAACTGGCCGCCGTTATTACTGGTGTTTTCAGAAAGCAAAGTGTACTCAAGTCCATGCAAGGCAACGGTGCTAATATTTTATTGGTTCAGAATAATTTGAAGGTTAAAAAAAAACATCATATTTGGGAAGATCATTGGGAGTAACGTTGATTGACCTTTATTTAACTGATTTCTGCAAATGAATAAAATGTTGTTAAAGAACTAAAGGCCATTTGTGCAATTTTTAAGTAATCAACTATAATTTGAAAAATATTTCCAAATAATGCAATGAATGTAATGAAAGGGATGGGTCACCCATTTCTTGCAGAGTTTCCGCAGCACATCAACGAGGACGCACAACAGTCAATTAATATTACAACTCATTCAACATGAAAAGAAAGGCTTCAGTGCAGTTTTGGCTTCAAGTCAAAAATAGACGAATTATTTTTCAATGGGCATTCCGTTTCATGAAGGAAAGTAGTTTATTTTAATATAATTTTTTCTTCTGATTACAAATCCGGAACTGATTTTCCTCTATTAGGTGCTGTTTTTGAAGATGGGAACGCTGTTCTGGCCCTGAACAATCTGTCTGAAGTGCTGTAGAACAATCTGACGTCATGCTTGGCCAGCAGCATTCTTTTGGAGAATGACGCATCGTGAATAAAGATTCATTATCTTGGTATGTAGTTGTAACGCACTTGATTAGTAAGAGCTTGTAATTAGTGGAAGAAACATGTCGAGAAAGTGCATAAACTCGCCGACTGCTGTTGTGTATGTGAAGAGAAAAAAATAAAAGGAGACTATTGACATCAGTGGCTAAATAGCACAAAGGGCTTTATTTTGGGTGTAAAGTCAGAGATCACGACAGCAATTTCGCGGCACATTCATGCAGTATAAACAGTGCAGTGAACTTTATGCTTAAGAAAAGAGGGTTGTCTAATGCCGTTAATTGCTTCAGCTATAAGTGGGAACAAAAGAATAACACAACAGACTGCTACTCTTGTTTGACGAAAGTGTCCGAATTCAGTGAAAAAGTAAACATTCTATTATATATGGTAATGCGCCATCCGTTCATAGACCGGTTCCGCATTCTGACGAACTTCTTGTGTCACAATCTCTAGAACAGGTAGATGTTGATTGTAAAAATAACCATGATGATGATAATTATATTGGTAAAGTTGTGTTACTCGATGAGGATGATTAAATACATCATTATATTTCTAATTATATGCATTCTATCTTTAAAAGATTACAAGGCAAAGTATGCGCCCCTACGGTTTCTATTTAAATATGCAAAGTGAAATGCGATTAGTTTTGTTTTCTTCCGGAACGTTTTGCCAATGTTATTCAGCTTAGTGTGGGTACACGAGGTACTGCTACTTCTTGTGCGAGTGGAATAACAAAGCTAAAGTGGATCACTATTATGTGAAGAAATGGCCACGTTCACAAAATCTGATACCTGGACATATGAATGTGACAGCTGCTTCAATGGTAAATACAAATCTTGTTACCACCACTGAATATTAAACTAGGCTTAATGAAGATATTTGTCAAAGTACTGTGATACTATGGTGGAGCATTCTAATACATGAAGTAAAAATAAGTCATGCAAAACTAAATAAAGGCACTTCTACTAGCTCCGACTACTAGACAATTGATGAATGATCCTAAATTCGAGGACACTCTTTGCCAGAAGTAATTAACTGCATGAACTTCATTAAACATGCAGTAAACCGTTTTCTAATCACCTTAAAGTTAACTGGATTATGTAGACATTTTCTCAAATAATGACAGATTTTAATGAAATAGATTGCAATGTGTCAGTTAAATTGCTCTTCCTCGATCCTTACATTGACTTCCTCCCCAACACCTTGGGTTCAGTTAGTATTGAACAAGCATTATGTTTTCATTGGAAAATATATAAAATTGATGACCGATATAATCATAAATGCAATTCCTCTATGCCTGTAGATTAATTTTGAGTTATCACGAGAAAAACACAAAGATATGCTATAAAAGGGGCTCATCATTCAAGACATTTTAGTCAAATATTGTAAATTTCAATATTTCCAATAAGTTTGCTTTTAGAATTATGTTAGTGAATTTTTCTAAAAAAATAATACATTGTATAGGAAAACTAAAAATATTCTGGATTCTAAACAGAAAACTGAATTAAATTCAGGTATTTTATTTAGGAAAACTCAACAAGTTAAAATCTGTGGTTCTGTGCACCCGTAATGAACAAGAACATTATGCGTTCCCTAACTGTAAATAGACCTTCTTTTACTTTGTGAAAAAAAATGTTTCTCAGAAGTGAATAAATTCAAATGTAGAGCAAACCTTAACATGCATGTAAATAAATATGCAATTTATAATATTTAGTGCTTTTTAAATAAATAAAATACCGTATAGAATACACTGGCCTGCGAAAAATAATAATAATAATGCTGTCTCAAGTGTGAATGGAGATTTTAACTAATTTTGACATGCTAAATTTAATGCTGGAATCCATTTTTCCCTATCAAGTATGGTTTTAAACAAATTGCAATAAAATTTTTAAAATAAGTAGTTTTTTGTGATATAAAGAGTATCATAAATTCAAAACTTAAATGCCACATTCCTATCTAAAATACACAACGGGTACCTTTAAAAAGTTCGGTCTCTGAAGATCCAAATTTTCTCTTTGTTTGGAAGGAAGGTGTTTTGATTTGCATTTTATGTTTTAGCTGTGTATCTTCTCTCTTCAAACACCAGCAGTAGTCCGCCAGCATTGCTTCGTTCCATCGTTCCTGATATCGTCTTTCTATCTCGTTAATTTCTTGATGAAATCTTTCTTCTTTCTCATCACTCATGATTCCCAAATCATGGAAAGTAGTCAAGGTGAGAGTTCAAGAAATGAAGTTTCAAACTCATATTGCAACCGTGAACTTGCAGTCTTTGTAACACACTTCTTAATATTTCTGCATATAGTACGTCTTTTACATTTCCAGAGAACTTATTGATAACATCCTTGAAAGCACACCATATCTGATGTTCTATGTTGTTCATAGTGTTTCAAAGGGCAGTATCTTTCATTAGCTGTCTGATCTGAGGTCCATCAAACACACCCTCTTTTTTAGCATCAGACAAAAATGGAAATTTACTGCCATTCTTGACCTGTGTTTGACTAATTGCTTCATGATACCAAGTTTAATATGAAGCGGACTCAAATGCATCTTTTTACGGTCGACTAGACTGTCACGTATAATATTTTTTTCTCCCGGCGTTAAACATTTTCTCTTAGGCCATTCTTTCGTTGACCAGTGTTTTTCCTGCATATACTGACCCATTCGAACAAAACGCAAGGACTGACTTGGTCACCCTGCTGATACCATAAACTTTAGATCTCCACAAGGTAGCCATTGATGATGTTTCGGGTGTTTAATTTGTTCTAAAATGGACCTCCAAGCTTAACTTTAAAATATGCAAAATATACTTTCTTAATAAAAGGAGAAATATTATTCTTTTCTTTTTTAACAAGTACGAACCGCATTTGAAACAAACTATTTGGAATGTTCATACATTTCCGTCTTATTATTAGTTCCCCAGCACTTTATACACAACACAAAGAAAAACTGAAATATTGCACTAAGCAACAAATACTCTACCGACTACTACGGCTAATGAACTTTAACTGCCGTCTTTGTGGTTTTAGACTGCGACGGCAATCACTTCCCCTTTCTTGCTGGTCATGCGTTGATAAGCTCCGGTCACGTTGGAAACTTTAAACATATAACAGAGGAACTGATAAGAAAGCAAATAATAGTTGCTTTGTTTTGCACTCTGCATTATATTCTATATAAGCATTTATATGTAACTTGTGTTTGCTAAATTTATTCATTTTTTGCAATCATATCATTATCACCGCAATATAGCAGTGTAATCAATAGAATGCCAGATTGCAAAAAATCTGTACGTGTTATGAAATAAGTGATATTATTTTCGTATTCAGCAAGCCGTTTTCCGTATAAATTGTTTACTTTCGCGAAGACAGCAAAATCATCGCAGGCTAGTGATATTTAAGAACAAACTTTTATCATTAACTGAGAAAATGACAAAATAAAACAAAACAAACAAACAAACAAAAACAAAAAACAAAAAGCAGAAAAAAATGAAAAGATTTGAATTATGCTCAGTAGGCAGCCTTAGATAAACTAAATATTATATGTATGGATACATGAAAAATATTTGTACCACAAACCTTTCTGATATAGGATCTAGGTGCTAAATTAAAATATCCGTGGTTTAGTTTGGAGTTTTGAAATCTGAGGAGAAAAAAAACTCTTCAAGCAAGTAAGTTTAAAAATGTATTTGATGCGTAATGTAGATATATAAAATGATAAAACATATAACCTACTTATTTATTTGTGTAGGCAATTTACCGTCTTTCTTTTAGGGCAAACTGTGTTATCACGCTTTCAAAGAATAATTCTTCGTTGTGTTTTCTCATGAAACAATTTTTTTTTCCATCGATAATAGAGTCAACTTGCTGAAACGAATTTATGCTTGAGTTGCTCACAGTTATATTTTAATTTTCATCGGGGCCGGAAAAATTCTAATGATGGTGGAAGGAATTGCTAAATTAGCTCATTAAATATGTACGCTTCAGTACATTTCATTTAATTCCATATAGTTTACAATGTCTTCTACAGGTTTTTGTAAGAATTCTTTCAGAGAGTATAGTACTTTTAATTCAATTTTTAAAGATCCCCATTAAAATGAAATATTTCGTTTTCTGAACTCAGAAAACAATTCTGCAGGAAAAATTTTATTAAAGAATTTTTTTAGAATCCAAAGTCACAAACTTCCAGCATTTTTGTGATTGAAAATTTCACTTAGTTTAAGTCACCATTGTGTCCAGAACTTTGCAAAAGACATTGAATATGTGTAACACATTTTATTATCATTGCAGTTTCTCCTTTCAGGTCTTGACTCTTCTCTCTCTCTTTCTATCTCTCTCTCTCTCTCTCTCTCTCTCTCTCTCTCGTCCTCTCTAAGTGTTTCTGACCACATTTTCACAAATCCCACATCTCTGATACATACTTTGCACTGTATGAATATATTAATTTACTTTTTTTATAGTGTTTAACAACCTTGTTACTACTGAGGTTTTTTTGAATAGTGTTTAACGCCCGTTTTTACTACTGAGGCACCACAGACAATGGGCACTGATGATACGTGAGATGAAATGATATATTGGGAAAGAACTACTGAGGCTGCAATTGGAAAAAGGTAGATGCAATCGCTGCGGTAAATGTTAAGTGTTTTTATTTTATAATTTATATTTTTGCTGAAAGCATAATATGAAGCTGCATTTAAAACTGATAATAAGCTCTAATCTGCGTTATAAAACATGTTAAAATGATTCCCCTCACAGGCAATACATTGTCGCCATTTGCGTAGGAAATGCCTGTATTTTAGCTAACTTTTCTGCTTTAAGAACATGGCGCGTAACACGCTTCTTGCCATTGAGAAGTCCTGTCTCTCGTAACTTTTTAACAAGCGGAGAACAGTTTATTTATCTGGAGCACGATTGCCAATATGTATTCTTGCGAATGGTGTTACCATTTCTCTGCAAGAATCCGTTTTCACATATATATCGTTCATAAAAACACTTCCATCAAGAATATATTTATGTAGTGGCATAGGTAACATAGAACAATTAGCACACAACAAACAATGCGAGTACTGTGTAACACACGAACGCACAACTAATCACTGACAATGATTCCCGCAAAGTAGCCACAAGCTACTGCCTGATTATGCACCTTGATGACTGCCTCTTCTTAGTACTCAGTTGTGCTCTGCCGACCCGAAATTCAAACAACTTTACTGTATTTACTCTTGGTGTATTAAAAAATGTAGTAAAGATTTATTTATTTATTTATTTGGAAAATTTGACTGAAATGTCGGTTTTGTATTTTGTCTGGTATTTCGCATAAAATGCTGAATGGATTTTTTGAATATTAGATTTACAAATTATATGTATATATTATTATACATATATACTTTTGTAAATATATGTAATTTTGTATAATTATATATGTATATATCTGTTTCCTACAAAGGAATGGTATCTTGAACTCATGCGTGCCAAAACCTTTTCACTACATTTCATTATATTTTTATCATTCCGATTGAAAGTTTTGCTGATCAATGTATTCAGAAAAGATATAGTTTTATTCTAAAGAAAATCTTGAAAATATACCTGAGATGACTCTTTGTTCTGGATTCTTACTAGTTTTGAGCTATTTAAGAAGTTGCCCAGTGTTCTCATGGTCTTTTGTGTCTCTCCGTGTATAAACATTTTGCTACCTTGTATGGTAGTATAACCGCTCTATAATCAAACTTCGCTGCTTAAAACTGTGCATAAAACAACAAATGATTGAAATATCGTCCTCCCTCAGCTAAACAGGCATTGTGACGAATAAATACATTTCAATTGACACGATTTAGTTCGACTGATGCCCCTGGTTTAATTTCAATTTCAATTTTTTTTTAGTTCTTTCAACATGTGAGATTTGTTTTGCACGCTTTGTTCTTTAGGCTGTCCCACATATAAAATTCACAGACTGTTAGTTCTGGGGAGCTAAAGGGCAAAAACCAACACTCATTATATCTTCAAACACTTCCCTAAATTAGCCCATGGACTCCTCTGCTGTATGAGAAGTGACGGAATCTTGTTGATTTCTCTTCTTCCGTTAGCTGATTAAAATAGTGTCAAATATTATTTCGATACCTCTTCTCCATTTATCTGTCTGCTCGTAAAAATGAATTCAACTATGCGTCTTGCGTTACTCCCACACCAAGCTGCAATTTTTCTATCTATCACAGAGAGGGTTTTCTTGTACTTGTGTTTTCAGATCGCCAATAGTGAGTGTTCGAAGTGTCCGCAGAATCATTTTGGTGGAAACACATCTCGTCTGAAAAGAACACAAACTGCAGTCACCGATAAAAAAAAAAATCACTCCCAATAACGCATACGGATCACCTTGACGTGGATAATAGACACGCGTATACTTGTGAGTTTTCAGTTTTAACAAACTGTTGTACATGCAGAAAACACTGAAATCCCAACTTGTGCTTATTTCGATAGTGATTTTGTTGGCGAACGTTCAATATTTTCGGTAATTTCATAATTTATCTTCTTTTTAAGCGGTACATATTCGTTGGTGCTTCTTGTTTTGCATTGAACCATTGGTATCTTCACAAATTTTTGAATTACAGTTTTGTAGGGAGCGATTATCATGGGAACTTCCGAATAAATTCTTTACGAACGCGAACAGCTGATTCGTATTTATAATAACATTTACGCAGGAAAATACATTACTCTAAAGTTAGTTGTCTTCACGAACGAGTGCGGACTGGTGACGGTTAGGCAGTTCGGCCACCCTAACGTTTAGCACCAAGCCCGGCACCAGTAACGCCTCATTTCACGAACGACAGTGGAACGTAGCGGAGAAAACCGAGCCCAACTGCAGTCAACTAATGTAGGCGGACAATTACAATGTTTTTTTTTTATGTCGGCGTGGTTGCTCAGTTGGTTAGTGCTCTAGTACTACCAATGCGAAGGTAGTGACTTCGGTTCTCCCAGGGGACACTTTTTTTTTTTTTTAATTTTCATAGTTTGTTTGCACTTTTCTTACGGTAATAAATTCTACCTTTTTTTTTTTTTTTTTTTTTTTTTTTTTTTTTTTAGGGAGGACAACATGTAGATTGCAATTTTGTGTTATTTCATGTACGTTGCAACTTGCATCAGGTTAGATTAGGTTAGTTTAGGCTATTTTAACAAGTTAAAAATATAGCTTCGGTTTAAAAAATTGTAAAAGTTTTTCTGTTAAGGTATAGGTTGCTAATTTTGGCTTGGTTAGTTTAGCTTAAGTTAATCTTAGGTTTAAAAATTGCAAAGATTATAATTTTAACACGTATTTTGCAAATTTTGGTTTGGTTAAGTTAAGTCGGCCTAAGTTGAAAAATATCCACAACTTTTACTGTTAAAAGCATATGCCTTTTCTAGTATCAAGTATTTCCTTTATGTTTTAGATTGCTGCATTACATTTTCCCATGTAATTTCGCTGTATACTGAATGCGATTAACTACTAACATGCTTTCCACAAAGTTACTTTTGGCCTATGATTACTTGTATCTATTCATTACAATTGCTATATCCGCCTGTATTTGTTTAAGTTACACTACACTTCTCCGCATCTATGCAGTCACTCCTCGATTTTCTCCGCTGTCGTTCGTGAAAGGAGGCGTGACTGGTGCAAGGCTCGGTGCTAAATGTAACGGCAAGTGGAAGTTCAAGGACAGGTAGGCGCCCATGAGTAAAGATGGGAGGCTACCTTGGAGATTTACACTGAGATGCAAAACCCTGTAGGAGCGGTGAGGACACATTCATGAAGCCAGGCATATAGGATTAATATTTAAAAATCAAATTGTAGAACTAGGCATGGGGGCCTATTTGTAAAAGATTTGAAATATTGACTATCGGAATCAACTCTGCATTATATCACCATTTTGTACAAGCCGTTTATGTCATTAATGACCAGAAATTACCGTATTTTTAATTTTGAAAAGAAAATGATGTTCGCTCATACATTTTGCTTTTCCATTTTTTATTATTTGTTTTGAATTTTAATAATTCCAACACCCTGGTTATTTTAATGGGCAGAAGGAGCACTGCTTATCAAAATTTACCCCTCCAAAATATATGAGAGGTTACAGAAAATTAATAGTACCTCAGAAATAAAAATCATGAATTTCATACTCCTGCGCAAGACAGACATATTCTTAGAGAATTCGATTACTGATCCGGAAGGTCATGGGTTTTAATCCCGGTCAGCTGACTGGGTAAGGTTTTATTCGGAGTTTTTTTCTTACCCTGAGAAGGTGAATGCCAGATAGCTTTTAGGCATCAAGGACTCCAAACTCATTTACGCCCTCAATAATTCATTTAATTTGCTGCATTCTCACAAACTCGCATCTATTCTTAGAGAAATAGATGACACTGCCCAAAATATTTAATAGTATGCTTAATTGAATGT
Source organism: Metallyticus violacea (assembly GCA_030762175.1). Classification (NCBI taxonomy): domain Eukaryota; kingdom Metazoa; phylum Arthropoda; class Insecta; order Mantodea; family Metallyticidae; genus Metallyticus; species Metallyticus violacea. The sequence goes on along the minus strand of CM060846.1, from coordinate 251,913,805 downwards.
GCAGGGTATACAAAATAGCAGTACCGTTAACAGTTTGATTGTAGAGCAACGAGGAGCAGTAATCAAATTTCAATGGTCTGAGGATGTGAAACTTCGTGAAATTCATAAAGTAAAATGCATCAGTATGTGGATGTCTGCTTTGGCTAGAGAAGGGTGAGTAGATGCATTTAAAAATTAGTGAACATCTTTCTACAGTATGCAAGCTCTGGTCTTCTCAACACGGCCTTTACTGGTGACTGAGCCGTATTCAGAATACCAGAGCTTGCTATTACAGGCAACATGTTCACTGATGAGGTGTGTCAGCTTCTCCGAAGTGTGAAACGCCAGCAGATTTGTGACACGTCTGCAGTATGTGCCAGACAATAATGTGCGTAGATGTGCATTCAGGCATCTCGTATGATAACGTGTTACACAAGCGTATGACTATAATATAGCGTAATAAAACCTGCATCCGGAACTATCGATACACTTCACTTGCAACTCGCTGGCAGGTCAAGGTAGGGCGCCGTGTGTCATAAAGGTTGTGAAACCAGTGCTTTAGGGGAATGTGATGGTTTATCAAGGAGCATTTTATTATCGGTAATACATGTTCTATTTAGTTATAGAACCCATTAAATAAAAATGCCCTTCATCCGTCATCAAAAGATGGTTTAGAGAATGGCAGTTGTGAGCATGACATTTCAAATACCTGCTTGCATTACGTCGTCTTGAGGAAAGAACTTATGGATAAACTGAAAATGAAATCCATTATTATGCATAATACCATCACCGGAAATCAGAGTAAAGCGGACTGCCTTGGAAAGATTTCCACACTATCTGAGTACTTTCATCATAGAAAATAGTTCTAGTAGCAATAATTTACATTTTGTACAGCAGTAGTATTTTAACACGCGATAATTATGATGATAATGATAGTAATAAACAATAATAACAACAACTTGCTTTACCTGGCGAAGTTAAAGTCATTGTTTCCCCCCTTTCACTTCCCCGGAAACAATTCAATTACATAGGCATATACAATTTGAGCTTACACCCGTTAAATAAATAATATTTGAGTAATATTCTAAATTATCGATGTGACCGGCATTCCTTGATAAGAAATGGCAGAGAGTTTTAGAAACAAATAGCCACAACTGTAAAGGATGAAGAAGAGGTTTGCATTAGGGTATAACGACAATGGAATTGTTATGAGAAGATCCGTGAAAGATAGTGTGGTGAACAAAATTCGACGCAGAGGAATGAGGAGAGCAATTTACTTCTAGCATCCAGTCGATACCGAGATAGCAATTCGAAAGATGAAGCGATATGATCTTTTATGTAGATTGCATGCCTAGCGAGCGCAGACATTGCGAATGCATCATTCTTTGTCCTAGATTGGAGATTGATGATGTTATTTAACCAGAATGTCGCATTAATCGAAATGTGGCATAATCAATGTGGATACCATGTGTTTGTTTTTCCCAAATTGAATGTAAGAAAATTCTTAAACTGTTTTAAAGAATCGATTATTGAAAATATTTTTTTGCAAGTTCCTTCTGTTTGAATTTGCCAATTAAGATTACTGTCAAAATAGACATCGAGAACACGTTGGCAAACGATTTTATTGACACTAAATTTATTAAGTTTCCCGGGAATAAGTACTAATTGATTAATTTTGTTTAATAATCGATTTTGTCCCATTAAAATGGCCTGAAATTTCCCTGAATTTATGATGAGGTTCTTTGTTTCGACCATGCTGATAGTAAGTGTAGGTCTTCGTTAAGTTCAGCTATGGAGTTTATGATTAGGTTTAACCTTGAGTATGCATACAGTCATAGATCGTCAGCATATATTTGGTATCTGCAGAATGTAGTTAGTAACATCATTTATATAAATAGAAAATAATATTGGTCCAAGAACTGACCAATGTGCCACTCCACACCTTACTAACCTCCAAGGTGAAAAGGGATTTCCTACTGAAGGCACAGTTGTCGGTCAGATGAGTTTTCAGACAAATGCAGTGACTTACGTTTTGAAAGTTGTTTATTTATATTAAGTAGAACGCTGTAGATAAGTGAATAAGGCTTAGGACAGACATCCATAACCTCACGTATATCCTCAGTACGTTAAACAAGGCAGTTGCCGTACCACAGTAGCCAGCCCGGAATCCTGACTGGTAAGTAACTTGTTGATTGTGTTCGTTAAGATAGTGAGGAGTTGTTTGCTAAAAATCTGCTCCAGTGCTTTCGAAAAGACATGTTGATAGGTCTGTAATCTTGAGTAGTGGAGGGTGAAGTGTTATGGGCCGTACTAATTATTTTATCCAGTTGTTATTAAGGATGAATTAAAAAAAATGCATCAGAAATGGTAAACTACTGTCAATGGCATTTCTGCTTGTAATACGTTATTAATTAGTGCGCCTTTTCGTCTATGCGTTTTATGTCATTGAATCCCTGGCACAGGGAGCTGGCCATGAGTCACTACTCTTGTCACAATTATTTGTTATAATTAAATCTAAAATAGTGTTAGTAGTGAGTGTATGTTTAGTAGAATTTATAGAAAATACTACCGCAGCACTGGAATAGCTTCACTAACTCATCCGAGTCCGTTGTGTTCATCATCATGATGTTAGTATTAAAGTTCCCTACAACAGTAAGTGTTTGCAATGCTGAAAACAATTACCAAGGGTGTCTCAAATGCAACTGACGTTAGATACACATGCAAGCATTGTGTTTACCTAAAAGATATTTTTATGAAAGAGACGATCAGCCAAAATTTGGGGAGTAATAATGAACAGCGTGATTATAATAACAAGGTAACTAAATTACATTTCATAGTCTAGTATTATACATTGTTTTACAAAGTCACAAACGTGAACTTCAATGGGAATGCCTTCAGAAAAGTATACTATGTTGAATAACCTAGAGCTTATAAACCAGCACAATTACAATATATAATGAACCCCAGTTTCAGTATTACTTTAACTGTAACAAGGGAATTTAGGTAAATATTGAATATGCTTCAATAAAAACACCTGAAATAGTTACTGGGATACAAGTGTACCCCTCTTGGTTTTCCAGAAATTGTTTTTAAAAATGTGAAGTTTTCGCATGTATTTTAAAGGTTCAATTATTATAAATTTGAAATAAAATATAAATCATTATTGAACTACAGTTAGTCATTGTTGAACCACCGTCCAGCATTTTCATCTTACTTTCCTTACATTTGTAAGTTGTCGTTCTAAGTGCAGAGATATCAAAAATAAGAGAGGATAAGGATGATGCAAAAATTTATATATCTTGGATTTTCCAACTTGAACCAAGGTGAGGTTATAAAAATGTTGGAAAAGGAAGTAGAAAACGACGCCAGTTCTCGGTGTCCAGAAGTAGAACACAAGGTAGAAGATACTGATACAGGGAATTATGTTATTGAGTATACAGATAATAAATATGTAATTGATAATTTTATCTGCTACCTATTAGAGCAACATACACTAAGTAAACATGGAATGATATGGCAAGTAATGCATAGAAAACTATATCGATGTAAAAAAAAAAATCTTTTCAAAATCTAGTGGTCTACCATTGCTTCAAGGAGTGTATTCTCAATTAAGATGTTTTTATGGTTTTCATTTAATCTATGTGAATATATCAATATTTATCGTTGATTGTACAAATAAAAAGGACGAGAAAATTATTTATGACTTATGAAATTCAACTAAACGTTAAAACAAAAATGTATTCGTGTCAGGCTAATAAAGCACAAATTTTCGCAATTACAGCAGTGTTTATAACCACGGAAAGAACAGTATCTGTGTCAATGGAACTGTAGACCCCATGTTCCAGATGTGCCGTTCTGGCGTATATGCTCTTTTCTGCAATTAATCCATGAAGTTTTCTTATTCCTTCTTATCCATCCATCTCTCTTCCCTGTGCTACTAGGCATGCGTATCCCGATTCTCAGCTTGCCTGGCTATTGTTTGAAATGCATCATATAGTAACAGAATTAGTGTTCCCGGCTGTGCAATGTAGTCCGTTCATGAAGTGCTACTTCTCTTCCGTTAAGTCGCAATAAGCAAGCCCCAGGAACTAGGTTCTTTTACGACTTTGTAATGGGAAATTATTGCTGGCGATTTCTTTACTGTGTCTATCCAGCGATCAAGATATTATGTATTAGCAAAGCTTATAATTGTAAAAGTTATATTTAACCATCAGTTAGGTTCATGGAGTATTTTATTCTGTTTCCGCAAGAAATGTGGGCTGCTAGTGCCAATTATTAAGTCATGATACTTTTGAAAAGTTTTAAAGTTTAATCTGCTATTTATTTTAAAATGTAATGTTTTATTGAATATTGGTATATGTAATTTTATTGTCTAAGAGTTAATATACTTTTGTCAATTGAATGGTTAAAATTTTCAAAATTCACTAATGAGCTTTTGTGATTTAAAGTTGTATTTAAATGCTTGAATCACATTGAAAATATTCAGTGCATTATTGCTGCTGTGATGTTTTTTATTGCTTTCTAAATATATATGCTGATCTTAATACTTTATTTTTATTCCATTGAATATTGATGTTATGTGAATATTTATTTGTTTAGCAAATTACTTTTAAATGGTTATTGTTGAATATTCACTGTTCTTCTTTCGAACTGTTCGTCACCTTTACATGGCCTGGGGGGTTTTCCTCCAGCACCTTGAGATTTTGCCGACATCAATGGGATAATGTTGCTCTCAGATTATTGAAACATGGTGCACAGAGAAAATATTTTCCGCTTCTGGTTTCATGTGTAAGATTTTGAATATAACTACTAGAAAGGAATAGAAAAAAGAAGATTAATTATTCACATTCAGAAATATCATGTAAGAAACACTAATTTTCAAGTAGTCCCTTGATAGTAGAGGAACCATTCCCTTAATTTCGTGGTAATTGTCCCTTTCAACAGTACATGAAAACTAAACCAGCCAAATATGGCATATAGGTTTGACCCATTAATGATGTTGAGACTTCATATGATACTAACTTGCAGATTTACACAGGAAAGGAAGGAAAATTTACAGAAAAACCAATTAGCAAGATCTGTGTTGGATTTAACCTCACCATTAAGAGGAATAGCATTTTCTCAAGCGTTCCCCTAGTAAAGGAACATCTAGTGCGAACTAACTTTGACTATACCCTCCGAAAAAACAAGCAAGAGATTCTACAAAATCTCCAGTCTATGCTAAAATGGATAACTTTCATGTATGTTTCCTTTCAAACAGAAACTAATATTAGTGTCTTATATGCCTAAGATAGCAAGACAGTAATATTTTATGCTCAGAATTTCATGACAACTTGATGGTGAAAGAAGGTGTAAAACCCTAATACGATATTACACTATAATAGTACAAAGACTTCTGTGGATGCAGTGGATAACATGGTAAATGAGTACTCTTGCAGTAAGAGAACTAATCAATTGCCATTTCCTTTGTTTATGGATGTGATTGATGTAGCAGGAGTAAATGCGTACATTATATGGAAAACAAAGAATCATAAACGGAGATGTTCCGCACATGTCTGATGCAAATTGTTACAATGAAGCGGATTTGTCGTCGTGTGTGCGCAGGAACGACAGACGTCCAATGCTGAGGTAGCGTTACTGGCCGCGACACACCGTTGTATAAGATATTGATGTAAATGTTGCCCCCACCACGGGACAAGACTATTCCCAGGGTCCGATTTTGCTGTTTCGTGACTGCTCTTTTACGGGAGGAGGAATGGAGTGGAATGGTTGCAGATTAATCAGCGTGGATACGAAGAATTCTTGATGTATTTGTTTTGCCATTGCTTATTGTTATGCCCCTTTGTATGTTTCTGCCTGGACGACGAAGCTTGCATAGCTGAAACGCTGATTGCCTGAATGAACGACCGAGCGAAATTTTACTTGAATAAAAACTTGATTGTTGAATGCTGAATGCCAAAGGAGAACTGCCGAATGTGCCGCGTACGCCTGCATACACGCATGTGCAGACGAGCAAGCGCATGAGAAATGAGTAACCAAGTAACTAAGTGCTAAGCGTCTACGGAGAACTGCTCCACTGTCAATGACTGCTGAGATTTGAATGCCTTCCGCGAAGAATGCTCCTTCTTTTATATTAAATTCAAACGGTGGTGGCGTGGCTTCTTGACACCAAGAGGGGTCTTCAGTAACCCACCGAACCTGAGTTTTCACGATCCTCGTTTCTCATAGATGAGTTTCCGCTCATCTTTCAGCGCTACTCTTAAACTTTTGAATAAGAACTCTTATTATTGACTGCTGCTGAATCGTAGGGCCAGGAGCTGGTAACGAATCCTTGTAGTATGTATAACGGGCCTACAATTCTCGCGATTAGGGAACACAATAGTCCCTTTGTCCCGGGCAATGAGCGCCAGCGTTTCTTGTTTCCTTTGCAAAGGACAGATTGGTCAGGTGCACCGAGAAGCATTCCCACAAATATGCCTTCGTTATGCATACAAAGCTTTCTACAAAATTATACTACCCAGCATACATGCGTTATTACGATTATGTAAAATCGCATATCTATGTCCTAGTGGAGAGGGGTTGCGAGAATAGATGTAACCAATAGCACAAATTTGCTAGGGTGAATGAAGACACATACTTACTGTATGACCTCTAAACACGGCTGTAGCAATAATAAATTCCTTGGAGAATATGTAAGAACTGTGACAACGGAAACAAATCGAGAAAATATCGCTCAAATTTTGAACGGTACAAGTTTTGTGGAAGAAAAAAAAAAAAAAAAAAAAACGAAAATGTGGAACGAAATTATATGTGTCAATTATTGGAATATAATAACGATTTCGACACCAATACAGTGAAAGTATGCACAAATTGTTTTTGAACTGAACTTAGACCAATATCTTAGTGTCAATGTTTTCTATGACTAGGTAAAATTCATAAGAGTGAAAGTGCTTTAATTATGCAAACTTAATTAAACTGGTTGTGAGTGTGGATTATAAGTTTATTTGCATTTAAACTGATAAAATAACTACAACATAATTTTTACGCTATAATGCACTAGCACTGCACTTTGTATTTCGTGCATAACAGCACACTTTTTTCAATAGTGTTTAATACCCGTTTTTACTGCTGAGGCATCACTTTCAGTGGACACTTATGATATGAGATGAAATTATATATTGAGAAAGGATTTCTTTTAATAAGGGATCGTTCCAGGCCTAAGTTAAGGGTATCTTCCCAGCATTATGAGAAAAACTCGGAAATGCCCTGTTCAGGGAAAACGATTAAGGAGGGAATCCAATCCCTTAATCAATTCGGTCACCCGTGCTGGTCCGGCAGGTCTTGATATGCTGAATAGGTATCGTGTTGGTTATATTTGAATGAATATATTATTATCTTTACAGCGCTTAGGAATCTGCTACCAACACATTCTTCGGGAGATTAATCAAATTGGTCAGTCAAAATATCCTCTGATAGTAATTTAAAATTTATAAATCAAGTTTAGGAGTATATTTTGCGAAATTTAATGTTTAGTCACAACCAGAAAATAATTTATTAGTTGAAATCTTAGAGATGGTGTGAGTTTCCACCCATCGACACAGCGATGGAGCAGCTCGAAACGGTCGTTCTTACAGCGGCAGATCAGACTATTTCCGGTCGTCTTCCCACCCCAGACGCTTTCCGGTTCCTTGGTGGACCAATAAATGCCTGGACGCATTGTGTGCACGCCAAAGTGCTTTGCGTGTGTTTCCTCGCCACCCTACGTTGGAGAACATTATTTGTTACAAATAACTACGTGCCAAATGCTGTAGAGTGATTAAGGACAGCAAGAAGGCGTCTTGGATTGCTTTCGCCTCATCTTTTAACCGCAAAACGCCTCTATCTGTAGTTTGGAAAAAGCTATGCCGCGTTGCAGGCAAACCTAGATTTATGCCTATACCCTGTCTTAAGGTATAACATCGTGTACTTGCTACTCCGATTGATATTGCCAATACATTAGGGCGCAATTTCGCTGATGTTTCGAGTTCCCCAATTATCCTGCTGCATTTCGCACATTAAAGGAACAGGTTGAGTAGAGAGGTTTCTACTTTGCCTCCTACAAACAGGAGCGCTTTAATGTCCCTTTTACCGCCAGGGAATTACTACCTCTCGGCATTGCGTACCGGGGCCGGATGGCATCCGTGTTGCTATGTTGCAGCATTTGTCAGCGGAAGGTAAAAGCTTTGTTGCTCCAGCTTTTTAATTCTGTTTGGTGTAATGGAACATTTCCGCGCACTTGACGAGTGGCCACCGTCATACCTTTACCTAAACTTGGAAAGGACCCACACATTCCTTCCAGTTACCGTCCGATTTCCCTCACCAGTTGCGTCTGCAAGGTAATGGAACGCAGGTTTAACGGGTGGCTTATGTGGTGGTTAGAGTCGGGGCGCCTATTGACGAACGTTCAGTGCTCTTTTTATCGTCAGTGGACCATTGTGTCTCTTTCCACCGACAAAATGGACGTTTTTTTACGGAAGTGCCAAACGATCGCCGTATTCTTTGATATGGAGAAAGCCTATGGTACCTGTTGTAGAAGCGGTATCCTTCGAAAGCTTCATGATTGGCATATACATGGTCGGATGTCTCTTTTTATTCAGGAGTTTATGAAAAACCGGGTTTTTAATGTTCGCATGGGATCAGTTTTATCATCTAGTTTTATTTAAGAAAACGGTGTACCTTAGGTCTCGGTACTTAGCTTCACACTTTTTTCAATTGCTATCAATTCCATCACCGAGTGTTTACCACTAGAAATACATTCGTTGTTGTTTGTCGACGATTTTACCATCTTTATTTCCTCTCGGAGAACTTGTCTTTTGGAACGCCGCCTCCAATGCTGTCTCTGCCGCCTTTATGCTTGGAGTGTAATATAAACCACGGGTTCCGTTTTTCTGCAGAGAAGACCGTCTCCATGAATTTCTGGTATCATAAGGAGTATACTGCACCATCTCTCCTCCTTGACCCAAATGCTCTCGCTTTCGCAGACGAATTTAGGTTCCTTGGCTTAATATTTGATAGGAAATTATGCTGGTCATCGCATGTAGCGCAACTCAGAGGAAAGTGTGCATGTTTTCTTTGTCTTTTACGTGTTTTAAGTGGCATATCCTGGGAAGCTGACCATACGGTTCTTTTGCGTTTTTACCGATCTCTAATCGAATTGTTTATGGCTCTGCGCGACTTTCCGTTCTTTGTCGCCTTAACTCCAGACATCACCGGGGTACACGTGTCGCCATTTGAGCACTCCCAACAAGTCCTGTGTCAAGTTTATGTGCGGAGTCTGAAGAACCTCCGTTGTGTTATAGTAGGGATCGTTTATTTGGTGCTTATGGTTGTCGATTAGTTGCGCAACCCAGTCATCCCATAAATGAGCCCTTTTTCATGTGTCGCTCGCTCCATTTTATACTGCTCGATCTTTTACTCTTAGGCCAATTGGGTCTCGTTTTCGGAAGTTGTTAAGGACATTGGACGTGAAGTTACTTACCTTTTTCTTATCCGGGGAAACTTCTTCCCCTTGGCTTTTAGCAGAGGCCCCCGTTTATCTTGAGTTTACGTCCTGTCCTAAGTCTTCGGCCGCAGCACCTATTATTTGTCGTCATTTTAGGGAGATCGTCTCTTCCTTTGCTGGATGCAATTTTGTTTATAACAAGGGCTCAAAATCTGACACATGTGTTGGATGTGCCTTTGTTTTGAATGGAGGTAGTTTAACGGTTAATCTTAACGCTGCAACATCTATTTTTTCGGCGGAGCTTTATGCTATTTATCGGGCGATTTTATTTGTTTCTGATCAGGACTGGAGGACGGTGTTGTTTGTTCAGATTTTTTGAATGTCCTTTTATCTTTGAAAAGGCTGTACAACTACCACCCTCTTGTACAGAAGATCCAGGATGCAGTGTTTACGCTTGTTAACGCTGGCGTCAGCGTGAAACTGCTATGAGTACCTGGACATGTGGGATTTCCAGACAATGAGGCCACAGATGTTGCACCTAACACCGTTCTTTTAGACCCTGCTGAATATGAACAACGTTTTTACTCGGGGGATTTTAAACATTCTTTACGTCGAGGCCTTCTCTCGTGCTGGCGCGAGGAATGGATTTTACTCCAAGATATTAAGCTTCGAATTGTAACTCAACCCCTTTTAATTGGTTATCTTCTTCTCGCACAATTCGTCGCGAAGAAGTAATTTTAGCACGTTTACGAATTGGGCATTGCCGTTTCAGTCAACGTCACCTTTTTAATGGTGAACCAGCTACAACATGTCTTCATTGTGACCACTCCTTTACAGTGCGGCACATTTTACTTGAATGTCATCATCTAGCGGCGTTTAGACTTTCCCTGAGTTTGCTTTCCTCTATTGAGGACTTACTTGCAGATAATGTGGTTGATGTTGAGCGAGTGCTCCGTTTTATCCGCGTTTGTGGTTTTTAGAGCAAGGTGTGATTTTATATCATTTTATTTACGACCGCATTTTTAGACTTTTTCAAGACTTGTGTTTTCAGCTCTTGCTGATGCGTTTTATTACCAGTCTTTTGTTTATTGTTATCCACTGAATCCTTGTTATTTGTAATGGGGTTTTATATTTTTATTGCCCAAAGTGGCAATATTGCTTGTTTGCACAATAATTTTTAGTGTAGATTACTTATTTATTTTAATTTTGACGCACGGGAATGGATATTATTATTTTAAGAAACTTGGTATTTTCACTGAATGTGTTTCCAGATTGTTTTCTAGCTTAAATTAAATTGTCTGATATATCCCGAAAGTCATCCCGCATATGTAAACATTTCGAGTTCTGTTTTCAATTTAATTTCATCATTGAATGTATATGCCTCACAAGGTTTCTGCACAAGTGCATGTAGAAAACGCTTCTCATATCCTTTAAAGATTTCAGGTGCAAGAAGATGACGATTGACCTCAAATCGTTCCTTTGATTGAAATTACGGTGCCGCAATCTTCCTTGGCAGAGTTTATACAGTTGTAAAACAAATCAATAGATCCTCCAGAACTGAAGAATGAGATACTTAATTCCTTATTTTAATATTTCATGGGAAATATTACCTACCATAGCCAGTTTGATCAACTGTAAGGGTTTACTCGGAACATTTGCATGTGTGTGAAAAAAAAAGTAATTACTTTTCATATCATGGAAAGCTTACAATATGTTATGAAAAAAAAAGTAATTACTTTTCATATCATGGAAAGCTTACAATATGTTATTTGGTCTTTATTTCTTTATACTACTTAAACAAATAAATATATTGCATATCACCCAAAACAATTCAGTAAATTACATCAGTTTCATCTTTATCACGTTGCATAATCTTGTGCTATACATACGTAAGACTCTGTGACCCAAATGAGCATATATTGCTATTTTGTTCTCTAAAGCCTTAATACTACAAATCTGCAACATGAGCTTTAAAATATTGCATAATATGAAATGCACATTATATTCCTTTTATTTCTCAAAAATAATTAATTTTTCTTAAGATTCCATTTTTTTTTTTTTTTTTTTTTTGACATTTTCTATTGACTGCAGCGCACTGAAACATGACATTTGTATTTCTGAAAGACATTCATGCAAATGAATTTAAACATGCTTTTAAAGATGATTTGATTTATTTATGGACACTCTTTTACATCTCCGGTCATCAGCGTCCCATTCAATTCAGAGCGTGAAACGGCAGACAAATTTTGTTCAGAGGCCTCTTCTTTCAGGCTTGAGGTTCTTTTTCGAGTCGTAAATGTACGACACGGGACCCACGGCTTTACTTCCCTTCTGAAGGACCATACTTAGGATTTTTACGCCGGAAAAAATCCATCGGTCCTGGCCGGGTTTAAACCCGCGATCTTGGGTTTAGAAGGCAAGTATGTTTACCACTACACCTCCAGGACCGGCTTTATTTTTAAACAAATTTTATGATGCAGTAAGAACAAGTTTAAGGGGGAATAAGTGTTAATTATAACCAGCTAATATTTCAAAACCCTTTTAAGCCATGTTTTTAATAATTATATTAAACGTCATGCTTTTATCTATTTTTGTTTACTGTAAAATACTAAACATGATAGCTGTTGGAATTAAGATGCTTTTATCGCATTTATATTGTAAAACTAAAATTATATCTGCCTTTTCCAGGTTTTAACATTTCGCATGGGTAAATTTGGGACAATTGCTTTGGCTGCTTACCGATATAGCAATCTACCATACCAGAGTTGGGAGATAAAGCCAAATAAATCAGATGGTATAATCTTCAACCTTACAGCAGCAGTCATGATACTGGAATTCATAATCAAGGTGAAGTATTATTTGCACAATAGCTGATTGTGGAAGTGTCTTTCCTCCTTGCTCCCACCCTTTTATGCACTCTTCCTTCCCCTTTCCTCCCACCTTTATTTATTTATATATTTCCTTCGTGCCTTCTTTCCGTCTGTTGTGTACTTATTTCATTCATTCCATCTATTTTTAATTCCGTAGAATGTAAGTTAGAAAAGGCAATTTTATTTTATATTTAATGTCATGGGGAATTGAAATTTTTACCAAACATTATTGTTTGAAGTTGAAATTATTGGAGTTAGTTTTCCAGAAAAATTCGAGAGGATATATGGCATAATATAATAAATTTAAAAAATACAATATTATACAATGTATGACATTTCACCCCAAGTTCACCTTTAAATCCTTAAGCTGAAATGTTTTTTTAATATGAATGCCCATACTCTACACCCTTGCAGATAGGTAAATAGCAATAATTAGGGGGTTAAAAGTATATAATCCAACGTTTTTAGAAGATAAAGAACACCAATTCTCTAAGAACTGTAAAAAAGGGACTACAATACGAGGTAAAACAAAATGTTAAAATATATATTTATCAAATGTTATATTTTGTTAAAATTTAAATATTACTAAATGATTGAAAAATTCAACACATTTGGCATATTGATTCGCGTTATTAAAAACTACAATATATTTATATATCTAGTGCTGAACGTATAATGAAATATATATTATAATATTACTGAAATTGCACAGAATAGAACTAACAAATAGCACAAAATTAAAAAAAATTTAAAGAAAAAAATTTCTGGCAAAATTTTTAAGGATAAAATTCTACTGAGCATCAAAGTGAGAGTGTGTTTGTGTGTGTGCATACGCACTCGCTCATACATACATATGTATAGGAGCTAATTCCTATACTTTGGTTTCAAAGCCATTTATTTTCTTGAATTTCAATAGTTTTGAAACCTTAGAGCACGGTATCTGTATTTCTTCATTGTTGTTAAATGGTATGCAGTAATCCAATTTTATAAATGAGGCGTGGCAATTAACCATTTATCGTTGTTATTCGGAGCAAAGCAACAAGGGACTTGCGTGGCAGCTAATTAACTATTTCCGGAATACTTATATATAAGGTTTCAAGTTCTGCTTTGTCTTAACTCTGTTTTCCTTCCGGCCACGATGATTGCGCCACTTACAATTACGCCAGAAATCTTTGCTTTAGATTCATAGGGTGTTTGCTCTAGTAACTGAAATTGATTACGCAACATGATTTTTAGGTTGGTACCTTGTTACCATGTTAGGGCGCAATTTTTCGTCCCACTATCACAAACTGCGGGCTTGCAAGTAAATTTACGCGCGGTGTGGTTAAAAATTGTGCTTATGTTATTTTTAACAACAGGTTGTCAAAAATTGTGTTGGTTAATTGTTTTTATCTGTTAAAATTGTTAAAAACTGTAAACAATTTTGCGGGTTGTCATGTGGGGAGTCATATGAAACGTACTTCAAAAAAGCAATACGAGAAGCTTTGCCTTCTCTGTAGATTTTAATGTTAATTTTCTACCTTATGTTCTTTGTTTGCTAGTTTTCTTCTTCTATGAGCCTGCAGGTGCATGCCATTAATTTACAAATAAGTCTCCTTTGGAATATTTTTAGAACTGAAATTATTTTGAAAATGTTAGGGTGTGAGTAGTAAAATAAAGCGTTGAATTTACTGTGAAATGCCTCCCATGCATTCGTAGTATGAGTAACTTTAGACGCCTGCCCGACCCATATTGTAGGATTGAATATAGATAGCCTCGTCAGATGTACAATAATCAACAAGGTAGTCGCCGAACTGTTCAATTTTTGGGCACAATGGCTTACTCTCAGCGATATCAAAAACAAAACATTCACCTGCACCTCTGCAGAAAATGCGACAAAGCGAAACAATGAACCGCTTACCAGCAGATGAGTTGTCTTGGAACACACTTGTTAGTCCAACACATTGTTGTTTATGCCACCAAGCCTTGCCAAGGTGAAACCGACAACCCAAGAGATGAATTGCCTCATGCCACGTTGACTTAATTGATTCATGTATAGAAACCTCGAAATCTGCGAATATTTACTTTGATAAAAGTTTCATCCCTAAACATTCGCCTTTTTTTTTTTTTTTTTTTTAACTTTATGAAACAGACACCAAGGAATCTTTGCTGTTATTTAGTAGTAAACAAACATTTTTGTTGAATGTAATGTTCATTGTGAAGGAAATGCAATGTAAATAAATGTGTAAATTTTTTTTTTGCGCAGCATCTGAAAGTTCCATCTACTTTAAGCGCTTCTGTTTCGCACAAATATTGCACACTGCTTTCACCTCCTAAAATAATAACATGCTTTCCTGATCATGCAGGAGCACAAAATCACCGTCAGTAGAGGACATTGGTTGTAAGTTACTTACAGCTTCGTGAACTCAAGTAAGGTTGTTGGTAGTTTGAGCATATGTGACGTCGTTCTCTGTAGATTGCTTTTCGTAATAGTTTAACGTCAGTAAAATGCAGTACACTAGCACAAATATGTTAGTGTATATTGAATATTACAATGCTTGGTTTTTCACTTAAGTCACTAGCCGCTTTTCTTTTGCACAAGGCACGAACTTTTTGAGTACGGGATCTCTTTTACTATTGTGGTGATTATGACCGACTACAGTTTTCGTATCCATGTTTAAAGTTATTATTTTTACCGGACAATTCTCAATTGTACAACGTCAAAGTATGCATTCAACTATATATGTGTATATTTTGCGATATTTGAAACCATCTCTTACAATAAGTCTTTTCCTCCATTACTGCCTCCTTGATTCTAAACCCAAAGGTCGCGGGTTCAAACCCGGCCAGGATCGACGGATTTTTTTCGAGGCGTAAAAATCCTAAGTATGGGCCGTGAGTCCTGTGTCGTACATTTACAGCACGAAAAAGAACCTCAAGCCTGAAAGTAGAGGCCTCTGAGCAAAATTTGTCGTCCGTTTCACGCCCTTATTTGAATGGGACGCTGATGACCTGAAATGTTAAAGAGTATTCGTAAATAAAACAAATTAACAAACACCTCGTTTAACCACCCCTATCACAACCTTCACTAGTCTGCCTCATTATGCTTATGTCCCCCAACTCAATGTGCATACTACTTAATGCAAGCACGCCATCAGGGAATTGCACACTATTGGATAGATAAGCATGGCGCCAGATTTCGTGCTTCGCCGAAATGTCGTTGGCGCAAACCTATTATCCTTCAATATAACCGTACTTCTCAATATCAAACAATGCATCCTTTTTCTGTGGTTCCAATGGACAATTTCAGTAATTTTCTTTAAAAGCTATACATTACACCTCCCTTGGCAATACATACCAGTTAGTAACCATGGTTTAATTTTGGTAAAAGTCATCTTGTTTCATTTTCTATAACAAAATATCGTTGGTTGGTATAGATATTTGAAATAAGTGAAATAATTGATATTGAATTAAGACTTACTTTCATCGAACGTTGCCGGCTGATCGTTCAGAATATCATCAATCTTGCAGAATGCAGAACACATTTCATTCCAAAACAGAACACTATGTAAACACTCGGATGCATTCTTTATCCAAGTTTCAAAAGTTTACTCTTTGAAGGCAGATTTTTTGTTCTAACATGTAATTGTTGATATTTGATAACATTTTGGTTTATATATAGCCTTGGCAGTTTTGAAATGGCAAACTTCGCCATCGTTGAAAGCATTAACACTATCTTTAATTGCTTTGTACAGTATATCATTAGAGTTTGTAACTTGAAGTTGGAGTGATTGGAATTTTTAATATTATAAGATTCGGATTTATACATTCTGAGTATGATTTCAGAATGGTGGTGGTGGTTCCAGTTAAACTAGAATACATATATTGCACATCACAGTCGCATGAGTCGCAAAACCTAAAATATTTAATTGCTGAAATTAATTCTGATAAAAAAAAACATCAACATTAACAAGAAAGCATTCACACACATATTAAACAGACACGCATACGTACAATAATTATGATATTTATACACCTTTTGTATTATTTATGTATAATATTTATAGATTTTTTTCACTAAAAGTAAGCATTTCATTTAAGAAAATGTCCAGGTTTAGCCAGTTTTGTCTATCTAACATTATATTCCAACCAACCTGCCAGGCTCCTGCTATTGGAAGTAAAAATGAATCCCGGAGAAATTTTATCCTAATTTCTGCTGTCTATGTACACTTAGCGAAATATGCACCCAATCTTCAAATTCCAAGCATAATGGGCAAACCCATCTGCCTTCCACGTCAACAACCTTTCGTGCCTTCCAGCTCTTTAACCCATCTAATTTTAATTTCGCTCTGCAGGTTCAGAGATTTCATTAACGTACATGGCGCCTCTCCTGCCAGTTTATGTCAAACAGGCGTCTTTTCACTTTTTTCTCTACGCCATACCTGCATTCAATACCCCTCTGGCAAACATAGTCGAAACCGACCTTGACAATTCCCGCTGTAAAACCTTCTCCCGCCATTTTGGATAATGAAGTTGTTAAATTGGTGCAGAAAGCATATTTACCTCAGGGTTGTTTGTTGCCCTTTAATTGTTTTTATGCAGTATCCATTGCATTTATTTTGCTGTAGATTGAATCTTCCTAGCATTGCACCTCTTGTAGTACACTATAGTTCCATGTACTCCTCACCTATAGAATTCGCTTCCAGAAATCACATTGTAATTTATTTAGACCGTCTATTTTATTCCATCCCCAAACCTCATTTCCATATAACAATGAGGATCTAACCATTGCTCATACCCAGTTTTTAATGTTTTGACTGGCATTATCAGGTATCCGAGGTAGCAATCTCAGTACGTCAGATAGTTGACCGCTCTCCTTGTGTTTGGCAAAACTGTGTGTTCATTCATTTTCCACTCATGTCAAATATTATTCCAGATAGTCAAATTGTTTAACGTTCTGGGTAATTTTCACCCATGTGTTCATTTTTTTCAGCTTGCCGTAAACATAGCCATTTTTAAAGGTGAGAGCTTTAGTTTTGGATGTACGAGGGGCATCCAGAAAGTAAGTCCCAATCGCGCCTAGAGATGGCACCACTAGTCGGATAGGAATGCGCATGAGCAGGAATAGAGAGGAAGTATGTGAGAATAATGCAGTAAAGTTTCAGCCTTGTGACGGTCGTGGTTATCGCGCTGTGCTAGGAGAAAATGGCTGCTCTGATATTGTCTCCCGCCAACTGCGAGGTTCGTGCAGTCATCCGAGGTTTGCACGCTCAAAAGCAAAGTCCAGCAGAGATCCATCGCCAATTGTGTCAAGTGTATGGACACGACATTAGTGCTACAGTATGGTAAGACGATGGTGCAGGCAATTCACTGAAGGACGAACCAATATTCACGACGACGATTGTAGTGGCCGACCGTCCCTGGTGACGGCAGAAGTGTCGAGACTTCCGGGAGACAATTTCGTGCACAAGGGAGCGAGACATCTGGGGAATTGACAAGAGAGTTCTGAAATTGTGAAGCGCCGGTTCTGCTCAATTGCTTGCCGCACACTTTCCAACACTTCTGCCGTCACCAGGGACGGTCGGCCATTACGGTCGTCGTCGTGAATATTGGTTCGTCCTTCAGTGAACTGCCTGCACCATCGTCTTACCATAATATCGTGTCCATACACTTGACACAATTGGCGATGGATCTCTGCTGGACTTTGCTTTTGAGCGTGCAAACATCGGATGACTGCACGAACCTCGCAGTTGGCGGGAGACAATATCAGAGCAGTCATTTTCTCCTAGCACAGCGCGGTAACCACAGCCGTCACAAGGCTGAAACTTCACTGCATTATTCCCACATACTTCCTCTCTACTCCTGCGCATGCGCATTCCCATCCGACAAGTGGTTCCATCTCCAGGCGCGATTGGGACTTACTTTCTGGATGGCCCTCGTAGTTACCTGCATGCCGCACTGTTTACAATTATCTTGCAATGCGTTTGGGGCATTCTGAAGGGCTTTTATGTTACTAGAGATAATTATTATATCGTTGGCATGTAAATGAATAGATATTTGCTGATCTTCAATTATCCGTGCATCTATGTCTGCATTTATCATTACATTAATGATATCAACAAACAAATTAAAGAGTAAAGGAGATAATATACAATCCTGTTTATCCCCTTCTGCGCTGTGCTGTACTTAGATCTGTTATATAGACCAGTCTTAATAACATACGTACTTCCTTATACATTGTTATAACAGAATTAATTATTTGCTCAGAAAGCCCTTTACGTCCTATTTTTTTTCCATACAGCGCTTCGTTCTATAGTATCGATCTCTATTTTTAAGCTCAAAAAAGCACTTTATAACTTTCCACCTTTACTTCTTAGGTTTTCATCTATGTAAAGTTTTTAAAAACAAAGATGTTATCAGCGGTCTTTAAAACCAGGCTGAAATTTAGGGATTTTATCATATACCTTAATCCAAAATTTAATTCTTTCCTAAAAAAACGTTGGTGTAAATTTTTCCAAACACCGATAGTAATGAGATTCCTCTGTAGTTTCCTGGTGTATTATTACTGCATTTGTCCGTGTAGAGGGGTTAGATAATGGCCGTTTTCCACGCTTCCGGATATTCTTCTCCTTCAAATAGTTAATTAAAGTTTACTCTATATAGATCTACCAATTTCCCAATTTGTAAAGCATTCTTAAAAACTCAGTGGATAGCCATCTATACTCGCTGCCTTCCCGTTTTTAAACTTTTTATTGCTTGGATGATCTCTGGTCGGTTAATTTTATCGTTTAATATAGGCACAAATGGGGCATCTATCATCCCCTTATATACGTAACACTTGCATTAGTGCCAAAACGCTCTAGCAACTATGTACAATCTGTATCCCGTATCAGAGTGGATACACATCTACACGGATGGCTCCTACATACCAGAGTCAAAGGCGGCCGGAGCAGGCTGGTACAGTAATCTGTTTGAAGGCTACAGAGGAGCAGCTAGGAATATAGGCAACTACGATGAAGTATGCGCAATATTTGAAGCCACTACCAACCTACAAGCTTTATCCATCTCTACGAGCAAAGCAGTATTCCTAATCGACTCTCAAGCTGCTATCTCCGGTCAACAACAGTGCAACAGACTGCCCCTATACTGTTCAGTGTCGCATCAAGCTGGCTAAGCTAATAGAAAGAGGCTAGATCTGCATCTTAAATGGACCCCCGGCCACATAAGTATTCCAGGCAATGAAAAAGTCGACAATTTGGCAAAACAGGGAGCAGCATCGGAACAGCCCTCAATACCAACCACACTCAGAGCCGCCCGAAATCATGTATCGGTCACTATCAGCAACTCTACTAAGAACACTCTAAGGAAACAAAGCAGCGGAAAACAGTGGGAACGTCACGCTACCGAGAGACCAATTCCAAGAACATTAGAAAGATGTATAGTTGTTGTTCGGTTTCGCATCATGACAGGACATGACTATCGACAAGCACCTACACCGCATAGGTTTGACTGATGACGATCTGTATTCTCTTTGTCGAAAGTCATGGATGGAGAGCGATTATCTATTCACATGTACAAGGCTGAAACATCTGCCCGATGATATTACTCTGCGCTACTGGAAGGCTCGACGTCAAATGGCCGAACAGCCACCGACAGGCGTAGGTTAAACAAACAAATAAAATCAGTTATACATTCCTCCGTTGTATCGAAACGGGTTAGAGGCCCTTTGTATTGTTCAACCTTAATTTTAATATCACCGGGAAACGGTGTGAGTGTACGCTGCTTTCCATGTTGAAATTTTTATTCAGTGATAACATACATTGGGAACGTAGTGCGTAATCATTTACACCACGGCCGTTAGAATGTACAAAATAGAAGTGCCCTGATTTATCTGACCCGTATTTTCCATTATATCGAAGGCATCACAAAATAATAAAACTTCTTTTACCGTTACATTCAAGACGACGGAGTCCTTGCTATTCCTGGCTTGTTTCCTGAAGTCTGTATCTTATTTTTTCAAAATAATGTTTTCTTGTCCTATCCTAGCATTTAGATCGCGCATTATTATTAGATTCGAATCTGGATATTCGTCTCTTATCTCTCTATAATTAATTCCCCCAAATCTGTGAAATAAATTATGGCTCAGCATGGAATGCCTCTGGCTGATAGTAAACTGTTATAGTTGCATATTTATATTACTAATTTTACAACATATACATATTTCTCCTTTAAGATACGATTGAACTGCATTTCCTTTACAAACTGCTTCTGGTTATTCTTATAGTAGATAGCAACTCTCCCCCTGGATACCTTCCCCTTTGACCTCTCACTCCTGAACCAGGAAGCATACCATCGTAACCATCAATGTCCACAGATTTAATATTTTGCAGCCAAGTCTCTGCTAATCCTAATATGTTCAAGTATTTAATGAATTCTAGAAAGTGGTCACTCTCCAGTTTTCCTTTCAAGTTTTCCACATTTCCAGAAACCTACTGACAACTGGGCTTCCTTGTCCTACTTGCTACTTGTTTATATTACCTGTATCTTCTGTTCTTTGTGACCTGGGTGTTAGGATAGAACCTCGGAGAACCTCTATTGATGTCAACCCTTGATAGCGTTGCGCCTTCCCTACTCCTCACACTTGATTTCCCTCGGACGTCTATCCTTTGTTTTCCTCCCGAAGTTGCCTTGCCGTTTATATACCCTGAGATGCAGATAACCTTTGAAATCGTGGGTTATTTGCTATACCCACGCAACATCAGATGACTTCAAAAACCGGACCACCATTATCGGAGGCCCCGACGAAATCCACCCACAACAATGCTTTGAAACTATTTGGAGTAAAATATTAATTTACAATGGAAATTCAGTACACGGAAGTTCAGCAGGGATAGAACAGGATTGAAAGACTTGAAGACGATTCTTTTAAAATAATTAAGGAAATGTTAGGAGTTTAAACACGATATATATAAGTAGAAAAGGATAAAACACTAAGATAAAGTCACACTTGAGATCGCTATATTTCGATCTCGTTGAGTTCTTCTTTGGCAAGAAGACAAGTTCTACTTTTATAATTACTGTTAATTTGTTACATTGTTAATAGTGTTGCTTTATATATATATATATATATATATATATGTATGTAATAACAGCATCATGCACTTAAAGATGCTACAACAGAAAAGAAAAGTGTGTGTATTTAATTATGAAATAGGAAAACGATAGAATGCCATGTGGAATACAAAAAAAAAAAAAAAAAAAATATTGCAGTTTGTAAAATATCAAACTGTAGACAAATGAAGAAAACAGAGAAATATTTGTTAAACGATTAGAAAACATTGTAAAGGAAGCATAAAACGAGCAAGTGCCCAGATATTAACGTTTAGGGCTCACATTAGAGCATTCCTGGGTTCTAATTTCTTGAGACCAGCCGTCCTAACCTTAGAGATTTTCATGATTCTCTGGCCTGGGTCTTTTCTATCCACGAATCTTCCGCTGTCATATTCAATTATATTGCTTCAGTTGCAAGGTTGAAAGTGCCAAGTGCGTTGGGCTGGTGTTTTGTGTGGTGTGAAGGTGGCTTGCACTTTTTAGGATTTCTGCCCCGGCTTTTAGTATGGAAGCAGTCCCTCTTTGGGTTTCAAACTCCTTGGAAGAAGGCACTGCCAGCGTCGGCATGTACTGGAAACAATATTAGGGATTTCGTCCACTTTTGTGCCTCACTGTTCCTTGAACCTGTTGGCCTGGTTTCTACCTCACCTCATCCCTCCATCTTAGAACTACAAATTAAAGTTTTATGGATAGAGTAATAAATGCAGATATAAAAGAAAGAGTTGAATTTATCATGTTACCATATTAGAACTGATTGATACATACCAAAAGACTGGTAGAGCTATGTAGATCAAATGACTATGACTTCTGATTGACTACTTTGGTTAAGTATTACACATAAACATATTATAAAACCAAATGAGAGATTGGAGTTTGGGCATCCGAGAATAAGGACCTGTTTTCTCCATTGACTCCAATCATAACGATAGCCCAATTTTTGAACCAGAAAAAGACGATGATAAATATTGTACGTAACATTCCTATTTAAAAATTACTGTATTCCTAAATTAACTGTTACTAAACGTCTTCGGTTTTAAAACGATAACGAAATAAATTTGGTAACATTTTTTTCTTAGACTTGTTGCATGTTTTTCACCTGCAGACTTCCTCGAGCTGATAGAGTTCGTACTCCTCCATACTCCTTTTCCAAGATGCATACTTTGCAAACAATTAACGAGTTAATACCAACAGTAAGTCCGCGACGCTTGTGTCTTAACCGTTGTGAATACGTTTTCTAATCAGGAACGAAGCTATTGACGCGGTTTCATTTTTAACTCCCTATGATTTTACTAAATGTGTTTTAATTGTAAAAGTGTTCCATAGGGGGTAAGTTTTTTACTGGTGCTTATTAAGTCTTGTTCATAATGAAAAGAAAAAACAAATATTACAAACAGTAGCGGAGATTAGAAGTGTAGTAACCTGAAGAAATTGCTAATAAAACAAGACATGTTTACCAATTAAAGTTAATAAGCCGAATAAAGAAAATGTTTCTAGTTCTTCAAAAATACTCTGAAATTATTTGTAGCACTGCAAGGAAAGAATAAAGACGGGGATTATAATACATTTGCAACCACAATTCTCAATAATTTATGTTAAATGCAAGACTCATACGTTTGCCACATATTCTCTTATTGAACTCTGATTTCGACAGGGGACATTCTTATAAATGGCTATTTTCGAAAATAAGAAAATTAATAATTCTTTAATTCCTAACTGCAGCAACATTTAAAATAATTGTATACAGGTCTTTCCAAAATGATTGTCGGGGATTTGTGACTTTCTTGTGGATAATGAATCGAACATGCTACTCTTATCGTTGCACATGGGTAGAGAAACTCTAAATTTTTTATTCTTCGCTACGCGTCATTCAGCAGTTACAGCATTGGCCCCAGGTGTCAGTGTTTGCAGCATGGCGGTGAACAATAAGAAGGCACTCAAATATCATAAATTTCGATCCTTTACATTGTCATGCTCCACTTTCGTACGAAATTCAGAAAACGTTCTCCCTCCGATAATTCCATTTGCAGATGGTATGCGCAGTTTGTTGAGAAGGGGTGCGTGTGTAAAGAAAAATGCACCGGGCGAGCCTCTGCATCAAGAAAACAGTGACAAGGGCAGAGAAGCTTACCAACGCAGCCTTAGGAAATCGACTGCAAGGGACAGCAGGGAACTGGGGATACAGCTTGCCTTATATCACAAAACCATCTAAAAATAAGAATGAAGTTTTATCACCTTGGACGGCATCGAACTTTAACATCTCGTGACAAGCACCAAGAGGAGGCTGTAATTGTTTTGGTTTATTTACGGATGCTCTTCAACATCTGAGTTCATCATCGATCCATTCAATTTCTAGCGTCAAACGGCCGATAAAATTTGCTCAGAGACCTGTTCTTTTAGGGTTGAGGTAATTTTTCGTGCCGTAAATCTACGACATGGGATCCAAGGCTTTATATCACTTCCGAAGGAAGTCATACTCAGAATGTTTACCGCGAAAAAGCCATCAACCTTGGTCAGGATTGCGATTTTGGATCTTACCAGTAGACCACCATGACCGACCACAGAGGAAGCTGTATGCAGAAAATGACGATTTTAATGACAAAATGACTTTTAAGGATGTGGATCATTTATGTGGAAAAGTTAATAAACATAATGCTGTGAAAAAGAGAGCAAAATACCCATCGTGAAGTTGAACTTGAGTGAGATTTCACGTAAGTTAATGTGTTCTGAGCTGTTTCCCAGCTGAAGGCAGGCAAACGGACTGTTTGTCTTTGCCGAAAAAACAATGACGGCTGACTTATATCCCGATACAATCAATTAACATACCTAAACGAAGACGATTTCGTACTGCAACAAGAGGGCACTACACTTTATTTCCATAGGGAAGTCAGGAAATGTTTAAAGCGGTAATTACCGCAGCAAAATACTTGATTCGGCAATCCGACGAATCTGTTGTGTCCTCCTCGGTCACCCTATCTACTGCTTGCGAGTTTTATCTGTGGGGCTACGTAAACAGTCAACTTTTTCTACCTGCTCTGCCTGCGACTATTTTGGATATTAACCGCCTTTCAAAACATCACCGTGATATATTGAGGCATGGGTGAAAAAACCGACTATTGTATTGGTGTCTATAGAGTGATTCCGGTACGCATAATTAAATATAAGATTCGTAGAGAAGGAAAATCAATGAAAATTAAAATAATTGCAGGTAAGATTGTTCAAAAAATTTCTAAGTGTTGTCCATCTACAATTAGACGATCAATGTTTTTATTTATTATTAAAGATAAAATTACATACCCATTTGTATTTGTAATGCAGGTAAAACATTTTTGAGCTGTATTCTGCAATAAAGCAATATTCGTAGATTGCATTTTAATAGCGTCAATAATTAGTAATCCCCTTGTAAAATGTGTAAGAATTCATCTTTCTGGGTATGACAGTAACCGACAGTAAACAATGAAAATTAATGTTGTAAAGATGGGCTGTTTGGATTTCATTTAATTATTTTCTCTTCGCCTTTATGAATAAGATCTAAATAAGCAGAGGGTTTGACAGCTATATGTAGTCGAGAGCCACAAAAGGACAGATAAAATTTAGCTGTCTTACACCAACCCGTAATGTATTCTCCCCAAGTATAACTTTTCGATGACTGATTTTCACTTATTGACTTACGCGCAGCTGCCTATAGCCTACAAGCACTCCGTACTGAAACTTATTGTCAAGTAAATGGAAGACATTGTAGAGACAATTTTACTGTGCAGATTTGTCTCTCTTTCAACATATAAAAAGTATTTATAAGAGGGTTCCATTGCTAAAGCTCAATTTTATTTTTAATTGAAAATTATACTTTCATTTTAATTAGTAGTGCCATACAATATTTATACGGGTATTTTTTCATTAACAGGAGGACAAAATCACATTAACACAGATACAAAATGGACCGTCAAGTGCGCTGCAAGAACTCATAGGAAAGCCTTTTTCTCCATATGAGCTTAAAAAAGTAGGTGATTAGATTACTTCTATATATATAAAATAAAAATAAAAATAAAGTAACACTATTAACAATGTAACAAATTAACAGAAATTATAATAGTAGAAAAGGATAAAGCACTAAGAAAATGTCACACTTGAGATCGCTATATTTCGAACTAAAGAGTGACTTTTTCTTAGTGTTTTATTCTTTTCTACTAGTGTGTGTGTGTGTGTGTGTGTGTGAGAGAGAGAGAGAGAGAGAGAGAGAGAGAGAGGAGAGAGAGAGAGAATTTCTTAGAGAATAGTGCACAAGAAAAAAGCTATCGGGATAGTTAAAGTTAGCAATATTTAATATTTTTCACTTTTTATTTGATCAGCATAATCGGTTAATAGAACTCATCGCTTGTAGATTACATGTGGTATACTGGAATTATCTCAGATATTAGATATACAATTTATTGAAAATAAGCCTTTCTTATACACAGTTAAACATTTATCAATGTAACAGAAGTGCTTTGTGAATATAGAGGTTTTAAAATTCTTTCTACATTGTATGTTGCACATTTATTAATATTGCATTATTACTTATAGTAAATCATACATTAAATGCATATGTTACATTTTACCTTTCTTCAAAATACATCTGTATTGTCTCACATACTAAAGTGGCTCCTTACTAATTATGGAAAAGTGATCTTAAATTTTCGTCATTTCAGTCGTATGAGCTAGTAACATATATTAATTATACCTTATTATAAACAATGCATTAAATCGTAAATATTCAGAATACATGTATTACTTACCTACAAAAGCTTTGAAACATGATAGATAAAATGAATTTGAACGTTAAGCAATCCGCACTGTTAGTTCTTAGTTTTCTAGTGAAATAGTTCAACGGTTCTTTTGAAAAGTGAACTCCGTCCCACTTCTCTCCTTTAATACTGCCTAATATTCTAACAATTGAAATTTACCAAACCTGGGAAGCTGCAACATAGTTTGATAGCTTTGTCGTATGATGATCATATCTAAAACGTCACCTTGGTACCAATGGTGACATTTGCATAAGTTTTGTTTTTTGAAGAAATAGTTTATTTGATATATTTAGAATATCTGATATTTTTTTCAAACCCTTTAAGTAATATTGAATGAATATACGAAAGAGCGCATTTATTGAATTTAGCATATATGATCATATCTTTGCAGCTTTCGTGCGGGTCCATCGTATATGCTTTCATAATACACAAAATTTCTTAAATAAACTAGTAAATAGCTCCGTTACTTATGGTTATTAAGTAATCATAATGTAAATAAAATTGCAATAACAATCATCTAAATAATAGGTTACTAAAACACCTTGAGCATGTAGCTCTTCAACGCAGTAGAGTAAGTGAATCGGATATCATACCTATACATGCATTTTAATTCAGTTTAATTCCCCCTCCCCTCCCTCCAGTTTTCAACTTTTTCAGAAAGCCTGAGCTGTCTCACCTTCGACATGACTTTGACTACGCACCACTCATTGCCTGCCAGCAGATCCTGGTATGTTCAGTAAAGAATCAGTAAAGAAATGCGGCAGGTACTTATTTCCTCACGCCTCATTGCTTCTACAGTTTGCCAGGATGTGTGAGCGCGATTCTTCCCCTATATATAAAGGACAAGTTCTCAATCCACTTATACCAGAGAAACTAATCTGGTACTATTTCTCAAACATAAACCAAGGGAATCCTGTTTAATGAGTCTGGCCTTTGTTTTAATGCACCGATCCATCCTTTACTCAGCTTTTAACACCGCTTTTGTTTCCAACGAGATCTCCCCACATTGTACGGTTGTATGCTGCCTATCTATATTGTTCAGACGGTTCCTAATTCTCCTTCACACGGTTCTCCTGTTTTCTTGACCCGCTATCAAAATATTGCGCAGTCCCCGATCTCTTTCTCATTTTGGAGGCACATGTCTCAGTTCCTCCCAATCTCAGCCGTTCTAAGAAGCGGATTGCTCTAATTATAGATTTATCTTCTAGAATAATTTGCAACCAACATTTCTCCGTTATAATTTTACATCCTTTTGTCTCACTATGGGCCCCAAATTATCTCCTAATTCCACAGTTCACCGTATACCTACATAACCCCAAAAAAACGCGTTCTTACGTGAAATAAATTCTCCGTTTGCTCCCATACCAACATTTTTGTGTCATATCTCTTCATAGATAGGACCACAGCCTCACAAATGGTTTCCAGTAAAACTACCAGCAGATCTGAAGTTCTTCTGCGTATCCGGAGAATCTCAGTGGTCTTCAATCCCACTGTTTAACCTTGTCAATGAACTTCGTCCACTGTCCGTTCATTGTAAAAATGAATCTAGGTAAAATAAACTCTTAACGATGGCTAGAGCCTGACCTGCGTAAGTGCAGGTGTTTTCTTTGCTATAGTCCGCTGCGTCCTTTAACATCAGTGTTTTCGTTTTATTCACATTGACTGAAAATAGTCACACTTCGCAACGAGTCTGCAGTCAATGAATTTCCAGCTACAGTCCGTTAATCGTCTTTGAACCATTTGCATATAAAGACACCGCACCTGAACTTCAACTAGAATAGGCGGCTCTATACTCTCCTATATATTCGCGTCCTCTAAGACTTCTACAAAAATATTAAATACTAAGGGCGGGAGAATACAACCCTCTCTCACTCCCGTTTCCGTTCCGAAAGCTTTCCAATACTCTATCTCTGTCGTACTTAATACAGAATTACTCACCGTCTTATACTGCCCGTTAAATTTTTATCATTTTCTATGGCATTATCACTTTACCCTCAAT
The DNA here is from genome assembly GCA_030762175.1 of Metallyticus violacea. Taxonomy (NCBI): domain Eukaryota; kingdom Metazoa; phylum Arthropoda; class Insecta; order Mantodea; family Metallyticidae; genus Metallyticus; species Metallyticus violacea. Next base: position 251,885,605 of record CM060846.1, on the reverse strand, counting down.
TTGTGCCATAGTGTCTCATAATTGATGAAATCGGAGGCCTTCTTAAAATGTTCAAAAGCGTAATGCACTTTTCCCCGTTTCATTGACATTCTTCTCGCTCTAAGTGTGTGTAAAATAAACGTGCCATCTATGATACCGTGTCCCTCGCAGAAAAATATCTGAAATTATGAAATCTTGCCGCATTACGTCTCCCAGTTTTTATTCTTTTATATAATATACCTTTTTCATAATTGACAATAACGTGACTGCCATTTAATTGTTCGCAGATATTCCTGTTGCTTTTCTTATAAATATAGAATGAATCATTCTCTTTCCCAAACGGGTAGGGGAATTTTCCCGTTTAAAAGATTTTACAAATATCTGAAACATATTCGCGACTACTTTTGACACTTCCGTCTGCAATCAATCCCAGTCTGGGGCTTTGCCCATTTTCAAACACTTTATTTCCTGCGAAACTTTATAAGTTGGAATATCCGCATCTAGCATGTGCACTTCCATCCATCCCCACCCTTGTACCCCTCCGGCGAGCGTAAGTATCCTCCCATCCTCCCTCAAAAATTCTAAAATGCGTTCTGCCCATTGTAGGTTGCAATTTCATTACATACCCCATTTTTATTCCTCAGGTTTTTTGTTCCCTGCAAGGTTGTAGCATTATCCCCCTTTCCGACCACCTCTCAGATTTTTTCGGCAATTTTGTCTGGCGAATCGTTTTTGTTGAGAATTTCCACATATTTTATTCCTCTGAGCGATATTCGCTTCCCCCTTCTGATTTTATTTTTGGTCTCTTCCGCTACTTTCTTTACGCTTTTACATTCATCATCATATCAGTTTTTATTGTTTCCCACTTATCTTAGTTGTGATCATTATTTTCTTACCTTTACACAGTATTCTCTTCAGGTGTTGCTATTCCTATGGCTCTTACACTTAGGTCATACTTAGATTAATAAAAAATTCCGTCTGCTGCGGCTTCCACCTAAGTATACCACTCACCCCCATTTATCCCCCTCACCCGCATTCCTTTGTGTATTCATATGCACCCACGTATCCAGTTCCAAGGCGATAGGACAATGCTGCGATTCCATACGGTCCCTTACATAAATATTCCTAATCTTCCCATCAAACTTTCACTTACCAAAATAAAATCTATTACACTCCTTCCGTTTGCTAGGTGAACCTTCCATCTGGTTCACAGTCATACTTTCATTCAAGATTTCTAATGAGAAAGCGCCGCAGAATGCAAGCAGTTACCTCCCCTCAGCACTCACTACTCTATCCTTTCTACCCCGCTTACTGTCGCCTCTCCCTCCCCTCCCCGCCCCTCTCCAGACTCCCGCCCGTTCTACGCGTTAAAATAAAAAAAGAACCTTATAATATCGACAACTTGAACATTTTCCTGCATCTGTATCAATGTTTCGGTCAGATCATCATCAAAGAAGTGCCAGTTAGCGTCTTGGACCCCTCTGACTGGTTGTATATTCCAATAAAAACTAAATTCGTTTGCTTCAATGCCAAAGATATCCCAATCACCCCTTCTAAATTCCAAATAATTTAGATGCTGTGACTCTCATTTTAAGTAAAACAGACGTTATCCTCAGCCTTCCCCTATCCTACAGGCGGTGGACACAGATGATACATGAGATGAAATGATAAATTGGGGAAGGATATTTTCTTTTAAGGAAGGAAGCGTTCCAACCATAAGTTTAGGGTACCTCCCCGGCATTTGCCATTTATGAGGACTGAGGTAAACCTGGAAAAAACCCCAATCAGGGAAGACGGTCCTGGTGGGATTGGAACCCCAGACCTCCCGCTCACGAGTCCGCGTCTTAACGATCTCGGCCACCCGTGGCGGTGCTGATCTCATAGCTCGCGTTCCGCTGGGTTCAATACTCTCGGGTATTGAACTCTCTGCCACCATTCACACAGGTGAACGCATTGTTATTGTTTTCGCAGCGTTTGTCCTCGAAGAGATCTCTTGAAGGTTTGTATACCAGATACTCTCATCCGTGAAATGCTACCAGATCTATGTGACCCTCGAGACGAAGCTCATTTGTCACTGTATATTAATCTCACGGCTCTGCCCTGCAAACGTATTAGTGAGGTCCCGTCGGCATCCTGAGTTTGGTACCCTTCCGACATTTCGGCGTTCTGTCTGGTGTCCTCTACAAACTACCCTCGAACAGTCCCCTTTGCTTCCGGTTAGGGGGTTAACTAATACCTCCTCTGCTGCTTTCCTGTCAAGTTTCTCCGTTCAGCCCTGCCTCTCAAGCAATCATTAATAATATTGATAAAAATGAACTTTTAAAATCGTGCCGAAATGAAACAATTTTAATGTGCATATTTTGGCATGTTGAATCCAGAAATGTAACCCAATTTTCAAGAATTTAAATCATTGTACTTCTGAAAAGCTGGGTACTCACTAAGTACTTCCACATTTTTAATGTGTAATGCAGAATGCTTAAACATTATAATGAGGTTAATAATGAAAATAAAGAATCATTGATGTTATTTATACTAGCCACTTATGTTTCCTTAGTAGAAGGCAGGAATCAGCAGTAACCACTCATCATGGATAGAATCCATCTTTTCGTCACTCACCACTCCCTGTTTTCATGGAAAATAGCGAAATGAGAATGCAGGAAGTGAATTTTGAGAGATATCTTGCATCCCAAAATTCTTGTAACTTTGAAGGAGGCTCTGAACGTATTCTTCATTATTTTCTTCCATCATGTTGCCCAGGAAACAAATCATAAAACTTTTAAACGATTCCCGTAATGCAAGCATTCTTTGAGCTAATTTTGCTAAAAAAATATTGCGTCACATATCACCATTTTAATCTTAGGTTCAATGAATATTCCTTCTTTTAATTTTGCATCACTCAAGCCACGGAACATTCCTCGTAGATTTTTGAAACCCTCACCTTTTTTCCACACCTTTCACAACGTTCTTCATAAGGACAAATTTAATGTGTGAAGAAAGAAAACATATTTTATGGATTAACAAATGTTTTACATTTGACGCATATTGTCTGGGAGTGAAGTATTATCATCTTAGCCATTGCTGGACCATGTAGGCTGGGTATCATGGTTATTCCAGAGGCACAGAAATCAATGATATTTAGTGATTTCACTGTGAATTTAAAATAGAAAACTAATAACTTTAGTGTTCCGGGAAATATGTCAACACTTGTTTCAACACATATTTAACTATGTCACATAAAGGGACACGGTATAAAGGACGGAAATCAAAGAAATGTGGCTTATACACTACTATTGATAAAATATAAATGGTAAAAGTGACCAATCATGGGCAAAGTTTTATTACATATTTGTAATCAGGGTATCAGACTTGGAAATAGCCAACATGGTGATTGTCAGCATGAAAAAACCTCGTTGACTTGTATTGTTAGCTTGTTGAATCTAATAATCCCATGGCAATCCCACTTTCTCCCCTTGTCTATATGACATTATAGGAGGATTTTTTTTTTCAAAACTGAACATGTCCATCGATAACCGAATTTGAGTTGGAACAATTTGCTCTTTCTAATACACGGCTGTTTTGCTTTCTTTCCCAACAGTTGCTCAGACTTACATCATGGCATTCTACCCTCTAACTAATGGGGCTTTAAGTGTTTGTAGTGAATCTCATTATGGTTGTAATGAAAGTGAACGTGTATATTTTGCTGCAGGTTTGAATATTTATAAGCTACACAAACTGTATCAAGCAATCGCTACAATCAGCAAAATATTTAAATTTTCTCTGTTTTATTAAATTTTGTAACGGATTACAACTTTGGGTTGTCATCACCGGCTACAGATATCTGTGCATTTTGTACTTGACTTAACAATGAGATCCGGCAGCACAATGTGATGACAATAAATTGCGTAATTAAAACCCAATTACGTATTCATAAATTAAGAGCCAATGCATTTTATTGTTTCATTAGGGAACTCGGGGCATGGAAATTTCTTTTGACTGGCAACAGGTGCATTCACTGCCGAAAACACCAATCCAGGATGCCTTTTGTTCCAGGAAAACAGCGTTTTATTCATTTTGTTATGCGAGTCTCTCTTCATGGCAATAGGCCGGGAATTTGGATGCATTGAGAGAATTCTTCGAAAATTCTCGGAAATTAGGACAAAATACGTATATGTGAAAGTTTATCATGAAGTGGGAAAAGTGCGAGAGGTTGGAAAGGACTGGACTATCTTTACCATTAAAGACCTGGAAAATACCTGCCCCAAAATGAAAGGCTTTGTTGATGCTAAGAGAAAAGAAGTTCAAAGGCATGTGACAAAGCATTCATAAAGGTGAAATTTTTCGCTAATTACAGGTTTGAGTCTTCCATGGAGTTCCCTGGTCAAGAACGGGTGCAGTTTAGCTAAAATAAATATGTGGAAGACGTTCTTTGTCTCAAGAAAATAGGAAGGGTGTTATAAAGCTGCTTTCAAAACATTAGGGTAATAACTGGGGAGATATTCCCATCCCTCATTAGTGTGTTGGGGTTCTGGATGGTGAATGAATTTATGTGGAATGTAACGAAGATCAAGAAGTGGGTGACTGTTTAGGTGATGACTATGCCATTCACATATAACAGATCTTGCAGTGAACTTTATTATATTTTAAAATTTTACCACGGAAATAATTGTTTGGAATTATCCGTATATTAATAATGGAAAATATTTTTTATTAATTGCTGTACATTCGTGGTAAATTCCTCAAATAAAATGATATCTGTCACTTCTCGCTTCACTTTCTTTTTTGTATAGAGCAGTAAAGCAGATAATGAATACTAGAAATAACTAGATATCGACTCCGGTCTGAGCCACCATTGGAAGCATCCTATCTTTAGTTTCGGCCCAACTTTCATGTTCTTCCTCTGGAATCCCGAAAATCACAATATTATTTTGTTTTGTTTGATATATATTGCTGTTAAATAGGAATGAACGAATAAAACGTAGCGCAGTAGAACCTATGATGAAGTGATAGCTGTAAGTCAAATCGAAGTGAATAAACAATCACTAAAACTAGGTAATTATAACTACCTCAAGAGAAGTGGTATCCGGAAAAACCGGAGATTAACTACAGTAACTTCCTTAAATTGCGACCTATTGCACATTCCCTCCATGTCCCTTGTTGGGATGGAAGCGGAAGTTTGCATTCGAAAAGAAGCGTTAATCTTAAGAGAAATATACTGATGAACATATTATTTATATAATTGCTTCAAAGACCTACAGTACTAAACTAAATGATCAAATCAAAACTACAAAGAAAATTTCAACAGAAAAATTTTAAAATGATTGTTTCGCGCAATTCCTCACTCCCGCCATGTGCGACAGTACACGCATACGTTTAGTTGTAAGGTTTTTCTGCCTTCTTGTACACTTTAGTCAGTCGTAGATGCACGTATCAGTTTAAGGTGCTATTCTGTCTTCCTCGTTAGTATTTCAACGTGCCATCAATGAAGATGAAGACGCCATTGAAAAGAAATATGCGGATATAATTTATTTGTCAAATTACTTTCAGAATGCTCAGGCTTTTTTTGGGGGGGGGGGGAGCCTAAAGTGCCAAGAGGTATGACTGCAAAAATGAGGGCGTAGTAAGGCCTATGCAACGCATATTCCCAAGATACCGGAATAAACGTGCGACTCGGGTGCAAATTAGTAAAAAGCTTCAAAAAAAAAAAAAAAAAAAAAAACCAATGGAACGGGAAACCAAAAAAAAATCAAATTTAAAATATTGGGAAAAAGGTTTTTGTCAATATTGGGCGAAGTGGCAAGTTCCGTTTTCACCAAGGTGTCCGAGTTGTGCGTATGAGAATCGCAACTAACCGAAGACAGCAGCACAGTGTCCAGTAATGATCAGTGTTGTGACTCTAGAACATCTCTAAATTCTACCTCTTCTCAAGATAGTCCTCCTTCCGCAAATTCCTATGCAACATTCTGTGTAAGGAACACTTGTCATACGAAAATGAAGACACGAAAGATTTATTAACTCCTCAGCTGCAGAGATTTGTTTTGCTGCAGCAATTTCAAATGCAGAAAGTTCAGATACAATAAAATAATAAACAAATAAAAATAAAATAAAAAAAGAAAATGAACTAGAAAAGCTATTAAAAGCTGCACTAACAGTTCAACGCACACTGAGTACACCTCAGACGATTTTGTTTATGGACGGATAAAGTGAAATTGTGAAAACTGGATTATTCTTTTGCCTTCTCAAAAATAAAAGTAAAAATTTAAGAAAGAAAAAACATTAAACAACCAATTAAATGCTGACTGACTGTTGGCCAGCATGCTGGTAGTAGACCAGGATGTATGTATTCATGCATGGTTGCTGCCTGTATTATAATATATAATCCTTTGTTTGGTTGTTTTATTACTATTTTTGGTTGTTTTATTATGCTATTTGATTTATTTACCATTTAAGCTATAAAATATAGTTTTACATCCAAACATGCATATAACCTAAATAAAACGGAACATATCTCGCCGTCTTTGCTCATAACGAAGTTTTGCTGCATTGTTCTCATATAACTCTGCGCCAAATTCCTCTTCAAAAATTCATATACATCTCCACCGTGTCCCAAGTCATAGAAATCATGTGAGTCTTTAAGGTATTTAACAATATTGTGCAGCAGAGCAAGGTCCATATTAATTTTCGTACTCGTTCTAGCGAGTCTCGCATGTAATTACCAAGTACTGGGAATCTTTGTTTTAACTGACCAAACGTTCCTTTCAATAGCGTGTTTGTAATTAAACCTACGTCGAATATCGTCCACAGCGGCTTGAATAGTGTGATCAGCAAGGGGGAATTACCATAACCGGAGTCACTAAGCAAAGAAGAAGCGCAGTCATATTGAGATAGTATATCTTGTGTAGCACTCCCCCATATTCTTGAATCATGAATAGAGCAAGGCCACTGGGCGCTAGCGTTCGTAAACTTTTCTTCACCGTTACATGTTACCTGAATATTAATACCTGCATTACCCTTGCGATTGATATATTCGTCCCCGATGATTGATGTTTTTTTTTTTTTTTTTTTTTTTTTTTAACTTCTATCTGGATGCACCTATAGCAGTAAATAAATTAAAATGAGTTTGCCACACCAACTTTGTATGGTTCATTTCATGCATTGTACTGGGGAAATGAATCCAGTTATCAGCGTTTTCGAAAGTATGACCCATAACGTAACTATTAGTTTTACAAGCAGTGGGGCGGTCAACCCCAAAATCTTGTGACACTCCTCTCTGAAATCCAGAATCAGCAACACACCGTAAAAATATTTCCATGCTATTTCTTGGTGTTAGTGCTTTTCCTCGAATTTCACATACATTTGGCACAACTTTTGATGTTAAAAATCACAGTCTAAAAACGCATCAGCTCCTTACACCTAGCCAAAACTCTTCTTTTACTATATGTTAACCCCCTCACATGCAAGAAGATTGCCATGAAGAATTTTATCAACTATGATTGACATAACTGGAGTGGAGTGTGCCCTCTTTCGGACTTTAAAATAATGAAATTGAGCTACACCTGACTTGTTGTATCTTCCATTTATTCACATCAAAATTGAAGTTATAAATATCATTGTGAATTTGATTTATTTATGGACGCTCTTTAACAGCTCAGGTCATCAGCGTCTTAATGTGAAGAAATAAATTACAGCTATAGGAGGTAGTTGTTGCTACTTTTATTCACACCATAGAAAGTTACAACTTAAAAATACCCAATGGTATCTTCATATATTTTTATTCAGCTTCCCCAAATTGGTATACACAGTGATGTGCAAGGGCAGTCAGTAATGAATTTATTCTGGAACTTCAAAAAATATATAAAGGAATCAAGTTTTGTAGCAGACGTGAATGTAATAGAACCACATTTTATATGCGGCAAAATTTGGGTTTGAGATAAGGATGTAAACTGAGCCCAATATTATTAAATTTTATTAAAGATATGTTTTATACGATTATGAAAAATAATATGCACTGTCAAAGTAACGGAAAGAATGAAGAACCAAGATTGGTTTTCGCTGGCGATCACATATCATTTGCAGTAACCGAGATAGGTTACAACATACCATTGATAAAATTGCCGAATTTTGTGCAAAATGGGGTATAAGGTTAAATAGGGAAATATCAATGATTTTAGAGTTTAAAAATTATGAAAATTAAGGAAAGACGGGAGATGGTTTATATATAGCGACCCACTAGAGACAATGAAAGCATTTGATTATTGGGGGGGGGGGGTTGAATAATGGAAGGCGCAGTCTAAATGACCACAAGGTTCAAGGAAAATTAGCTATGAAATTTGCTAGAATAAGTGTGTTCAAAGTTCCTATATTGCCAATGAAACTGTCAGAAATATTTTCTAAGGCTGCTAGTGAGTCGAGGATGATGTATGGAGTAGAAAGTTTGGTGTTGTCGAATGGATGGACGAAAGATTATGTGATATATGAAATATTTGTAGAGACCTTCCAGTGTACCAAAAGTTTCCTAAGTGATATCAATAGGCAGAATTAAGAACAGTAGAAGGAAAAAGTATAATAGTTAGAGATAATCTTGAAATATGGTTACAGATATTTAAAATGTGATAATAAATATATACTAAAAGAATATCATAAGTGTCAAGGAGATTTATTGGGAAGAGAAATTTTGTTTAGGCATGTGGAAAAATATTAGAAGAAATTGAAATGGGGGATGTGTGGCGACTGGGCAAAGGTAATATTCGGGGATTTTTGAGTGAAATATGGTAGGTGGTATAATACATACAGAAGCAAGAGATTTGGGCTAGCATTGAGGAAAACAGCAATTTAGACATATAAAGTACTTAAAATAAATAGGGAATCGGAAAAATATATGGGTAATTGTGATCACTTCGGAAAATAGGTGCTGTAAGGATTAGTATTGGGACATTATCACTAAAAGAATTAAGGACACATTTTAAAGAAGATTGTATTATATGTGGTAAAGTGGATAGTACTTTTACATTGTCTAGTAGAATTTAAAATGGTAAAAAAGTGGAGGCACAGTATGGTGTGAAAAGTGTATTAAGCTACGATAATGTAAGGTGGCAATGAAAATGTTAACAGAAACGAGGGCTGAGAAAATAAACGTGATTGGGGAATTTTTTTTGAGAAGTAAGAGATAAGTGAATGAAAAGTTGAAAAAAGGAGCCTGAGGGCTCAAATAGTTGTAAAATTAGTGATTTATTTTAGGTGTTCTTTACCACACACACACATACACACATATAAACAGGCATTTCAGTTTTGGTAGTACTAATATCTTGGTTATTTTTTTTTGTTAACCAATTTTTTATAAATATTAGGGGCAAATAGAAAAAAGCAAATTAGTAGTTTGTAGAAATTAAACGTAGCCACAACTGAATCTTCCAGTGAATGAGCGGAAGACCAAGATCCAGTGGATGCCTAATTGATGAATGCAATTGTTAATTATTCATGCAGAGCTTTTACTGATTAATAAAAATAAAGAATTTATTTATTTATTTATTTATTCACATAGTGCAGTTTTTCCTCCAACTGTACAGAATATTCCTGTAACTTCTTTGCTCGAGTCTCTGATGTTCATTAGATAACACCGCTATCTGTATGATTGTAAAAAGTTTGGTATGTCTCCATTTATTGCCCACGAATCCTATACTAACTTCTCTCCTTAACTCCCCCAACAATTTTTCTACATTCACCATCTTACAATCATTTCGGAGATGACCTACAAAGCACATCTGCATATTACTGCTGACAGGTAGGAGCTACTTTTAGAAAGTAGTAAAATATACTTTAGTATGTAACCTTTCATTGGATCAAGTGGGTGTGGTGCACCTTTCAATTTCAAATCTCAGGTATGTCACAAGCGCTGAACGTAGCTCCTGGTTGTGAGCACGGGAGTTCTCGGTCTAGGGAGCTTATGAATGAAGAAGTTTCAGCGTTGAAGAAATCACCTACTCCCACGCTAAATTGTTCACCAACGAACAAAAAGCGATAGCTTACTGAATATTGATGATAATGATAATAATAGTAATGATGATGATGACGACGATGATAATAATAGCAATAATAACAATAACAATCTCTCGGGATGTACTTGGACTACTCACTCTGGGATCTGACTTGAATTTATTGGTTAAGTCAAGCAACCATGTGGCGTTATTGTTGCAGGAGACGAAACTTCACCTTCAGGACTCATTTGTCCTCTTTGGTTTCTCTCCAATTCGTCTCTACCTTGAACCAGAAGATTGCACTCTGCTTATGGAGGAGTGATGGTTTTGGCCTGAGACGCATACAATTCCGTTGCAATCTGCATTACAGGCTGCTGCAGTTACTATTTATTTTCCTGGCCTAACATTTTCTATTTATACAATCTATCTCCATTTTGTTTAACGTCAAGAATAGATATTGATCACTTTCTTCCTTATTTATTATCACCTTTTCTTTTGCTGAAAGATTTAAATACACATCATCCCATATGGGACTCTTCAAGAAATTGGGCGAGGGGCATCAATTTTGCAGACATTTTGGATCGTTACAAAATGTCTATCCTATAACGATTTACACTAAAAGATTCTTCTATGTGGAACTCTGTCTGTTACGCTTCTCTTTCTGTCCATCTTAATTGGAACGTCATCTCTGATAAATTATCCATTAATCCCTTCTCGTGTAAAATACACCTATTACCTTGCCACTTCTACACAGCGCAAACCAAAATAGCTTATTCATATGGCAGTTTGGAGTATTTTCGCTTCGTTTCATTGTTTTTAACGGCAATTATTAATCCGTGGAAGATATGATTGAGAATTTTAGAAGTGTTATCCTATCCGCTGCAAAAGAATCTATTCCCCAGTCCTTTCCCCCTTAAACATCTTCCCGTCCCTTGGTGGACAGATGAATGTGGGGGATGCGGTGAGTGCACCTAAAGAGAGCTCTCAGATTGTTTCGTCACCACCCTGCTCTGGAGACTCGAGAATAGCAAAAAGATGTCACGGACAAATTTCGTTTCATCTTTAAAGAGTTCTACACCCTCATCTGTTGCGTGGGATAAGTTCAGTTGAGCGATTGGTAATATGGATCATTCGCCCATATCTGATTACTTCCAGTAAGCATATTCCTCACACTCTAGGGAGATATTCGCACAGGCATCAAGCTCCGAAAATTATCCTCCTGCATTCAGTGCTCTTGTGGCACAAGTAGAGTTGGAGGACTTCTTTTTTCTCTTCGATATCCGGGAGAGCTATAACGCTATATTCACTTCTCGTCAGTAGGAGTATGAGCTTTATTGTCCGCGCCGCCGTGCCCTAGACTGGACAATATTCATATGGCAATGTTGCTATGGCTCTCTTCTGATTTCAAGGATCTTCTGCATCTGTTCAATTGTACCTGGAGGGACGACAAGATTCCATTAGCTTGACGATGGCCACTACCATTCCCATTGCTAAATCTGAAACAGATGACCATTTTCCTCCCAGCTATCACCCTATTTTTCGTCACCAGCTGCTTTTGCAACCCGATTAAATGTATGGTTAATGGACAGCTTTTATGGTGAATAAAGACTCAGAAGTTTCTGACGAACGTGCAGTGTGATTTATATCAGCACCGCTGTTCTGTCAATCATTTGGTATTTCTTTCGGCCCATATTCGGCTATCTGAGGAAGTGCTAAACTGTTGCCTATTCTTTTTCCCTAAGAAAAGTTATGATACATGCAGGAGAACAGAAGCGGTATCCTTCTTTCTCTTCACAATTGGAAAATTCGTGGTCGACTTTAGACGTTTCTCCAGGAGTTTATGAAATATCTGGTTTTCATATCCGAGTAGGTAATTTTTTGTTCTAGCTTTTATACAGAAGAACGAAGTGTCTCAGGATTTGCTATGCAGCGTCATAATATTTCTAATTGCTATCAATCCTTTACTGAGTGTATATTGCCAGGAGTTTTGTCGTCGTTGTCGTTATTATGTACCTGTCCTTTGCAACGTCGTCTCCAAAGCTGTCTCGGCCATCCCTGCGCTTGGAATGTCAATAATAGCTTTCGCTTTTGTGCTGAGAAGACGATCAACTTATATGGATTTCTTGGGCCGAAAACATTTTCCCCCGCCTTCACTGTGTCTTGGCGCATATCTTCTATCTTTTGTAGAAGAAACAAAATTCCTGTGCTTGCTTTATGATAGATAGAAAATTGTGTAGGACATCACATGTAGCGCAACTGAAGGCACGGTGATTGTATTATGTGTATGTATAAGAGTTTTATGTGTTATTTCTGGGGGAAGAAATAGAACAGAACTTTACAATCTTTGATTAGGTCTAAACTGGACTATGGAAGGGTTGTATACTCTTCTGTACGACTAGTCGCTCTGCGGCAGTTACTGTTTCCGGCTTGCTCTTGGAACCTTTATAACCAGCCCTATTATTAGCCTTTGCGCGGAATCTGCAGAATCTCCCCTATCATTTCCCAGCGACGTACTTTGTGGTTATGTCTCCGGCATGCTCATCCTAATCACCCGATATATTAGTCGTTCTTTAATGACATTCTCAACGGCCAATACAATTTTAGTTCTAATTCTCTAAAATCAACTGGATTTCGTTTTAGGACACCTCTTCGGAAACTGAATATTGTAATGTCTGCCTTATTTACCACAGGGAAACCATTTACCCCTTGGCCACTCGCGGGGTTTAAAGTCCATTTTGAGCTCACATTCCTTTCGAAGCTCACGACTACTACCAGCGTTGTTCGACAATACCATATGGAATTCGTGCTCTCACTGCAGAATTGAGAATATATTTTTACTGACCGCTCTAAAGACAAATCGGGTATGGGTTGCACCTTTGTTCTGGATGACTGTTGTTTCACTAATGATTTTAGCACTGCTCCTTCTATTTATAGAAATTATTTTTAGTATAAATTTGAAATATTGGTTTTCTATGCATGAGATAACATTTACATATTTTGGGAAATTCCTCTAATTCCATAAGATTCCAACGTATATAACAAAAGACCACATCTAACACGATCAAAATCTTTTGGCTCTTTTACAACTCAAAGGTTCTGAAACTTGATAATTGCGTGATTTTCACTGACTCATTCATTGCCTTGAAAAGCCTTCGTTCTATACAGTCGCCATGCTATTGCTCAAAATATTCAGGATGTAAATCATTCGCATGCTGTTTCATGCACCTGCGTATTGTTTGCATGGATTCCTGGTCACATCGGTGTGGTAGGGAGTGAGACTGCTGATTCCGCTGCTAAATCCCCTATTTTAGCTTATGGTCGTTTTATTCTTACTAATCCCCTGGATGATGTTAGCCACGTACTGTGGATACTCTCTCACGCTATTATGAAGTGCCATCTCCTCTTCGGGGAAACAAACTTCAGAGTCCTAGCCTCTCCGTTGTATCCGAGATACTTCTCGTATAAATAGTTAGGAAGCTGTAGCGTTGGCTCGTTGACTTATAGTAAAACATGCTTTTAGTTTGATTCGAAGCTGCAACATGTGAAAACTACTTTAATGCTTGGCACATTTAGAAAAAAGTTTCTTATTAATGCGCATACCTCATAGGATTTTATTGTAGCAAGCCAGTTTTTCTCTCCTCTCCATTTTCTTCCCTGATTTTCTTTTTATTTTCTATTTGGATTCAATTTAGAGTTTCATTACAAACTACTACTTTATGGATTTAAGCTTAAGCTTTATTTTCGAAGTAGTGTTTTTCAATTTTGAACTGCATTTTAATTTTTCTTAAGCACTGAGTTTGTTAAGCTATTAATTACCATTTTAGTTGTCCGCCCTTAAACCTCACTACTTGACTACTACTATAACCTAGTCAGTCATTATAATCTTGTAGGGTCTTTTCTTATTTATACATTTTTGTTGGGGATTCTTACTTTTGTAGTGTTCTTCTCTATTGACTAAAACTATATAATATAACAAATGAATGTGGTTTTTTACAAATAGTTTATAAAGGGATAGTTATTCTTAAATTTTTACTGCTTGTTTATTTTTGTACAAATACTAAACATAATCTCAAGTGGGAAAATCAAGAAGTTGAAAAGTTAAAATTATGGCAGAAAAAAGACGGAATAATTCTATAATGGGAGCAAATGAGCAAATAAATGGTAGATTTTGTGTACGAATCCCAACCTGTATATATGTTGTACAGCCAGAATGCATTTTCATTTATATAAATATTTTGAGATATTTGGTTCCTCTAAATATCTCGTATCACTGTGATAATGACACCTCGAAACAAAAAACTCTTTTCAAAATAAATTTTTGAAAGATGTATCAGGACAACGACACAAAATAAAATGGAAAGCGTTCTCATACTTCGAATATTTACCCCAATGAGATATTTGTATAATAAAAAGCTATTATGACAGTGCCACAAGCTGTTTCCCTACCTAATCAAGAACAACACCAAACACAACTGGCAAAACATTTAAAAGATGTCCAATATCCTGCAGAACCAACCAATGTAGAAACAAGTATCGCACGACACAGGGCGTTTTATGTAATTATACCCACAAAAATTGAAAAGCAACATGCAACGAGCATGTTAAAAATAATCAGAGAGAAAGTCCAAAATTAAGCATAAGGTAGGCACAGGGCAATTCTGTTAGGTTAGTGAACAATATTTTTTTACCCGAAACTTTTAATTTACCATGTCTTGAAATTGCAATTTTCACGCTTGAAGGTATGCTTTTTGCAATAAATATTGGTAGACTGGCCTAATATTATTACAATTTGCATAACTTTATTACAAAAATAATCCAGTGTATTAGTTTTTGATAACAGTTATTGAAAAACTTTTAGAAATATTTTCCCTCAGAAATTAAAGACGAATTTCATATTTGAAATAACTAGAAATATGTTCAACATTTTTCAAAACCATCGAAAAATATAAATGTATAACATATAAAATTAAAAATATAAAATGCTACAACTATATCATAAATATAAATATAAAAATACACTCAATGTAATTATGAATTCATTTTAAAACAATATTAAAAATTATAACTAGAGCATTACAATTGTATGAATAGTACAGGGTTACATGGAATACAATTAAAACAAATTCTGCTGACAGAACTACGGACCTGAAATAGTTTTGAATAATCTACATTTTCCTAATTCTAAATTTGCTACCTTTGAAATTAATTGATGTGCTCAATCATAGCCTTAGTATTAGCTTCGCTTAACTTATAGAGTCAATTTGTATGCTTACCCCTTGAATCTGTAGGCGAAGTTCCTTATTTTGTGTAAAGTTTCATCTCTTATAATTATTATGTCATATAAGGCCTGGAACGCCTTCCAGCAAACTGGAATTTCTTCAGGAACATTATTTTTCATCACTGTGATTTTGTAAGCATAACCATACTCGCGAAATTTTTGTGCAGTCGTTTTTTGCCACTGGTACTGCGAGTACTTGAATCATTGCACATAGATAACTGATCTGTTCATCTTTTGAATATTGGAATATTAGATTTTATTTTTGAAGCATGAGTAAGATGCCTTGTTAAGAATTTTTATCCGCACTTTATTAAAATCTGAAATTATTTTCTTCTTTTCTTCAACAAAAGCATTTGTGAAACACCTTAACCTGGCATACTTACATTTACTTCCATTATATTAAGAGAAAAAGATATATTTCTTATTAATATCCCTTAATATACCAACTTTCTTTCGCTTTTTATCTGAGCCTTCCAGATTTGCACTACATGAGGCTTCTTCTTGCTGAACATTTAGTGTAAACTTTCAAATACAGCTAAATCACTCCTTAAGCAATCATGAAAGATGATTATGTTTATACTAACATACCGTTCAGCTTGTCATAGATAATACCGCAATAAAATAACATTTGCTTCAACAGCGCCATTTTCCATGGATGCATATAGACTCGCCCCGGTTTTCATTGGATAGCATTTTTTTGATTGCGTGTAACTAAGTAACTATGCCCATAATTTCACTGTCCATTATGGATCATATTATTTTTTGGATACATGAGATGAAATGATAAATTGGGAAAAGTTATTTTTTAAGGAAGGAAGCGTTCCAGGCCTAAGTTTAGGGCACCTCCCCGACATTTGCCAGTTATGAGGACTGAGGAAAACCTGAAAAATAAAAACCCAGTCAGGGAGGACGGTCCTGGTGGGTTTTGAACCCCATACCTACCGCTCACGAGTCCGCGTCTTAACGATCTCGGACATTCGTGGCGATTGCCACAAGATGACGCATACAATCCATTTTCCGCAAAAAGTTTACTACCCCCTTTTTCCCTGTAGTCCTTATGTCTTAATTAGAAATCAACCTATAATAAATAAGAATTTAAAACCCAATGGCATAAGAATACATGACAGTCTACTGCAGTACTGTCAGAGGGAGTTGACTTGCCTCATACACCCTAGAGCGCAGGTTCATGCATTTTACCTGCCGTAAAAAAACAGAACATGACTTCCTTCGGAAGGGGAATAAAGCCATGGGTTGCGTGTCATATATTTAGGGTACATAAAGAGCCTCAATCCTGAAAAAAGGGGCAAAATGTATTAGCCGTTTCATGCTCTGAATTGAATGGGACGCTTATGATCTGAGATGTTAAAGAGCGTCCGTAAACGAAACAATTAAACAACAGCGATTTAGACGATTTTAAGAAATACCATGCACATGTGCAGGAAAATTTGTCTCAAAACCGCACTTTATGTCAGTAAGTAGTAAACAAAATAACAATATTAACTTTAGCACATATACATCTGCTAAATATTGTCAACTAATCATAATGAGAATAGGAGGACAGAAAAATTAGTACTTGAATATAATAGACACGTTATTAAATTGTCAAACTAGCATATAGAATACCATACGACGGTTTGTTATAGTAAAAATAAATAGCAATCGGCGCATATCATTTCATCGGTGTCCAGCTGAACGCAATGCTTTCTTTAAGCATAGACTACACAATTTCTCTTGCACAAAAAAAAAAATTATTTCTGTGACTGGTAAACTCAGCAATTTCACTCTCCAATATTCCATACAAATTTTCATTTCATTAGACGAACAGAACAGTAAGAACGGTACATTTTTAAGGGACTAAATTTTTTTGTTCTTTGAGGGGTAGTAAAAATAATATTATTCCAAATACCTTTCTATAACTCACAGATGCATATAACTAACACTGTTATCACCGCTGTTTTATGCTTTGCAGTGGTAAGTTGAAGACCATATGCATATCTTGTTCAAAACGCTTTTCCATACGGTCCCTTGCACTACTTGTGCGCCCATTGCAAAAAATAAAATAAAAAAAAAAATGACGTGGTTCTTAATATTTTTTTTCTGTTTTTGAACTATAATTAGAAGAAATTTATCACTTTTAAGAATAGGTTAGTAATGAGAATATATGTTTATCGTTTCTGGAGTCTCTCTACAGTTACTGACATAATAACAATATTCATCCTCAGACTGTAACCTTGAGACTTGCATTTGGAAGGTCCCGCGTTCAATTCCTATTAGGCTGGCCATTTTGATCTTGGGTTTATTCTTGGTTTGGTCCGTTAGGTGAATGCTGGGATGGAAATTTACATTCCACAAATTTTTCATTTTCCCATTTTATTATGTTGTTTCTGTCACAGAGTCGAAAGTGCCAGTGCAAGGTGAGCTGGCTCGGTGTAATGGTGACTTGCGCTTTGAAAAGATTTCTACCCCACCATTTGGAATGTTAGGAAAACTTCCGAGGGGCTGGCACAACTCGGGGAGGGGGGCTACATCGTCGTCGGAATATTCTGACATGTATCCATATACATGTTAGGGACCCGAACTGCGTCCGTGCAGTCACCGCCTGGTCATCTTGTGTCTCCCTCGTATTATCCCTTTCTCCCGGAGGTGCCCCAATTCAGATTGTAGACACAAAGGGCCAGTCTTGAGCAAGGCTCAAAACCAAAGATAGCCCCTTCTGCCCCAGGCCATTAACTTACAGTGTAATTTCATTTCGAAGCACCGAAAATTGCAGAATATGCTTCAACATTGCCAAAGCGACACTAAAAATGTAAATATACATTTACTGTTTCATTTTTAACAGTTGCAATATACCTTTTTTGACTTATAACAGATCTGTAATTTGTTTGTTGTAAATTTAATTCCACAAGGTCTGGCTAATACATGATTAATAATTTGAGGAAGCATTGAAAGCAAAATTATTAGCATTTGTGCAAACTGCATTATATTCCGCAACTACGTGAGTGTCTTTTAAAGTCATCGTATTCGTATAAGTTTATATTATTTTTTACTTCATCATATAATAAAATTTACTGCATGATCTATAGCCCTGGATTCGGCGTTAGGTTTGTGGAGTTTCCTACCTATGGCATTGCACAAATTAATATATGGTTTTTGTAGCGAAAGCAGATGTCTCCGATCCTAGTTCTTAAATTATTCATGATTCTTCAGAGTGTTTCTTCAGGATCGTTTTAGTAAAGTTATCATATTGCTCTAAAACGAAAATTAGCGTACTGTAGGAAAATAGACTGGGGAGGAAAACAAACTCCCAAAATATTCCTGATCATCTTGCCAGGAAGAAATTATGTGCAGGATAATATGTTAAGCAAGCGATTCTTTCTGAAGATTAATCCCTTTTATCATAAATACTGATTATAAACTTTTGAAGTTATCCCATTAACTGGGATATTTGCAAGCAGTAGTGCTTTCACCAAATATTCCAACTGTAACGGGGGAATAAAAGTTTGTGTTCTATTACGCTGCCATTTTAACCGAAATGTTTATAGCTATATTACTAATTATTTTACGTTATTATCATTACTATTGTTATTCTGTGAGTGTTACGGTTAGATTTTGTTTTGGTGTTTGCTTTTACGATATATCCTGTGACTGATGTTTTCATACTCTGTTTCGCTTTTCTCCATTGGTTTAAATAACAAACTCTGCGCATTTGAAACATTGTGGCAGGCTACTGTTTTTATATTTGGCATCTCTTATCCCTTTGCAATCTGTGAGGACTGTATAACAAAACGTGCATATTCTAGATATATATGGAAAAGGGTTCATTTAGCGAAGGTTTCCTGTTTATTAATATTGCAGCATTTGTTTCGCTGTTGAGGTATTCCAGTTCCATGAAATGTTACTCTTTTATTTTATTCAGTTACTGCTTCAAGGAGGCCTGGATATTTTTCCCATACACGACGCATGCTTCTATGTGGAGGGTTCTGCTCCTAAACACAGAGCAACTGAAGACCACTTATACCACTGCATGGCACAGCTCTGTACGTGCTACCAGTTTGCATGGAGCCGTTGGAATCTTCTTGCAGGGCGCCGTAATATAGTACTGCAAATGCGCGAATACTCTCCTAGAAAGAACCAGGTAATACATAATATTTAAAATGTATTTGTATATTTAAATCTTGTTAATATAACATGTTTACGGAAGTGTGGCCTTCTGATCATAACCATATTTACTACCCATAAAAATGAAACATAAAATTAGTACTCTTAAATACACTTTTAAACATACATAAATTATGACATTGATTTTTTAAAAAAAACCATATCTTCATTGAGAAAAAGTTCTGTATTTATGACATTTAAGCGATTTACAATTATTCCTCAATGCTCTCCTTGGCATTTTGAAATAAATAAAATAATAATCATTAAGTTTCAAGTCGCAAGAATAGGTTAGTAGTATGTACCCCACCAGGAGGCGGATAGAGTCAATGACCTCTTTGGCGTCAGCCATGTGAGTAATTGTGTGACTTGTCTGTGGGAAGGATAACTTCGATAAATAATTGACCATGGGGTCAATGACCGTTCAACGTTATCCCCTCCGTCTGGTAGGTGGCTCCAAGAGAGGGCGTCGCGACCATGTCACCTCCTTAATTGATATACAGAAACAATAATTAGATTAACTATTTACAATACAGCATTATGGCATTAATAAAACAATGTGAAAAAAATGCTTACAATAAAACGAAAATGGTTAGCGTAAGATTACATGCTGCTGCAGTTACTTTGGATGCTAAGGTGTATAGGCAAATGCCCGCTTTGCGATACTGTAAGTGCAATATGCACAGAAAGAGAAGAGTTTCTAGGAAAAAAAGCGGTGACACCGAGTAGAGTGCACTGCATGCCGATAACCGATGAGCTAGGCGCTGTTGCAGAAATATCAATTTTTGACGTACGGAGGAGTTCCGTCGAACTGAGGGCCCAAAGACGAATTATAGTGCTTCGTGCACCTGCGACATGGGGCAAAGATCTGCTTGATGAAGTTGTCTATCTCTTTCCAAAGGGCTTCGACGACAAGGGGACGGTGAACGTTCAGAAAGCAGGAACGAACAGCAAAGGAGGAGCCCCTTACAAGCGACAGCCGCCCGTGCTATGGCAGATACTTGTGAACGACCCATTCGGTGTATGGGCGGAAAGGCTGTTGAGGTCGTGTTCATGGTGAGGAGCGAAGACATACTTGCAGTACTGGTTCAACCCAAGCCAAATGGTGTTGACGTCCACGGTAGGTAAAGAATCTAAGAAGTTGACTTAAATTGCAGCTCCAAGGCGCTCTCAGAGACCCCAAGCTGCATGTGATGATGCAAGTACGTTCTTAATGCCTATTCTAGGGAGTATATTATATACCTAAGAAGAAAAAAGTACCGCAAGGTACGTGTTGGAAAAACAACGTGCATAGTAAGTTAAACGCAATGTAATAACACATACCTATAAAAGGAGAATTGATGTGCACGGAACAAAATGACAATCGGTACTGAAAAGGATGAGAAAGTGAGTTGCATGATAAATATAAGAAGGCTGATGCAATAAATGACTCAGATAAATTTGTGCAATATTTTTGGTCGGTGTGTGCAGATTGGTCCGGTTAAGAACTGCATGGAATTATTGATACTGTATTTCGAAGCGATTTTATTGGATAAAATGAGTAGTAAAAGGGTAAAAATGTCACGTGGTACAGTGATATTTAAGTTTTTGAAGAAGCATTGTCAGTATTTAACTTACATAATGACTACGTTGTTAATTTTGCATATAGCATGCGTGCTCGAGAGAGCGAATGCCAAAGTTGCGTAAGGTTCGGAAGGTGCTATTTCGAAGTGAATGACGAAACAGGGCCCATGCGAAACACAACCAAATTTCTCAAAAATTACCAACTGTGGCCACACTGTTCCTCTGCATGCAGAAGAAAAGAAACGTAAGGTTTAACGATAATTTTATGAGTGTAGAAAATATGATCAACGTATACATGTGCCAAACACCTATAACAATATGTATTCTGGGCGTGTGTTGCGGGATATGTATTACGAACAGTTGTACGTAGGTCACATACACGGCGAAAAAGGTTGCGTGCTGAAACGATGAGTGTGAATACGTAGAATCCTCCGAGGGAAAAAATATAGGTCATAGATTTAACGGTGCACTTGTAAACATGTAAACAAATTTAAATTGTATGATACAGGTAGAAATGATGGATTGTCAACTAATAATCGACAAAGGCGATATATCCTCAGGTTTGGCTTTTGATTGGAAATTGCGATCTATGGAGTCGAAGCTATTGCTGGTATATGACATAATTGACGAAATGAATCCATACTTGGCGACAATTACGTGTACATATTTGGGTGGTGTGCAGAAACAGCGAATGGAAACTAAAAATCGGAGCTAGAGCAAAGAGCGTGTCCAGGTGGTCGGCGGAGGGCACGTTAAACAAAAAATCCGAAAATCTGAGGCTTTCTCCAAGTTTAGCCGAGAGCTAGATATCGATACCGAACGAACGAAAAGTTTAATCATATTCACCCGTTTTTTAACTGGTTAGATGTTACGAAAATGAACCCTTTTCCAAAATGAAGTTCAAATATCCAATATTATTTGTCAATTATTTCTTAATTTACCGCCCAGTCTTCAGGAGAAACTAATTTCTAATATAAAAATTTGTTGCTGTCTTTGCAAGAAAGTGATTCAGAAATGATGGAATGCAATAGTTTTAGCGTGATACCAGTTAAACTCTAGAGAATCAAGTTAAATGCCTTGAAATGAGAAGAAAAATATTTTGCCTTAATTTAGCTGTAAAATTATTCGTTACATTAATTGGGTAACATGGAGTCTACCTGGATCCCTGGCCTATACGACTTGTTTTTTATTTTGATATTTTAGTGCATATGCTTCATTATTTGGGATATCAAGATTTAACTTTATAGTTACTTGTTATTTTGCTATTTACTATGTTTATACAGAAAATAATGTAATAATAATCAGAAAAACTTTACAATATTTTGAAAGTAATGTGGCAATAAATATTAATAAACATTTATTTCATAGTACTGTATGAAGTAAATATATAAGCAAAATCTTCTTTCAAAGTAGTTGCAATTTTTATATGGAATGTTCATATGATCTGGGCAATGAGAAAGTGTTTATTCAGCTGTTGCAGATTGTGTTTACTCTAAGTTCTTTTTCAATTGGGCAAAGAAAACTTATTTTTCTAGCTCGTTTCTTTGTTTGTTCTAGGGATTGCTTCTGGCAGGAGTGTCGAAAGTTCTTTATATTAATATTAGTTTTACACCAGGTGCTGAGGTCTGGAAAACTTTTCACGTTCCCCAATTTCTAGTACTACCGCCTGTGGTGCCTCAGTTGTAAAAGCGGGCGTTCAACAGCATTAAAATGTTTCTGGTACTGAAGACAGAAAAGTGCAGATAATGTAGCTGCCACAGCGGTATCGAAATGTGAAAGCTACTTGCTGCCCTGCCACTTAATTTCACTAGAGTCTGTAATGTACCTAGTTTAGCAAAGCGCTTTATCGCTAAGGTAAAAGCTGTCTTTTTTTAACGCTACGCCAATTAAATTCCAGAGACTCTGGCACACTTTTTGAAAATGTCCACTTATAATAATAAATTTAAGAAGACAAAATTCTTATGCTCCTCCTAAGTCTAGCTCTTTCGCCGAATTGGGAAGCAAAGCCTTTCGACGGTCTCCTTCATCGCCTATCTCAACTGTCAACCGATTTTATTCCTATTCCATTTAAAATGGCTATCCTGTTATAGAAATAAATGGAATATGTACCCGAAGACCTGAGCTGGAGTTATTGATGCAGTCGACAGACTCTGCCCTTGTGTGTCTGCGACAGACAAAGCTTCGTCCTCAGGACTCATCTGTGCTAATCTTCAATTAGTTTCGACCTTCCACCAGAAGATTACACTCCAGCACATGGCAGAATTTAGACCTTGTTCCTGGGTGACGTGGATACCGTTTCGATACCCTTGCAGTCTTCATTGCAGGCTTCAGCAGTTACTTTTTGCTTCTCTGTTATTAGTTTTACCGTATGCAATGTATACTTGCGTCCGTCTCGTTCCATCTACGATTTTGAAGCTTTTATAGATCAGCTACCGCCCTCTTTTCTAATACGGGTTTAAACTCGCACCATTTCCTATGGGACTGTTCAAGCGAATGCGCGATGAGTGCTTCGCATCGTAGCAATTTGCTTCTTTTAAACTCTGGCGAGGTTACCTTTCTAACCGGCTCCACAAACAGCTTTTCCCAGCTTGGTCAATTTATCTGTTCTCCACTCTTTCAGTTCTTCTCACCTGGAACGTACTTTTTGACAGTTATTCCAGCAATCACTTTTCGTTTGAGGAAAATATATTTTCTTCCAAAGTATATTTAAAGCGTGCAAACAAATGACTTCTCGAAAAAGAAAGTTGCCATATTTTCTTTCCTCTGGCATCGTTCTCAGAGTGTACTTTTGACTCTGTTGATGTCATGGTTGAGCAACAAGGGGGGTTATTCTATCTGCCGCAGAACAAAATATTACCCGGTCATCTTATCATACCAGACGACTTCCTGTTCCTTTGTGAACCGATGAAGTCGTGGTGCTGTACATGCCCAAAATTCTCTTGGGATTTATCATCGCCACCATAATGGAGAATACGATTAGTCACAAGCAGCTCTTAGTAAAATGCCGTTGAGGGTGAAAAAGAGTAAAATGGCATTATGCTGTGCTTTCTTTTCAGCCTTAACCATTCTACGTCTTCATATTTTGTCGAAGATAAACTACGTTGCGTTGCCGGTAAACATAGTTATTCACTCAATCGGACTTTAAAGCGAGCTCTTGTTTGGACCCGTGGTTGGTTTAACCGCTATCCATTTGGCATTGGGAAGCAAACTGTTTGCCGGCGCAGTCGGATATGCAAAGCCCCGTAAGTTCAAGTGCATTGATTTCTCGTGCAAATTATAGCTACAATAACCGCGTATTTTCTTCATAGAGAATGTTGGAAATCATGTGATTTTGTCGCCACATCTCTCACACATTTTACGAAATTTACCATTAAGCTCATTTATGCTCCTTCTTAAGTTACAGCAATTTCTCTTCTTACATTTTCTTACAGTTGTACCAACATATGCCGGTTATTCCAATATAATTTATTTTTTAAGGTTCCCCATAAATTTAAATTGCATACAGTAAAATTGGGAGACCGTGCTGGCCATAATTCCGTATTGATGACCCTAAATTAAAAATAACTATTTCTTAATTTTAATGATAAATCGGTTGTATGCGCAGCAGTGGAATATTGTTGAAAATAAGTATTCAATATCACACAATTCTTCTAGAATTGGTGTGATTGCCCATTAACTGTTTCTTAAAAAATTACAGGTCCTCTATTTATATATGGATTTACATAACATTTTGGGTCATACAGAAGCTTTTCGTATAACATTTCAGTTTTTTTTAATTCCAATATCTATTGTTTTGTGTCGCTACATGGCCACGTAAATAGAACCCTGCTTCATTCTTTAAAAAAATAACAAACGCGAGTCAATAGAGCGTTCATTAACATTATCGAACACATAAGTGCAGAAATTAATTCTATTCACATTATTGTCTAGTTGAAATTTTGAATTACTGTTATTGTAAAGTTGTAATTTTAAAATTACCAAGCCCATGTTTGCGGAATTCCTGTACAAGGTTTCTCACAGATTTCTTCGGACATCGTTTTAACTTCTCTCCGATATCATCGAGTTTCTCATTTGTAAGAACATGTGTTAACTTTCGGGCAGTTAACAGGAACAGATCCCGTTTTCCTAGGTATATTGGCAAGATTACGGTTTGTTTCTCTGCAAGGCGCACGAGCAACAAAGGATCTGTCTATAAATCGAGTTTGTTGTTACATAGTAATCCTACATTCATATTTTATATGGTAAAGTATATGGCTTTTTTGGCATTATAACAAAACTAATACACAATAACACTGAAGTACGTGGTCTCACAACGTTTCAACTCCAATACAACACCAGGATCTCGTATCAACTAAACAGATGGCACATAGAGAGAAGGGAAAGTGTAGGGGGAACAGAACGGTTAGAAACCGCGCAGCGCATGCAAGCAAATCCTCATTAAGCCACCCACGCGTCTCTGGCACAAAGACTCTGTAGTACAGAGGCGTGTTGTTGTTTCTTTTTTTAATGAGATTTATTTACAGACGCTCTTTAATATCTCAGGTCATCAGCGTTCCATTCAATTCCGGGCGTGAAATGGCCGGCAAACTTTGCTCAGAGGCCTCTTTTTCAGGCTTGAGGTTCTTTATCATGCCATAAATGTACGACACGGGACCCACGACTTTACTTCCCTTCCGAAGCCATACTTAGGATTTTTACGCCTGAAAAAATCCATCGGTCCTGGCCGGGATCGAACCCGCGATCTTGAGTTTAGAAGGCAAGTATGGTTACCACTACACCACCAGGACTGACTTATTTTTTTCTCTTCGTATTACCTTCACATTAGGGAGCACTTTTTGCATAGATATCGAACTTCCACAATTATCTTACAGCGTTTTGCACACTTAATTCCCAGATGGAGTCGCGTCGGATAATCGCATTTGCTATAATGCCGCATTTTTCTGCAGAAAACTTTAGCATTCACTTTATTCTTGTTCTCATTGCGCTTTGAATCGAATTGTATGCCATGTTGCAATATTCCAACACTGGTTTTTTTTCCCCATCGTATCTGGAGTGATGCCAGGTTTCCATGTGCATGGCGAGTGGTCACCGATACCGACTCTGAAACTTTGAAACGCCTCCCATCTTGCTTTCGGCTACCTCCGCATTTTCCTCACCTGTTGTGCTTGCAAGATGCTGAAGCGCCTGAGTAACAGGTCTCTTATATGGCGACTTTATTCGCAGCATCTTTGACAAACGTCCAAATTGGTCTCCGCCGGCACCGATCTTCCATCGATCATTTGATGTCTATTTCGACCCATTTTATAAATGTATATCAACGCCAGTGTCAAACTGTTGGCCGTCTTCTTTTATGCTCAGAAAGTCTTTAATACTTGCTGGAATAGCAGCATCTGTCGTATACATCATGAACTCCACATTTATAGTGCTTTTATTTTCATTGATAAGGTCATGAATGATTAGGGTTTTAATGTATGCGTAGATTTTATTTTATCATCTCTATTTTTTCAGGATAACGAAGTATCTCGGGTATTGGTGCTTAGGGTAAAACGTTTTCCTTTGTTATCAATTCCATTACGGAGTGTGTTCAACCAGGAATGTCATAGTGGTTGTTGGTTGACCTTTTACATCTTCCTTTCGTCTCAGCGTACCTTTATGCTGCGTCGACCGTCTTTGCTTGGAGTGCCAACCACAGCTTCTCTTTTTCTCCCGAAAAGATTGTCTGCATGACTTTCTGTCACAGCAAGACAAACTGTCACCTTATTTTCATCTTGGCCCTTATCCTCTCTCTTTCTCAGCTGAAATTAAAATATCTGATTTAGTGTTGATTAGAAACTGTGCAGATCATTGCATATAGAGCAACTGAAAGGCAAGTGAGAGTGTTATCTGTGCATTTTATATCTGCAGATCATAACGAAATGATAGGATGGTGCAGTTGCTCTTTACCGTTCTATAACCCGTTCTAAGCTCCATCATGGATGCTTAGTTATGCTTCAGCGCGAACGCAGTAGTGTGCCGCATATATCTGATTCATAATCGGGGCATCCATTATGCGCGTAGAGCTTTTTATACCATCCCCGGAATAAGCCTAAGAGCGGAAATTTGTGAATCTATTCTGTCCTTTAAAAGAGATGTTTTAATTGGTGGATACAATTATCGATTCAATGCCCGGCCTCGCACCTCACTTTTAACGACTCGCTTTACCTTTATGCTGCTAAATCGCTGGCTACAAATTCTTCCACGTTTTGGGATTTTAAGGATTATGGATATTAAATGGCCTGCTTTAATCACCACGGATTGCCCCTTAGACTAATGGCAGAAGCCCGTATTCATATTGGTTTCATCTCCTGCCTAAGTAATTACCGCCCTCTCTGTTATTCGTTAGCATTTTTCCAAGATACTCTCTTGGTTTTCGTGATGTAACTTGAAATAAATAGACTTTTTGTTTTATATCTTCATTTTTAATTACTCTAACTTTGGTTTTCACCATGCGACGTCTTTTGATTGTTGAAATTTGTTCGCTTTATATAGCGCAATTATATACATCTGAACAGCGCTTAGGAAACTCAGTAATTTATTCCTATTCTTTAAATAATAAATCGAGCCTTGGCAAACTATATAATTTCTCACTTGTGCAGAAGATCCAGGACGCGTTGCATGACCTTGACGACGAGGGCATCGGCGGTATATTGCTATGGGTTCCTGGATAAGTTGGCTTACAGATCAAAGCGGCCGGTGACGTCACAGCGAAATCGTCTCTATTAGCTTCTGCTTCAATCCTGCAATTCTTTGCTCGAAGGATTTTAATGCATTTATACGGATCTATTTCCTCGCGCCAGCGCGATAATTGGTGTTTGCTCCGTGGGAGCAAACTTCGGAAGAGCAAATCCTCTCGCTTTCCTTGGCTTACCTCTTCTCTTTGATCGTCTAGAGGATGTGGATTTAAACGTATTTTCGGATTGGACATTGTTATTTTAGGTACCGTCACATTAACAGCGAACCTCCTCCATCTAGCCCGCAATGAGGCTATATCTTTACAGTGCGACAAGGTAATTTCTTATTCAGTGCGTCCTCTTTTTATTCATTTTTAATAGTGTTTAACGCCCGTTTTTACTGCTGAGGCACCACAGGTCGTTTATTCAAATTTACTGCATGTGGAGCAAGGTATTGTTTTTAATTTTACAAATTACTTTTTTTGTTTTTAGCATATTTTCGGCAATTTTTAATTCCGGTTTTTTGCGGGTGACAATCGGTGTGTAATTGTTTAATATTGTTGCATAATAATTAGTAAAATAGATTCCTCCTTTAACGAGCAACCAGTTTTATTTTGTTTTATATTTGCTTTGTTACAATGTTACCAGTAGATTAATTTTTCTCATTTTTTCTTGGATATGTTTTACTCTGCTCGAGGGCTAGTGACCCTTAAACTTCATCAGAGATATAAAGGCAGAAACATAGAAACTGATGACTTCTATAGGAGATTCATTAGGAATACCGTTAAGAAGTTATATATGCTGAAAAAAGTGCTGGCAATTTTGTCTGAGAAAAACACAAGGTGACCACTCATTCTTTGTTACTCAGTGGACAAATTTTTACAGGCGCTGCTACAACGTTTTAAATGTAAGTGTAAGAACTGAGCTTTTTAATTTTAACGAATGCTGGATTGACATATCAGACGTTCAAAATCCTCAAGCTAGAAAATGAATGACATTAGGGGCATTATGAAAGGAAATAAATTCAAAAGACTAATACTTGTTGAAATTGCTTCAGAGTGTAGATTTCTAAAGGAATATCTTACAATTTACAAAACCCTTCAGGCTGCCAGGATCTACGATCGGTAACTACGCAGAAGCAAATGGGATCCCTAATGGGTTTCCAGATAGAGCACTCCAATGTCGGTGGAGTCCTTCCCTAAGTTGTACGACTCTCTCAAATAGTCTATTTGCATTCCTGATGCCGAATCAGGAATTTTTCCAAGGTGTAATCCACCATTACACCGCACCAGACATTCTCGCCATGGCAATTTCGACCCTATAAGCGTACCAATGGAGTTCAATGATATAAAATGGGAGAGTAGAAGGTTTGTGGATTGTAAATATCCTTTCCAGCATTCGCCTAAGTTACTAACGGAAAACCACGAAAAACCTAAGTTGAGGATGGCGAAAATTGAACCCGCAACCTCCCGAATGCGAGGTTACACATCCTTGGAAACAGATTGAATCTATTCTACTATAATGGTTAGATTTATCTTATATTTTACAAAGGTTTGTTGTTTCAATGAATATATGAATATACATTCGTTTATATATATCAAATTTTAAAACCGTCAAAATCTCCGGGACTGTTTTATTACTACCATAGCTTTCACCAATTGCTAGGTGTTGTTCATCGTCCTCTGAAGATGCAAACCGAAGTAGTTGGTGAAAGCTATGGTAGTAATTTAAACCATGGACCACAGCAAACCGGCCCGGGAAATTTTAACGGTTTTAACTATAATACCGGCCGTGAAATCCTAAGAAATACTATATATCAAATGTCATAAACACGAAGAAAAAAGGAATGCGTTGATTTCAAAGCTAACTCATTTTAGCATAAATTAAGTTCAAAATGCAGAGGTGGCCAAATTATAATTACAGAAGCTTATACATTTATAGGCATTTATTTCAAACATTACGCATTGATAGTATATTAAATTAATAAATTAATGGATATACGGATTTAAGCTTCTACAATTGCACTTTGTTATGTGGATGGGTTATATTAACGCGCTCAGTGAAACATTCAACAATGTATGGTTGTAAGCAGTTGATTTATTCCAAAGCTTTATTTGGAATTATGAATTATGGTATCTTCTGTCTAATAATTTAATTTGCTTCCCTTAGTAATGTTTTGGATCCTTATTACCAAATGTTTATTATTGCGACATGCTGGGTAAAAAAAAGTGTATTAAACATTTTCCTCTCACGAAATTAGCCATGTGCAATAGATTTCGAGGTGCTGAACAACAAAATCGCAATTGAAATAATGGCCTAAGGTTTATGAAAGATTTACAATAAGTTTTGTTGAAATAGCATAATGCTTATAACACACACGCACACGCACACGCACACGCACACGCACACACATACCAGGGTAGCAGATTTTGTGCGACGCTACCATTGGTGGGGGTTTCACAGTCTTTTCTGCCTTGCGGACCAATGAAATAACTATGCTAAAATATCAAATTTGCTCATTGAACACCAGGGCTTATTATACCCCAATTGCAGACAAATTACCACAGCGAGTACCTTTGAGTCACCTCGGATATGCCAACTTGCTCTATTGAAGACAGTTCAACAGGTATTTTAGATTATCATAAACTTGTTTCATGTTTGCCCGATTAGAATTTACGCAAGCTGATTTCCATTATGTAGCAGCAACTACTTTGATACACAATTTGGAGAAGTCTATGAATAGTTGTAATTCTTGTGAGTCATGTTTCATTTGAAGGACATTCTTGAGGCCATCTACATCGTCTTCTGTTTGAAAGAATATAACAAACTACATATGGAGTGTGCAAAATGAAGTCATTCAGGCATTTTCTTCGTGGTACTTCCATGTTGAAACCATGATGCCAGGCATCTCTGCTTTCTACTTTGACAGATCCAGACTATTAAGTTCTTCTTGTGTTACCTTGTGTTGAGCCGATGACACATATTGGTCGACATGCGGACCATCATCAGATTCTGGACACATTCGTTCGCCTCCTACCTCGTTTTCTGAATCCATGCTAAATTTTCTCGTAGGTTCGGGAGCTGGAAGTTCTTTGCGGTGTAAGGGCAGAATGTGTATTTGGGTACACTGTTCCATTTATTTTTCTCGTTAATGCTTCCAGAAACGGAGGCTATACAAAAGTACCAGTCACTTAAATTATTTCTTGGATCCCCTCACACCATCGGAATAGACAACGGCATAAACGCTTTACTGCCTTTTAACTCGCAAGATTTCTGGCACACGTGCAGCAAGAAATATGTTGGGACCAGGGCTTGTTCTATTCTTCAATCTTATATACAAAATAAAACTTATATGCCTTTTCATCATTCGATTAATGGCCTTCTGCCTATCAAAAGTCACTACACCACAAATGTAACGGAAGTTATTGGGATCACAGACAATTATGAGGCATTCATGTTGCTATATTTTCACAACTTGTGGGAACAAAGAAGTAGATGGAAATGAAACCCGGGAAGTAGAGAAAGGACTTAATAATTGGTATATTTTGCATACCCTGTTATAAATTGTGTGTTGCAATTTATTACTTCATGAAGTAGAGGGAAGTTATGAATTGAAGTAATATGGCGCAATCGCAAACTTGACTCCAATATAAGATTGAAAAATAGATTTGGTAAATGATCATGTGCTCATTGTGGACTGAGTATATCGGATATCAAGGGTATAGGTTTTGGGAGAGTGGTAGAAAGAAGTAACTTATCTTTAAAAGAGTGAGAAAACTGATAGTCTGTCAAACTGCAAATACGGAGTCACTAGTATAGAACTGATTAAGTACTTGGACAGTTTCGATATAGAAATACTACTGATGACAAATGCAGCTGTACAACTGAACTGTTGTAAGGGGAGCAAGAAAAATGCAAATTACGGCAGGTATTCCTAAAAGGAAGCCGAGATGAACCAAAAGCATGCTCTTGGTATACACAGGACTGGGAACAGGTAACTGCAAATTTGGACTCGCATTTAGTCCAGGGTTGAATTTCTGTAGAGTCGACCTTGGTTTTTTTTTTTTTTATAGTTTCCCCTGGTTACTTAGGTGAAAGCAGGGATGGATATTTACGTTCCATAAATATTCCGCTGTCCCATTGCCCATTATTAGATTCCGTTAGAGTTCTATTATAGGGTTTGAAAGTGCCAGTGCGAGGTAGGCTGGCGATGTATCAAGGTGGCTCACGATTTGGAATGAAAGCGGATATTCTGAGGACCTCGCACAACTTGGGGGGGGGGATCCATCCGCGTAGGGGTGTTCTGTCTGGAAACGTATTAGCGACCTCATATGCGTCCGTGCAGTTATTCCCTTGGATATTGTCCTCCTGGCGTGTCCCTCAACTTATCTCTTCCTTTCGTAGTTGCCCCTATTGAGGCCGTAAATCCAAAAAGACCATCCGTGCCCAAAGCTCAAATCCCATCCAGTCATCTGCAATTTATAACTAAAAATGAAAATCAATAATTAATATAGTAAGCATATTTTTATAAAAACTATTTTTCAGTTTATTTCATTACTGCACAGTCAACTATATTTTGCATTTTTATTTTTCTTCCACACATGCCGTCTGTCTTTAGAATAAGTAAGGGACCAGCTTGTATGTGCACAGTAGAGAGAGAGAGGGGGGGGCATTTGATTTAGAATACGTCACTCAGACAGTGAAAAGCTCCACATCGGTCTTGTTTTGGGCTGTGATGTCGGTTCATTGGAGTATGTGATTGAAGGAACCATGAAACAGAATCAGTACTTGGAAGTACCTAAATGAAGTCTACTGACACAAAAACAAGAATGTTTCTACCCCAAAAGTGAGCAAATTTATGCAGGATGTCATAGAGCTAAAATGTTTCCAAGTTTTTGTAGAATTCCCCAATCAGAACACTTGATTGGTCGGGCAACACTCCTGATATGAATTCAGTTGAGAATCTTTGGGAAAATGCTAAGTATAGGTTTAAAGACTCAGAATTTGAACTAGAATGAGGCTATTAGATTCATAAATAAACATTTGCTACAGGGGATTTGGGGATCATGCAGAACTCTTGTACACAGTATGCCAAATAAATTTAAAGCGCTCATGAAGGCAAAAGGCAGCGTACTAAATATTTATAAGTAATAATAATATATTATAATATGCCTTTGTAATAACTATTTCATTCATAGAACGTGATTTTAAAATCGACCAATGAGACGAAACAAAACTTTGAATTTGGCAAATCACAGCCGGGTTACGGAGTGAAATTATGCAAAAAAAAAAAAATCAAATCCTTTTTTACTCCTCATGAATTTGTCTTATTGTCAGTGTAGCCAACTCCTATACCTATGTGATTTCTGAAAAAGCATCACTTTCCCTAAAGGCGGGGGAGGGAGCTATTGATAAAAAAAAACATGGACAATGGGCAATAGACAGTCATAACGCAAAATGGAGGGTTCTTCAAAGAGTTTTGGTGATGCATCAAATGTGCAAATTGGTCTTATCATTAGGAATTCCAAACCACATAATACAAAGTAAAATAGAGACATTGTATGCTACCTTTTGTTTCCTCCCTTGCTTTAGAAAATCGAACTGTGGGTATTGAAATAATCGATTTTTGTCCATTTCAGTCCCCCTGTTTTTGAATAGAATAGATATTCATATGTATAACATTTACACAAGTGCCAATATTCTGTATTTTTATTTTTATTTAATAAAAATAAAAATTAAGTAACATTATTAGCAATATAACAAATTAACAGTAGTTATAAAGGTTTAAAAGGATAAAAAACTAAAAATAAAATCACACTTGAAATCGCAATATTTCGAACTCGTTGAGTTCTTCTATGGCAAGAAGAAAGTGAAGGTGATAAAAGTAAATATTGAGTATCGAAGGTAACGTTATGCATGGAAAAAGATGAAACTAGAAATGAGAGTGTGGGGGAAAAATTAATACGTAAGATTTAAACCAGGTGGTATACGGGTTTTATGTAAAAATATAACTGCCATTTCTCTATCTCTGAGTAACTTTCAGAGCATTGTGTAGGTAACGCATCAATAAGTCTTAGATTAAAAGCATAATCAAAATGAGTTAGTGAGATAAGGCATATTGGGCAACTGGCAAGGGAGACTTGGTTTTAACAGAACGTCTATGGTTGTTCATGCGTAGCGAAACAACAGTAGAAGTTAAACCGATATAAAATGCTTTGCACAGTTTACAAGATAACATATATACGACGTTCTTGGAAGAACAAGTAGCAAATGAAGAAATGTTAAATTCTCTGGATAAATTAGGGCTGTGGAATGAAGTGTAAGGCATAATTAGCGCACAGATATTACATTTAGGGCGTTGGCAAGGATATGAGCCAGCAAAAGGATGAGGTAAATTCGGAGGATATAGGTTTCTGCGAAATATACTTTTAAGGTTAGGGGGTGTTCTAAAAGTAAGATTGGGTACAAATTTAGAATAATCATTTAAAGATGGATGCATTAACAAAGTATCGTGACATTCTTTCAAAATAGGTCTGATGCTTTCAATTCCAGGCACGTAAGTAGTAACAAGGTTAGTGAAGTTCTTGTTAGAAGTTTTAGGTTTGCATTGGAAAGCTTTGTGCACTGGGATTATACGGGATTTTAAAACAGAGGAAGGATAATTTTGGTCTTGGAACTTTTGAGCTAGTTTTTTAATATACTTGTCAAGAGATGAAAAGTTGTTACAAAGACGATGACCATGGATTGAAAGAGAAAAAGGAATAGATATTTTGATATGCAATGGATGACAGCTATCAAAATGAAGATTACCGCCTGTGGTGCCTCAGTAGTAAAAACGGGCGTTAAACACTACCCAAAAAAAAAAAAAAAAAAATGAAGATACTGTTTAAAATTGCACAGACGTAAAAGAAAGAACCATTACATAAAGAAATATCAATATCTAGGAACATAGCAGCATTGGGAGGGACAGAAGAAGTGAAATTAACTGAAAATTTGGAGTTAAGGTTAATAAGGAATTGATTGAGAGATTTTGAGCCATGAGCCCAAAGCACGAATATATCATCAATATATCTCAGTCATAATAATGGTGCCAAAGGTTCTGACTTAAGAAATTCCTCCTCTATGCGAGCCATAAAAAGATTGGCACAAGACGGTGCCATTCTGGTGCCCATCGCAGTACCTTTAATTTGTTGATAATATTTATTATCAAAACTAAACGCATTGCGAGTGAGGACCAGATAAGCGAGATGACAAATGAAATCTGTGGATGGGGTATGAGGAGGTGCTCGAGAGTCCAAGAAATGTCTAACAGCAGTTAATCCTTCATGATGGGGAATGTTAGTATAGAGTGACGTCACATCGATAATGGCCAGAAGTATGTTAGAATGTGCTGAAGGGTCAACTTTCTTTAGTAAACTCAAAAAATGGAAGGAATCTTTCATATAGGATGCCCTAGACGTAACAAATGGCTGTAACCAACAATCTACTAGAGCGGAAATACGTTCAGTGGGGGAATCGAAACTGGCTACTTTCGGGCGGCCTGGGCAGTTCTTTTTTGTGAATTTTAGGGAAAAAATATATGGTGGGAGTACTAGGGACATGAGGAGTAAGTAGAGTGATACTTTGGGAACTAAGTCCTTCAGAAGTATCAGAAGAAGCTATAAAAGAAGCTATTTCTTCATTAAACTTGACTGTAGGTTCGGAAGACAATAGTTTATAATAAGTGACATCTTCAAGCTGTCGGTAAGCTTCAGCGTTATAAGAAGAAATGTCCCGTAGTACTACTGAATACTCTTTATCAGCTGGAAGAATAATAACATCAGGATTATTAGATAACCTTTTAAGTGCTGGTTTCTCACGTAAAGTAATGTTATCTATCGGGGTGATGTTATCTAGAAATTTAGAATCATTAATCTAAGTTAAAAATCGGTTAATATACATTTCTAAAGGATGGCTAGAAGGTAAAGAGGGAGGAGGTTTGGACGGAGGACGAAACTTGAAAAGGCAAGGAGCAACATTAGAAATACGCTGAGAAGATTTAGTATGCCAATAGTAACGCCATCTTAAATTACGGCAAAATTTAACGACATCGGAAACAAATTTAGGCGATTAAATTTGGGAGTTGGGGCAAAAGATAATCCTTTTTGAAAAAGCAATGTATCAGCATCAGAAAGTAAAATAGAAGACAAATTAACAACCGCACTATTACGAGTAGGAGAAGCACAAGGAGTACATTTGCTATTGTGCTGCTGGTATTCAGTACCGGAGTAAAATTTAGATGGACGAGGTAAATTGAAAATAGAAGCTAAGTCAGGAGCTGAAGCTACGAGCGGGGGGGGGGGGGGGGAATGTTTTGGAAGAAAGATGCTGTAAACTGAATAGGAATACCTACTCTTAAATATTGTAAATATAACCGCGATAGTTTAAGATGATGTTTCTGATTGAGAAAATATAATCATTTATTCGCACTCATCAAGATAACATAAATGCGGTAATATATTTAGGAGAACATGCCAGAATAATTTCAACAAAACTAATTAATTTAGACAAATGAAATTGCTGCAAATATTGACAATTATTGAGGATCGTCCGTAGAAACTGCTGGGATACATGGTCCCTAAATAAGTGAAATTGGCTATGAGTGCTAGGAGCTATAGCGGACAATGGCAAGTGAACTAATATTCCGTTAGGACAAATACCAGTAATAGTACAATAAGAAAATGCCAACATGCCCTGTATATTTAGCTAATTGCTAAGAATGGTACTTATTTCATAACATTACCTTGGATAGATGTCATAGTATAAGATGTATTAAACAATAAAGTATAATAGAAAACACAGAAAAAGTGAGAAATAAAATGAAGAGAATAATAGATAAATAGTAAAGAAGTCAAAAGCAAAACGCGCAAAAGCAAATTGAACTTAATAAGTCAAGTTAAAAGTAACACCAGATGTGCAAACAATATAAAATAAAAATAAAAATAAACTAACACTATTAGCAATGTAACAAATTAACAGTAATTATAGAAGCTTTAAAAGGATAAAACACTAAAAATAAAGTCACGCTATATTTGGAACTCGTTGAGTTCTTCAATGGTAAGAAGACAAGTCTTGCCATATATAAGAACACTTTTCTTATATGTGTGTGAATTATATTCTTATTCAGTTCACGAAATATCCTAAACCCGTATTTTACTCTCCCTTCTTGGCATTGCCGGCATTCTTTTGTCGCAAGATTGCTTGAAAAAGTTAAGTATAAATGTGCAATTAATAGCATTTTGTAAACCAGGTTTAGAGGAATTATATTTAAATTCTTATTTTATTCATGAAACAGTCCTAATAAATATCACTCGAGGATCTGAGCTTTCCAGACCCTCACTACATTCTTGATTTATTGGTAATCTCAGACCCTCTCCTGATATTACTTGTGATAATTAACTTAAACCTAAATAAATACTAAAATAAATTAGGAAATGTCGTTTAGTACATAATTTAACAAAGTATAATATTTTGAGTGATTTACTTATTTTAATATATTTGTATAACAACTCTCTTGAGGTCTAAAGGAAGCCAAGTCGATAATTACGTAGATTCTTCATTACAAGGAAATAGAGAGAGAGGGAGGGGCAGCATTTAAAGATTTCTGAACAGCACTGGACTGCAATAGTTTGTTATTATCTCTAGAGCTAGAGGTATTCTTGCTATGAGTGCGTGATAGTTAATATTTCCATGAAATGAATGGATTTTTTTAATTTATCCAGATGTACAATTTTATATTAATTTTGTTGGAATATAACTGTATATGACTTTTCTAAAACAGTAAGGGGTTACTTACAACATACTTAATCATGTTTTAGGTGGAGTATTCAATTCTGCATGTAACGCCGTTAAAAACATGTATAGCAAAGTGTACAGAAATGAGTCAGACCTTCACTGAACCGGAGGAGAATGGAAGTAAGGTAAGAGTTTTACACATATTATTCACAAAATATTAAACATGCATGCAAGGGCATTGATAGAAATGCTATCCAATGCTAGGCACTGTTTGGTATTTGTGTGCCAAAGATATCTACTTAATATGTTTCAAAGCTGAACCGAAAAACAACTAATATGTAGTTCACAGAAGTAAACAGATGTGACTGACATAAATTATGATATTGTGGCTACGTGAAAAGTAAATCAACAGTGAACAAATGAAACCAAAATTATCATATGATGTTCTGTAAACAGACGTAATTCACATTACATCATGCTAGCGTTGCTACAACATAATGGAGCCAGGATTATCGTTTGAACAATGGAAAGCAATTTTGAAGTGATATTGGAAAACCGAGAATGTTGTTGAAGTTCAAAGGCAATGGAGACGTGTATACAGAACAGAACCGCCGTTGAATTCTACCTATGGGGTACTCTTAAGGATGTTGCACACCGTAGAAAACCAGCTACACTGGCAGCACTTCGGGAAGAAATTGAAACGGCAAGTGCTGCAATCGCTGAGGACACTTTAGCACACGTTGCTCAATCCGCAGTTCAACGTACTTTGAAGTGTATCGACGCCGATCGTGGGCATTTTCAGTAACTGTTTTAACTGTAAAAGTCTAAGATGATTAGTGATCATCATTTTCTGTTTAAGTTAATGCAGTTTTATTATGTTAACACACTTTTTTCTTTGCTTGAAGTGTGTATATATACTTTGGCACCCTCTGTATAAGTAAACGTAGCATTTTAATACCATAAAGTTATGTTAATTAATGGTTTAGGACGTTTAGCGTAGCGTTAAAATATAATTACTGTTAATGAAACGCTATGTAATAAAGAGACAAAACCTGTTAATACCTTTTCATTCAAATAGAAACACTATGTCTAATAGTGCTCAATTGAAAAGAGAGCCATCATTATATATCACAGGATACCATTTGCATCTAAACATAACTTAAAGAGCGTCCATAAATAAAAAATAAATCTAAACAAAATGTTATATATTTAAAATGCTAGTACTTATATTGTTTTGATTTGAAAAATCTTTTAAATCCCTTAAGATTAGCCAATTGTATTGACACGTATAGCTACTTCCTGGAGAAATCAAATTACCGTAACTTCTGATCCCCCTAACTATCAATGGAATCTTATGGAGGGAATCATTTACAGATATTAGTAAAGTAAGCTTTTAATGAAATATTGAGGAAGGTGATTGAATTCGAACTTTTAACAAAATGGAAAATCAGTTGCGTTTCTTAGTGCATTGAGTTTTTGTAAGTATGTAACAATTTCAATTGGAAAGAAAGGCATACTTCCAATCTCCAAAAAACAAACTCCCTTTAAACATATTGACCATTAAACTTATTTCATTCTTATGTACATTCCATATACTCCCCACGAAATTATAGTGATATTCACTTTCATTTAGTAGAAACTGATCTTTTTCAGTATAATTCACATAACCGTCGTCCTTACTAGTATCCTTGTTTTCCCAAAGCATCTTTCCAATGACATATCATTAAACATTTTGCATAGAATTGTGTTTTCCGGTATTCTTTCTCCTGTTGAACTTTATGAAATACTAATTACAAGTATTGTTACAAGAATAACGTCGTCTATGGGAAATTTGCGATAGTAGTAGGCAACTTCTGAAAGTATTTTTTTTTCGGAAAAACGACAAAACTACTTCAAAATAATTAGGTAAATTAACCCTACTATGCCGGATCCATTGAATCCGGAAAAAAAATACAATGACTTACAATGGGCCGGCCGCTCAGCAGCTTCCGTTCAAAGTTTAACAACGCATTAAAAACATTCTTGTGTTTTTCTGTCTTTACTTTCTAATGCTATTATAGTTTGGTTTTCTTGCATAACCTGGGTGCACTGGACCCTTAAGATTTATATTGTAGGATTGCTAACATAAAACTACGTTGTCATAAATACACATTGTTGTGAATACTCAAAACGCCGTTACAGCTTGCAACTCACTGTTACACAGAGTAATTGTGAGTTGGGAAAACTGCAGGTTATATGGTGGAGCATTATCCATAACAGCGCTTATTGATGGAAACCCGTATTTTCTTTATAATTTATCAGATGCTGCCTTTGGAGAAAAGGTGAAGTTCTTTTGTAATGCAAAGAATAACAACATAAACAGCTCATTGTGTTTCGTGCAGTGATAAAAGAGAAGTGTTTTTAGCTTATTGCATGCAAGATGCTTATTAGCTATAGATACCGGATACTGAAATGCCATTTGTTCCCTCAACAGCCGTTATGTTATTTTCTTTTCCTATCAGGGCTTACATCCAGGGAATGGAGCAGGGTACAATGTGGTATATGTGTTTTATACTAAAATTTGTAAACAGGGTTACACAGTGGCTAACTGGAGGTTGACCATTTCCATTCAGACAAAGTAATGCCTCAATTGAATACGATGAATTTTTTCCATAGGCTGCAGCTCTTTAGACGAAAATGGGTTCTCTTCCAAAGCACAAAACACTGATAGTGATGTGAGTAATGCTGTTTTTGATGAAGGACATTCTGAAATAGGTAACAGATACATTGCTCTAAATTGTATTATATGGAATAAAAGTCCTCTAATACAAAACAAAACCTCTGCTCATAATTTAGTAAAATGTGTACTAGGACCTGCAAGGGGCACATTAACAAGTGTTCCCAAGGTGACTTGGAATTCATTTATTCCACCAACTATTGTGTACAAAATTGTGATGTGCACTAATCTAACAATGTAGAAGCGAGAAGAGTTTGTGTACCAAAAAAAGAAAACTGGCAGGATGCAATTAGAAATGAAATGTTTGTTTTGGGGGGATTTCACTAAAAGTAAATGAAGACTGGGACGTTCCCATTAGGGAACTTTTTTCAGTTGTCCAATCCATTATATACAGCTACAAAATCTATGAATCGGTTTGAAGTAATTGGAAATTTTGATGATAAGAGAGCAAGAGAAGCTAGGTTGCAAACTGATAAGCTTGCTCTTTTTCCTACAAATGGAAAATATTTATAGAAAAGTATAGGAAAATACTGGTATCCAAAATAATGTTACCGTAAATGAACAGCTGGTGGCATTTAGGAATCGGCGTGTATTTGTACAATACATGGCAAACAAACCAGGGAAATGCGGAATTAAAACCCTTTATATGTGCGAAGCCGAAACTGGTTATGCCATAAATGGGCCTATATATACAGGGAGAAAACCAGGCAAATCATCGCAGCAGAATTTAAGACTTCCTACTACAGATTCTTGCAGGTGCAGTTGCTGGTACAGTCAGAAATGTAACAGTCTATAACTATTTCATAAGTGTTCCATTGGCAGAACACCTCTAGTTTAAAAAACTTACTGTTAGGACAACTAGCCTGAATAAAAGGTACATTCCAAAGGAGATGAAGCCAAATGTAGCCCAACCAATAAATTCTAGCTTATTTACCTTTCGAAAAGAAATGACAATGGTTAATTTTTCACCAATGAAAAATAAAATGCGTAATCCTCCTAAGTACCATGCATCAGGATAATGCTTTTGGTGAACAACATCCAAAACAGAAGCCTGGAACTATAATGATAATAAGGGTCGCGTAGATGTTATGGATCATCAATTACATCTGGAAAGACAAACCAAGCGCTGGCCAGGGACTCTCTAGAGTAACATAATGGACGTTTGCAAACTAGATGCTGTTATTCTTTACTGTCCTAAACATTCCACATGCCACAGAGGGGTTTTATACAAAAGGAGATTATTCATAAAGATACTTTCAACGGAAATGGTCCAGCGATTTATGACCAGAAGATCCTGAAATCCGTTTTTACGAAAATTTGTATACCTGGATACGGAGAAGTTCATTACTCTTTCCCATATGCCAAGCAGCAGCGGTAAATGCCGTCAGAAGAAAGAATCTGTTCTTTATGTCCTGCTTCAAGGTACAGGAAAAAAGAACAGTGTACTATAAGTGCGCAAAACATGTGTGCCAAGAACATAAAAATTTGTAGAAATTAATGTGATACATTTCTATTCATTGTCATTTGTTCTATGTAA
The DNA here is from genome assembly GCA_030762175.1 of Metallyticus violacea. NCBI lineage: Eukaryota > Metazoa > Arthropoda > Insecta > Mantodea > Metallyticidae > Metallyticus > Metallyticus violacea. The sequence goes on along the minus strand of CM060846.1, from coordinate 251,843,922 downwards.
ATTCACAATAAAAGTTCTAAACTTGATGTCACAAATGAGGTGATAACTTTTATTGCTTTTTTCATGTAATACTTATTCAGAACAGAAGATACCGCCACGGGTGGCAGAGGTAGTTAAGGCGGATTCGTGAGCAGGAGGTGTGAACTTCATGTTCCCGCCAGGAGCATCCTCCCTTATTGAGGTTTTTTCCACGTTTCCCTCAGTCCTCATAAATGGAATGCCGGAGAGGTACCCTAAACTTAGGCCTGGAACGTTTCATTTCTTAAAAAAAAAATCCTTTCCCAATATATCATTTCATCTGATGTATTATCAGTGTCCAGCGCCTGTGGTGTCTCAGTAGTAAAAACGGAGTTAAACAGTATTAAAAAAAAAAAAAAAAGAGCAGAAGATTAACGCATTGAAATATGATTTTCTTGAGCCTCATATAACTATCAAACTACAATTATTGAACTCAAATGTGTCTATATGATATTATTTTCATATTGATACACTTTAAAATAAAATGTTTGTATCAGACAATATATATATACACTATTAATAGAGTAATAAAAACTTCTAAAAAGCATAAAAACTCATAAAAAACACTCAGAGTGCAATATAAAAAGGTTCACATAAAATTTCACACTAAAAACCGTAAAATTGAACACTAAAATCACACTATATTTCGAGCTTGGCTCTTGGTCACGTGATGAAAATGAACTGAGCTCTGGCAGGCAGCGTCTGTCGTTGTGAGGCATAGAGATGTGACGTGGCAGCAAAACTGCCAACTCTAGCTGAACAAAGTAGTTTGGCAAACCTGGCAGTATTACAGGGAGATGTTGAGGCCTGGAGGAATACGGGCTTTATGTAAAACTATTGCTGCCATCTCTACGTCTCTAAGTAAGGTGTGTTTAGATGGAGGAGCGGCATCTATGAGAATAAGAGAGAAACAGTTGTCGAACGTGGCCTGGTGAAAATTGGCATGTTGTGATACCGGTAATGGGGAGCAAGTTTTAACTGAATGCCTGTGATTGTTCATTCTAATAGATACCTTAGTGGACGTTAGTCCAATGTAAAAAGCGGGACAGAATTGGCATTTAAGTAAATACACCACATTTGTGGAGGTACAGTTGAGAAAAGAGTGAATTTTAAATTCTGATTTCAGATTTGGACTAACATAAGATGATCATGGGGATATCAAGGCACAGGTTTTACATTTAGGGCGGTTGCACGGATATGAGCCAAGTGTCGAGAAGGAGGGCTGAGGATAATCAATATTTTTGCGAAAAATGCTTCTGAGGTTGCGAGCTGACCGGAAACATAGCCTTGGTAATGTTTGAAAAAATGATGCAGTTAGTTGGTTTTGCGTGAGGATATTGAGGATATTTAAAGTCATACAACGACAGACGCTGCCTGCCAGAGCTCAGTTCATTTTCATCACGTGACCAAGAGCCAAGCTCGAAATATAGTGTGATTTTAGTGTTCAATTTTACGGTTTTTAGTGTGAAATTTCATGTGAACCTTTTTATATTGCACTCTGAGTGTTTTTTATGAGTATATATATACATATATTAAAATCATCAGACATAACGAACTTATTGGACCCAGTTTACGTAAAAGTAAAGAAAAATTGGCTATGCGTACAACAGTTAAGATTCAGGATATTAGAATAAATCTATTAGCTCATTGGAAGCGAAAATTCGGAACATTTATTATAAAATGAGGGATCAAAGTAGCTGTTGCACTGCATTAAGGAAAGGAATTACAATATGTAAGAGAAAATAACATGAGCAGTTTTAAAGCACGGACTAATAACAGTTGAAGACATTTTTCTAATCGCCGTGGTTGTCGAAGATGTATTAAATATATCTGATGCATTAAGATACATATATGGGGAGATTAGAAAAAAAAAACCCTAGTTTTATTCAATGCACACTAAAGTTGTTATTCATAAAATGAAATACTTTTCTGTCGAGTGGCGAATCGCTTCTTTAAATCAAGGTATAAATCCTAGAAAAAATCGAAAATGAAAGGGTGTCAATAATATAGGTACCAATCGAAATATTGAAAATGGAGGTTAGCTCATGTTTCCCTATGTAATATTATAATTTAACAATAATTGTGTTTTACCATGTTTGTAATGCCAAATCATTAGGGCGATAAATTAAAAAAGGAGAAAACTGCAGAGCAGTTAGTCTAATCTCGTAATCTCGAATCCACCCCCGTAGCTCAGATGCTGGGGAATCTTTTGTTAGCTATTGGTGGGAAGCACAATATAAGCAGAAAAGGAAATTGTACCTGCACAAAACCACAAATCAAAATTTAAAGTCATACAAGACAAAATAACAAATCACTCACCATCATAGCGCCACGGGTGGCCAAGGTTGTTAAGGCGCGAACTCGTGAGCGGACCGTCCTTCCTGACTGAGGTTTTTCCAGGTACCCTGAACTTGGGCCTGGAATGTTTCCTTCCTTAAAAATAATCCTTTCCCAATATATTATTTCATCTCGTGTATCATCAGTGTCCATCGCCTGTGGTGCCTCAGTAGTAAAACGGGCGTTAAATACCATGCTTTCATTTTTCTCACCATCATAATAAATCTACTAATTTTACATATCTGTTGTGCAATAATGTTCTAAGGTCTTTCACAAATATATTCAATGGATCTTGGCTTTCAATTAATTCAAAATCGATCGCATTCAGTTGCTCTTTTTAATTTACGGCCATGACCGTGCCTATCGTTTTAACAATTTCCAATGAATTCTTATTTCTTCTGATTGTTGTGCTACACCTCACTTCCAGGTATTTTTGCGGTCTGCTAAAATTTTCAGTTTGCTATATTTATTAGTAAACATTATTTCAAACTTAATGCACTCTATCGCTTAGTGGTTTTTACTTTTTACAAATTCCTAGTTATTACACACTGCCCGTATACTTGTAAATTAGAAAGAGCGTACAGAAGTAAATATCCACTCTTTCCTTACGGTACCACACTCATCCTGAACATGCGTAGTCTTTCCAATGTCATATCAAAATATTTCCCATAATATTGATGTTTTAAATAGGGTCCAAGACACAAATATTTGTGACTATATGCGTTATAGGCATATTTACGTTTGATCTTGATGGTCCCGGGTCGATTCCAGGTTGGTACGAGGGTAGGTCCATAAGTTTCCGGGCCCTAAACCCAAGATCGCGGGTTCAAATCCGGCCAGGATCGATGGATATTTTCGGGGAGTAAAAATCCTAAGAATGGCTTCCTTCGGAAGGGAAGTAAAACCGTTGGTCCCGTGTCGTACATTTACGGCACGAAAAGAACTTCAAGCCTGAAAGAAGAGGTCTGTGAGCAAAATTTGTCGGCCATTTCACGCCCTGATGTGAATGGGTTGCTGATGATCTGCAATGTTAAAGAGCGACCATAAATAAACCAAATCAACATGTTTCTGGCCTAAGAATTTCCTAGGAATGATAAAGACAGAAACTATATTTCAGTTTACAATATCGTTACCCTTTGTTACAATACACTTCTCACATATTTGAATAAATATTGCAATCCCCCCCCCCCAAAATAGTCAGAAGACATGTGTGTAAAATGGGCATAAACAGCATCCATCTCTTCCTCGTCACACTTAAATTTCCTTCTTTGAAGGTACTTCTTGAATTTTTAGAACAGGAAATGGTTACTGGGATCTAGATCTGAGCAGTAGGGTGGATGCCACATTTCCTCACAGTTTCCCCTGCAACAAGATCTGTGTGCACAGACGCGTTGTCGTGAAGAAGGCTCGCACCACCACTCAGCTTTCCTCGCCTTTTCTCTTTGATGGAAGCACGTCGTCTGTGCAGTAGGCCAGCATAGTACTCCCCATTACTGTGGTGTTTCTCTCCTTGAAGTCAATGAAGAGTGTTCCTTCATAGTCCCAAAAGATTGTGATGATCTTCTCGGTTCAGTGAGTGACCTTGGCTTTTAGAGGCAGTACTTCGCCAGTTTACTCCATTAAATTGATTCTCTTTTGGACAACATATCATATTAGAGAACCATAGTTTCATCACCTGTAACAGCAGTTTGCATAATTTCTCTATCGTTGCGACGGCAGAACTCCAAAAATGCCGAACAACAGATGACTCATTGCTACTTCTGGACTGAGGAAAGAAGTCTAAGCACCCACTAACCTTATTCATGTTTAAATGTTCATGAATAAATCGAAGGATTGTAGTTTTAGAAAGTCCAAACCTTGCTGCTATTTCTATAACTTTGAGCCGCCGGCTTCCATAATTTCTCCTTCCACAAGAGCGATGTTTTAAAGAGTGAGCAGCTCCAAGGGTCGACCTGCACGCTCTTCGTCTTCATTTCTTTCTCAACCCATTCGAAAAAGTTTGGTCCGTTCTTTTTTACGTTAGAGTATGAGAGGAATGCTTCTCCATATACTTCGTCCAACCGCTGTTTAATTTCATGTGGAATAAGTCCTTCTTTAGTGAAGAACTTAATAAAAGCTCGATACTGCATTTTGAATATGCTACAATGTTCTAAACATAGCCTTCACTATATCTGAACAACTAAACACAGCGGAGCGGAAGTTACAGCTGCAATTATTTACTTAACACATAAGGTATGACACCAGATAAGGGTTTTGTGAAGGCATAATCCTTGTCGGCGAGGCCGGAAACTTATGGACCTACCCTCATATGTATTCACTACATTTATGAACCTCTCTCTATGCTTTAGTTCTGTGAAAACAGCTCATGAATTGCACATCTCGTTTTGGAAATATTCGCAGCAGTATTTTCAGGGGATTCATCCGGTATATGTAAGTATATTGAATCATCTGTATCATTGTTAATTATATAATTAACTGTGGATCATAATATTTTATTTTTCAAAATCTGTCGAAATGCTGACTCTAAAATTCAGATCTGTAAAATACACTAGCAATAATTTACTTTCGTGTAAGAATATTTTTTAATTCTTTATATATATGAAAATTCTAAACAAATTTATGAACTAAGTTAAAAATACAATTGGGCTTATTCCTTGCTTTCATTAATCGTAGTATAATTTGTTTGCACTTGCATTAAGTTCATTAGTAAAGAAAGAAGAACGTCATGTCTCTTTAGATAACATTACTAACATTAAAACTAAAATAAATTACATTTCATCATTAGTGAAAATTTATGCATCTAACTATTGGATTTTTGTAGTTCTGTATAAGAACGATGCAGTTGCAACAACAGTTTGTTGTGCCATGTAATAATGCAGTCTGAATACACATTTTGGTTTTCATTTACGACTGCAAAACATGATCAACTATGTGTAGTACTTTTCATTTAATTGTATAAGATTAATTTTGTATTTCTAAGCTCTCTCTTTTCTAACCGAAGCCTTCTTTTTTGAGAATGTAGATGTTTTTATAATATATTATACCTTTAGCTTTTTGTTATAAAACCGAATTACTAAGTAATTTTTTTAGTAGTGTTTAACGCCCGTTTTTACTACTGAGGCACCACAGGCGGTGGACACTGATGATACATGAGGTAAAATTATACATTGGGAAAGGATTTTTAAAGAAGGAAACGTTCCAGGTCGAAGTTTAGGATATTTCCCTGGCATTTGCCATTTATGATGACTGAGAAAAATCTGGAAAAAAATTCTGTCAGGAAGGACGGTCCTAGCACCTTTCGAAACCTAGACCTCCCGCTCACGAGTCCGCACCTTAACGACCTCGGACACCCGTGGCGATTTTACTTACTAAGCATTGCAAAACACATGAAATTGGTATGATGGAAAGTAACTAAACCAAACCAAATAGATATATAAATCGTTATTTTGTTTTGTCTTTTTCAGTTCTACGCAGATCTGTATCACCTTGCAAATGATCGAGCAAATTTTGCAGTGCAGGAAAAGTTTAAATCTACTTCTCCCATTCTTGTTGAAACTGTGTACGCACTTTTATCAGAAGTGCGAATGTTGAGCTATTCTTAAACTACTTCAAATGTAAATGGATATGCTCTACACAGGAATTTTCTGTTAATGAAAGGTTTTAGATGTAAGGTAAGTTACTTTAACTTCTACTAATGAGATGTAGAGTTGGAAATTTATTTCAGTACTCTTGCCACATTTTAAATAGTATTTAAATCTTAGATTATTGTCATGATTTTATGCCAATAATCACGCAAATATTTTATATTCCTAGCATTACAGAACTGGAAGTAAAAAATGAAACCTTTTTCATGCATCTTGAAGTTATAATATGCCTAGTTATTTGTTATATGCCCTACATATTTTTATTTTATACCCTAGCATTAATGTACCAGTTTTCACATATTTAACTATTTTTAGAAACATAGTAGCAGTAAAACATAATAACGTATATTTATAATCACACTTTTGTAAAAATATACATATGTAGTTTTTCTTTAAATTGGATCATATTTTATTATCTAAAGCAACTCATACCTAAATTGGAGAAAACTGTACATATACGAAAGCAGATATATTGTGTCTTAATACGGTTTATCTGCGGCTTAAAATTACAGTAAAGTATGCATTTTCTGTTTTACTGTTTGGAGACTTATTTCCCCCTTTTTGTACTTTTGCCTTTCGCTGGGAACTTTATTGGAGCATTTTCACATAAACGACTGCTCCTTTCGCAGCATTCAAAAACGGATGTATTTCTGCTTTCGCGTCAGTCATGCAGGATTTCACAATAATGTACTAAAACATTATGCGCAGTGGTTTCAATTCTTTTCGTTGAAGTGAATGCTCTTTTGAAACTTTCTCCATACTTTGTTTTAATTAACAGAACAAGAGAAACTCATCAGAAGTCGGGCACTAATCTGTAATACAAAACCAAAATTATACATTTAACTACCTCACTTTCGTTTTATTTCACATACACTGCCTTTAATTTTCATTCCTTTGTTATGTTTCCAGATCGTTTTGATCTTCCACCGGACTTTAAAATGGCGTATCTAGCTTACATATTTTTATGCATAGTGCTCTTAGCTCTAAAAATAGTAAAGGTTATACAGTAAAACTACTATTAAAATAAAATTGAAAAAAAAATGTTCATTTATGGCGTAAATATCGGTGCTAGTGTCCCTTAAGATAATAAGCAATTTGTAAAATTAAGTAGATCGTTTCTATCGTAGATTGCAAATTTTCGATTGAAAGGCTAAAGTGTTTACAACATGCATTTCATGGAAAAGGCATTGTGGCTTCTTGGACTGACTTTGAGTAATTATGTATATATAATTTAAATGGAAAATATAACATTATTAACAATGTAACTAAATAACAATAACTGGAAATGCAGAAAAGAATGAAAAAGTCACAGATTAATAATAACTCTAATGATAAAAACTGGTACGATATTCTTTATTCCAACGACATGGATGGCAGAAGGGACGGACTAGTAAAGGGCCTAAATAACCGCACAACCTTCCTCCCTGACCGATTTGTTCCAGGTTTTCCTGTCCTCATCAATTTCAAATGCTAGGCAGATGCCTTAACTTTAAGCTTGTAACACTTTTTAAATGTATATTCTCACCTTTTCTTACATCATCAATGGACATCTCCTGAAAACGGCCGTTAAACATCATTCAAAAAAGGAAAATTCACAAATTTCCTTGCTTTTCCTGAGCAGACTGTAACGAGTGTGCGACCCAAGCCGCTCATAAATCGTTTTATAGGCATCAGGCACAAGACGGACAAAGTACGTCTGGTCGTTGAAATTCTCTAATATGGGGATCTTGTGTTTAAGTACATTGAGTTACGGGCTTCCAGAGCCCGGCTGCTTACTCAGGAAGAGCATCCGCCCCAACCGTAAAAAATATAGTTGCTGGGCGTAAAGTTAATATTTGTACTGTAGTATTTTATTTCTTTTTTACTGAAATCATGAATAAGCACTGTATTTAAAACTGAAAACAATAAATACTAATCCGTGTTGTCAGAGACGTTGAAAATGATGCCCCTTAGCGCCAGTATATTGTCAGCATCTACTGTAATTCTTCTAACTTTTCTTCTGCAAGAACGCGGCATTTTGAAGCACATTTATTATCATTGAAAGATTCTCTCTCTCTTAACTTTTGAACAAGTTAGTGAATAGATTCTCTACCTGGAACACGAATGCCAGGATATTTTCTACGAATCGCCTTACAATTTATCTAAAACAATCCATTTCTCCATATGTACCCTATATAAAATTGAAACGCTTTTCAAGACTGTGTTTATATAGTAGCATTAATAGCGAAGAACAATTAGAGCACAGTTTACATACAATAAAAGAACCAAATAACAAACCAACGTACAACCACTTAGTAACTAAGCCTCTCTTAAACCAACTATAAGTAGCTACTTTCACATGCATTATACATCTTTGACTACTGGCGTCTTCCAGTACGCAACCGCCCTGCCGGACCTTGACGAAATGAACTCAGCATGTAAGAATGGTTGAAAATATATACAATTATATTGGTGGGTGATGATGTGCATCAAACGCATTCCTGTTGCATTAAATAAATATATACAGACGGGTACAGAAAATAGTACATTATTTCATTCATTGTGCCTAGATAACGAAATATTCATATTTAATACTTAGCTCTCGCTAGCATTACGATAATAGGCAAAGCGATGAATTCCTATATAGCTATTAGGCTGCCTGCAAGGGTCCGATTACTGTTTCCTCCTTTAGTATTCCTTAGTCTAACTTTTAAAAGGACGATTCTGATCATGAACAATGATTTTAGAAGGTTCTAGTTAACCCTTAACAGAAAATTCCTAATAATTCGGGAAATATTACCAGAACCTTCGAAAGATTAGGCATAAAAAACCGCCCTTAATCATTCATGGTTTAAGGTCTGAAACTCATGAGCGCAAATGTTAGAATAAAAACGGAAAAATGGAGTAGCACAATTAGTAGACATGGTTCACTTTGATGCATATTGAACAATGATGTGAACACACAACATTATTCAATATGTGAAAAGACTCTAAAGAAAACGGTTTCCGGTCCCTTGCCTACCGAGTGCCCAAGTATTCCGACACCGGGCCCCATGTCGAAGGTGACTCGGAGTAAATATCCAGTATATCAGCACAATCAGTGCTGATAATTTTCGAACGAAAAGCTCTTCATCAATTGCAGGACAATCCGCTTCAGGCTTGATATCCCTATGGACGCCGGCCGTGCACCGCATCTCGAAAGAGAGCTGAAGACTCCATGGAGATGGTTTCAGCAAAGACTTCGCTAATCAATCATGTTGCTGCAGATTCTAGGTGAGGATCCAGCATGAATTTGCATATCCTAGTGCGAAGAGAGTATCTTCTCCAGGCACCGTCATCAGTGCTAACATTCACTACTAGTTCGATGAAAATCTTCAATGGATCCGACCGGTTGAAGTACAAACCTTTTGAGTGTCAATATGTGGTGAGGGATTCTGAACAATTACACAAATCTTCTTTATATGTTCTCACGTCTTTTGCGGGCAGGAGATTTTTGCTCTCTCCTGAGGAAGTTAATAACTGAAGTTTGATGGAGGTTTTCCTAGTACTGGAGACGAAATGTACTGCGAACCCTCACACTGTCACAGAGCTAGTTCAAGCCTATTCTGTGCTATGTCCCACCGCCACGGGTGGCCGAGGTCGTTAAGGCGCGGACTCGTGAGTGGGAGATCTGGGGTTCGAACCCCACCAGGACCATCCTTCCTGACTAAGATTTTTTCCAGGTTTTCCTCAGTCCTCATAAATGACAAATGCCTGAGAGGTACCCTAAATTTAGGCCTGGAACGTTTCCTTCCTTTAAAAAAGTTCCTCTCCCAGTTTATCATTTCATTTCATATACCATCAGTGTCCATCGCCTGTGGGGTCTCAGTTGTAAAAACGGGCGTTAAAAGCTATTAAAATATGCTATGTCCTACCCAATCGCCAATTGCACTATGTTGGATTTTTTTTTTTTTTTTTTTTTTTTTTTTGCATTGGGTATTTTGAAGCGTAGGGTATGGGAGGTGAAGTCAAAAACCAGCAACTATCTCAAACAAAGCATATGACACTTCTGTGACGTCAAGATCTAAAATGCAACGTCGCGCTAACATCGAAAGGGAAATAAGTCTCTACCGGCATCTGCAGCCGCAAAGAAGTCGTTTAGACGTTACTTTGACGTTAAAAAGTAATAACCGCACCTACGTTATGGTCATCATTGTTATCGATTTCATCCATATACTTTATGCTATGGGGTCTCTCCTAATCTGGATCTAACGTTCTTTTTTTCCGTCTAGCAAGTTGTGACTTTCTTATGATAGAGTCACTATTTTTATATATTTAAAATATCTTCAAATGAATGAATTGGGTTAAAAACTTCTGCCTGTTCTTTAACTATACCTACTTATCATATCTGTCCTTTAATATGAATGAAGGAAACAAATTAATTTTGAGGAATCGAAGGTAATTTGCGTATTAAGATACGATATTATTGAAGGTATAATAAGTGATAGTGACTGAACAAAGCAGTGCCCTCCGATAGATGCCACTAGAGGAAACGGTGGAAAGTTAAAAAAAATTATAGAAAAACTGCTCGTGTTTAACATAAAACTCGGAACATTCACGATATTTTAATAAGTGGAACCCTTGGTTTTTGCCTGCCAAGCACATAAAAAGCACCTTACTTATGCCAGAATTGTTTTTCAGTCAATAAAACAATTTTGAACGTCTAGCACAAACATTATGGTTTCAATGCGTTGTAATTTTTTACTCAATTATTAAAATCCTGCGCACTCAGCTGCACCAACATTATCAGATTCTCTATAGTGAAGCAAGTTTGACGATATATTTCAGTGCATACAGCCCACAGAACGTGCAGAACTTGGTCTACCTTTTACAATTACTTTATTTCAACCCAGTAAACGGATAAAGTGAGTGTGGTATATTTCCCGTGCTTTCTATCTGCACTAAATTTTGATCACACTGAATGGAAGTATAACCACTGGCTATTTATTTATGATTCACCTCAAAAATATTTTGATTCTATGAAAAAGTGAAAAAATATATAGTGCAAATTATTTTCTATGAAGTTAACCACTATTCGTTCGAATGATTTGTTATTTCTTCTCCTCTATATTGGTAACATGGATTACCACATACAATCAGAGAACATTGTTTCAAAATGTTCTGAGTAATTATGGTGTTTAAATTAGAAGAAAAATATTACTTGCTTTTCTACGAAAAATATATTATATTATATCTGTGCTTGGAATTAGTGATTTGACAAATTATCCTTTTCATTTCTTAGTTTCATTTCTTAGTTTCAATTTAGTATTTGAGATTTGCTCATTTTGAGCGCATAGTATAATGTGTTAAGAACCATTTTAATTCTCGGTCATTTTCAAACAATGATATGCCAAGAATACTGGTTGTTTATCATTGGAGTGCGTGCCAAATCATAAAACTTTTGTTTGAACCATATAATTTTTCCACTGTAGTTGCGTTTGAATTTACAGATAAAATTTTGAAACACAATATTTTAAGACTATTAAACTATTGTATTTCATATAGAACTATATTTTTACAGTAAATGTGATACGCAAAACCAATCAAGTTCAGGCGGTTTTGTAGTATTGCACTGTACGCTGTAGACAGTAATTTAAGTTCAATGTATAGCATAGTGTCTGTATATAACATATATTGAGAGTATACATGATTTACCATCATCATTAATTTACTTTGATACTCGCATTTGCAATCGCAACATAATTATTTTACTTTTTCTGCATGCATTAATTTTGTTTGTTTCGGCCTACCAAACGTGCAAACTCTCAGCCATTAAGTTCTGGTTTCATGCTTTTGCAGAAAAGCAACCTTTTAGTATGAAATATCGCCTAATTAATGGCTGTGTTGGTATAAGAATAAATATTGCAAAGTAACATTGCACGGAGGTCAACTAGAATAATGCCAGCTTAAAAAAAGACAAATTAAAATGTTGTTTCCGTTGGTAGTTGAATTCATGTCATGAGGAGTCATATTACATTAGACAATCGGCAGTTTATGTTTCGGATATTGGAGTTTTTTCTATATATTTTTTAACAGTGAGAGACATATTAATTATCCTCATCATGGACGTAGCAAGATTTACTTTATTGTGATGCCTTTGAGTGCTATTTTTAGCATGCTGTAAGAAAGGTATTTATGTTAATTATTAATAATTAATAGTTATATTAACTTGCAAATTCATTTCAGGAATTTACAAACACTGTGTCACCAATGTCAGTACAGATAAATTTAATGATTAAGATTGACTAACTAAAATGAAACAAGAAGTTTCCCATTTGGCTTTAACAATTCCTGGACTAGGTGTAATAGTAATGGAATTTTAAGGCAAATAAATACAACGGTCATCAACGCCATAACTAATGCAATGCATCATACTAATGAAATGCATCACTAACTGTGGTTCCAAATCATTTCACAGTTGGAATACAATGTAAGTCCACGGAAAATCAGCTCACAATAAATAATTTAAAAGGAATCCAAAATATTATATAAACAAAGAACAGAAACAGCAAAATTTCATTGTCAAAGCATTTCAAGAAAATTGGCCTATACATATACGTAAATGTATAAATCGTGAAGTAAAAAGGCTTAATACAGTTCTACAAATTGCAGTGCCGAATAAATATGTAAGAACATGTCGCCTGAACTCTAAGTTGTCCGTTGGAAGGTTCACAAATTTTTTGGGCAAACGGAGCGAATTTTGAAATAGTTCCAAAATACAACAGTTCTCAAAACGTGGCTAATGAAAATCCAAGCAGTGTGCTTCTGACAAAGTGAGGTGCATTTCCTTAATTTTGTAACTGGCTAAAAGTATAGTAGCCTACTTGTATACCAGCTCTAACTATATCCTCCGGGCGACTTTTGAGAAAAATTCATGGAATTAAAAGGGAGATATTTGACCTTCGAAATCGTGTTGCCTCGGAGATGACCACTCATAGCGCTAGAAAGAGAGAATAACTCTGCGGAACTCATGGCTAAAATCATCCGGAGGGACTGCGCAATATATATTCTGATATAAAATAGTTTTTTCAGCGGTTTAGTGGCAGCATTCCGCGCCATGTAGAAGTAACCGGGAACCTATCTGTACATTGGATTGGTACTACAACCGGTCAGAGTATAACTGATGTCCTGAACGTTCTGTACAACGAGATGGCGGCTGTTGTTGTTGAGTAGCGTTTAACTTCCGTTTTTACTACTAAGGCATCACAGGCGGCGGACACTGATGATACATGAGATGAAATGATAAATTGGGAAAGGATATTATTTAAGGAAGAAAACGTTTCAAGCCTAAGTTTAGGGTACCTCTCCGGCATTTGCCAGTTATGAGGACTGAGGAAAACCTGGAAAAAACCCTAGTCAGGGAGGACGGTTCTGGTGGGATTCTAACCCCAGATTACCCGCTCACGAGTCCGCGCCTTAACGACCTCGGCCACCGTGGCGGATAGATGGCAGCTGTATAGAACACTAAAGAGTAATACTAAATCATACAGTCACCAAGCATATGAGCTGTAACGTAAACATTTGCTCGATATATTACATAAAGCGCAACAGTAGAAATGAAAGTATAGCTACAAGTGCTAAAACCACAATTAAAACTGCGGCCGTTATCAGGTCATAGTTATACATTAAAGCTGTCTAACAGAGAAGATAGTAATTGAATAAAATATGATCAAAGAACACTGGCAGCAATCGTGAACTCTATTAAGAAGATCACAAAGCAAAGTGTTATTAAGATTTACAGGTGCATTAAGCACCTCACCCACTATGGCACTTTTAGTAGTCACAGGAATATGGCCAATTGATTTACTGATTAAATTAAAAGGCGCTGTTTATTGGTTGAAGAAAGACAACTTGGAGAAAGTAAGTTTAATAATTGGCAGTCACTGCAACAACTTAAAGGAAATAAAACATAAATTAAAAGAATAATGGCAGCACGAATGGGAAAATGCCGAGGCAGGCAGGAGAACGTTCGACTTATTTAACAACATTTTTGAGAGATTAAAACTAAAATTTATACAACCTACCAAAAACATGGTACATTACCTTATAGGACACGGGCCTTACAAAACTTATTGGAAAAAAATTAACAGAACACAGGACGATATATGGACACTGTGCAAAACACAGGATAACCCAGAGCATGTGTTATTTGAATGTACAAGCTATTTAGAACAAGTGAAAGAAGAAAGAGAAATTTTAAGTGGCCGTCTGGTGGCACATATACTTAGAAATAAGGGCCTTTATAATTATCTCGAGCAGGCCGAATTCCAAAATAAGTAACCTAGCACTAACCTAGTACGGAAGAGGTAATACCACAAGAGGAGATAATAAGAAGTAATGAAAAAGCTGAGGACGAGGTAAGAAGAATGGAACGCATACGCATGTAAAGACAACCCGCAAACGCAAGTAACTTAACAAGAATAGAAACTATACAAAATAACTTCAATTAAATCAACAGGGAGAGAATGTTAGATAAGGTAAAGGTAAGGAAGAAGGGATTGATGGACATGAAAATGCCTAAATTTATAATAGACAGGGATAATTTTTATTTACAAACTGAAGTAGAGAATGATGAAGGGGGAGGAAGATGAAGGCTTTTACCTATAAGAGTTTTGGCACCGGGAAGAAGATGGAAGAAGTAAGATTACACAAGGAGGTGGAAGGGTGTTGTAGATACACAGGAATGACCCGCGGGAGGAGATGGAGGATGGAGAAGCGGTGTCCGGAGAGGAGGAGCAGAACGCAAGAAATGGTGCAACCAGGGGACCAGGAGGATCAAGCGAGATGGAAGAAGGGATGGTTGGGAAGAAAAGATGAAGAGTGATATGATGGAAGCGAGGTGATAGTGTTTAATGAGTCCAAGTGTTGGGACAAATAAATGAAATGAGTGGGAAAGATTAATAATGATAAATGAGCTTTAAGTGAAGTAAGTTGTCAAACAGAAGTATATTATTATAATTGTAATAAATTAAGGAGAATTGAAACAATTAAGTATAATGTTTAATTTAAGGGAATTTCTGCCAAGTGCTGGATACAAGTACATACCGCTGGTAACCAGAGGTTAGTAGTAGTATAGTTGTATAGTAATAGAATAAATTTAAAGGATAGAACAGTTGGCTATCTGCTATAATTCTTACTGGCTCCCAGTAATATTGTTCATTTGGTAGATTTTGTAGATTTTGGAAGATAAATTTGGGAAGCAGTTAAATAAATTTATGTTTAGGTTTAATTGAATTATTTTCAGTTTTTATTTATTTATGTTAATCTAGTTATTAGGAAAATCTGTAAAATAATGTATTAAAAGATTATTAAATTGTATAGTTATAATAATAAATGGAACTTTTGATATACATGTCCTGGTTTAGGAAACCAGGTACCAGGGTGGCGTATACCGATTTTATTTATTTATTTGTTTATTTATTAATCGTGAACTTTGAAAATAATGTTTGCCAAGATGAGTTATGAGTATCTGCGTGTTGATAAGGTTAGGAAGCGAAATAAAAGTGAATAAAAAATTAAAGCTGTATAATATTGGGTATCGAGAGTGTCCCTAAGGAACAGCGAATTTGTTTGTTGATTAAAATAGTAGGTTGGTAAAGTCATCTTCAAACAAAGAGGACAAAACACTGGCGGTGTACATTACATGATAAGGTTAATAGCGAGGGTGAATAGTGTGATTTGGGGAGTGCGAGTTCTAAATCACTTCATTCTTTTCAGAAAAAATGGGTTATGACCAAATTAATGCGGATTTTACAAAAACCCGTTCCCTCGAAATATCTAACCGCCCGCGAATGTTCAAGTCATGAGTGTACGAAGAATTCATTATCTCCAAAAAGTATCATAAGCCTTCTGAAGGTTAAAGAAGGCCGCCCTAATTTGACACGTTCTGGAAAACCGATCCGTTTGGAGAGCTAAATGAGATGATCGATCTAGCAGCGATTTCAGCAAAATCCCCATTAGAAATGTGTTAATTGCTTATATATGTCTCGAGTCACCTTACCAGTCCAGTAATAATCGTGTGTTCCTTTCCCTTGCAAATGCAACTAGAGAGTGAAATTTAGAGGTAACTGGAAAGGATAACCGGTGTTTGAGATAAACGACGCCAGCCTCACTTCACGCTGAAAGATTTGAAACATTACGTCTAAGCATTCCGTCGCCGTATGTAGTCTTACACGCCAGTACTTTCTTAAATGAAAAGTAGCACATCAGTAAAAAACGAATTGGTCCCGTTTGATTGTCATTATCGTTCTAGAATCTGACATTGTTACGTTTTCTCTTTAAGCAAACATAAAGCTACTCTGTACGAAAATCTGATAAAACAGAATCATAGCTCTGAACGCAAATCGCCATAGCTCTATCTAAAACATATGTAAAGCACGAGCGTTAAAAATATTATACAGCGTAAAACATATATAAAAGCATTTTTAAAGGGATTTTGAAAAAAACAGTTATCTTAATTAATAACTTACTATGAACGATTGGATCTGTATTTGTATTGCATAGTACTGTAAGAATGCATATCATTACTAACCTTCATCACAATGAGACACTCGGATTTGACTTCACTTACATACGCCAACATTTCTCTAACACACTGAATTTCTACATTCAGATTTTGTACTCTACACATTTGGCGTCATTGATCATTCCCACTGCAACCAGTGGCCTACTTATACTAATTTCTTTGCCAAAAGGGTAAAATACTCCTAAAGAGTTAAGAATAAACAATCAACTGCTAAGGACCATAACATGCAGCTAATGATAAGAATACACTAAGTTCATTACAATAGATAGAAATAAAACGTTTGCTCGTGTTTCTAAACAATTAATTTCAGTGGTACAAATAGCTTAGCAAAATGTATCGTCTTTCCAACAAGAGGACACTTTTGATTTTCTGCTTCCAGCATTTAGAAAACCCACTGAATGAGAATCGTTATAATGTAATTTGACTATGACTGAGTTTCAATCATTTCCTAAACCTTATTATCTTCTCGAATATTTATGCACATAGTTTTCTTTGTATTAAATCCAAGGAACGTTAAGCCTTTCATTCTGCGCATTAAATATTGTCAATCCACAGAATCTCCCAATACTCTATTCCACTTGCTGGTGGAATTGATTTGACGCCGTTAGCACTATTTATTCCAATGATCAACTTTATGGATCTGAATTATCAAGCAAAACACTTTTTCGTAAAGAAGTCTACATAATAATCATGCAACATACAGGACAACATTTCAGGTTGAAATGAAAGTGTCAAAAAGTTCTCATTCTTAGCCCTCAATGTAAGGCGAGAATGAAGGTAGTCCAGATGTGAGGTATGAAGCCCGTAAAAGAAATCAACAAAAGTTAATAATCGGCAATAAGCATTTCGCACACAACCTTAATTTATTAAGTCTGCCTGAATCTCATATAAGAAAAATTCAACAATGTAAGCAAAGGCAAACGCCACGAGTGGCCGAGGTCGTTAAGGAGCAGATTCATGAGTGGGAGGTCAGAGGTTCGATTCCCGACAGAACCGCCATCCCTGATTGAGGATTTTTCATTTTTTCCTTAGTTATCATAAATGGAAAATGCCGGGAAGGTACCCTAAAATTAGGCCTGGAATGTTTCCTTAAAAAATTCTCTCTCAGTTTATCATTTCATCTCATGTATCATCAGTGTTCACCGCCTGTGATGCCGCAGCAGTAAAAACGGGCGTTAAACACTATTAAAAAAGCAAACTAAGCAGTGCTTATTCCCATAACCATTTTATATATAAGTGACCCTATACGACTCGCAATTTTTAGGCGTGATACATGTGATCAAGTGTCTTCGATAAATTTACTTAATAGACAGCTTCCCATAGCAGGTGTCTTTAACAAAGATCCTAGCACGAAACCAGGCAAACTTTGGATCTGCATTTTTGTTGCAAAGAACGGGATGGGAGGATATTTTGATAGCTACGGAATTGGTCCTCTTTCGCCTTATATTCTACATTTTCTCAATAAATGCTGTGGTACACGATGAGCTCACAACACTAAAAGGTTGCAAGATGAGGTCAGCAATGCCTGTGGATATTACGTTATTGCTTACTCTATCTCATCGCTGCCGCAACTTTTGCAAGGAGACTTTTCTTCAAAATTCAGCATAAATGATTTTAACCACAAAGATGACGTGGTCCAAAAAACCTACAAGAACGTATATCTTTGCAAATGCTCAGAAACTGTACATCAAAGCTGCAAATCGTTAATGGTTAGTATCCACACGAATTGTGCATTGTTTACCCATCAATATAGTCTGTTACACAGTTATATTGTGCTAATTTAGGAATTTTCACTCTTTTTTTGAAGGCACTTGTGACGCGAATCTGCCGTTGCTCTCATAGAGGTGAACAAGAAATACGCCATAATAATGTGCGAGTGTGCCTACTTGGCAGAAGTATTGTGCTACTAACCGACCATTCTTGTTTACAGTGTCTTTGAGAATGGCTAAAGCAGTGCGGCACGAGGACCACTCTGCACAGCAAAGGGACGAAGCAGCGCAGCCTGAATATTTATCGGATATGTTCTGGAATCGCAATCAGGCCATGTTTGTGTGCGTAGGTTATTCGCCCATGCCATTACACAAGGTGTGGTGACCGTAGCTAAATGTGGGCGACGCAAAACGATGGTTCTGGAGTCGACAGTGGCAGAAACTATTTGAGACAGTGCCTTTCTTGACTTGTCATCAAAAAAAAGTGTCAGCTATGCAGTTAACTATCCACACACTTTAAACATGTAATTGATTCTCTAAATACTATCATCAAAATGGGCGGGCGCTCCCTATCTCTCAATATGGAGGAATGGAGAACACTTGAAAGCCTACAGCTAATGATCGCTGACATTATCTATCATAAAATAAATAATTCCCTATAGCAAATATTTGTTTCACACCCACGCTACCCGGGAGCTGTTTGAGATGATGGATTGCACTCAATACACAAGGTACATTCGTTGTGCCACCTTTAGAGTGTTCCTGGAGATGGAATTATTTTATAGAATCTCAATTCATGAAAGAGGCGAAACAGTAATTGCGCGAACCCTTGATGACATCACGTGCAGGTTCCAACTTGTTTCCGACACCGTGGCGCCAGAACAGCTGATGACATCATGTGTAGGTCCCGCCAGGTCTGCGACACTATGGCGTCAGAGTAGGTTTTCGCCATCCCTTTCCCTCCCGTCCTTGAGGGAAGTACTACATGCGGAGCATGAAAGTTGTGCTAAAGTTTCAGCATAATGGTCGTTATCTCGCAATGGTGGAGCCCAAAGAATGTCTTCTACTAGAGAGGAACACCATCTTTACACATCATTTACCTATAGACTTGGACACTGTATGGCTGGAACCTACACCGAAAGCAAAAGTTGTTTACGCGCCCTGTCGTCTCTGCAACCAGCACTACAACCTCCCCTCCTTCAATACTCACATTGTTGAACTGTCTTCTTACAAAACCCTGTCGAATGTGCGTCAGTACCGAGAAACTAGCGCAGCAGACAACATGATCCACGACCCGCTACGCCTGCAAGCTGAAATATCGCACAACTCTGATTTTGTCACCTTGTATACGCTGCAGCAGATTGTGCCATAAATCGTGCAAGGCGTGCAGACCATTTCCATCGGCGATTCCGTCGTCTCTATTTGCATTCCGTCGGCCCAGTAAAACACCCCAACAATAACTATTCTCACATGCTACTCACCGGCGTTACCACACCTTTCAAGGATCAAACCGAGAACAGCAGCGACGAAGAAAGTGACGATGGTGTAACGTCTCCAAAAGGATAAATGCTACATTTTTATAACAAATTTTTGAGCGAGAAAACTTGTAATAATTTTTTCCGCCATTTTTGTAAATAATGTGTAAGTAACAAACACACAACCATTTGTTTTAATCAATTTCATAATCTGTATAATACATAAAATGTGTCCCTTCTCCAGTTAGTATTTATTGCGGGGATTTGCATACTACCGAAGATCGGTAAGGAAGCAGCCTACAATATGTCGATAATGCAGCTACCTAAGTCGGTAATGCAGGCGCGTGTTACGGGATAGCCTACCCCTACCCCAAAATGTCGGTAATGCAGCTACCTACAATAAAAATAGCAGGAGAAGCTGCATACTCTGCTCAGGTGTTCCTTAGAGAGTGAAATTTATTTTGCTATAAAAATAGCTATTCCTTCCAAAAGTATATCACTTTTCTGGTAAGTAGTCAGGTACAACTAGTAACGGCTTAGTATTTACGTAAGGGGGTTTATTATCATATCTATATTTGAAATTTTCTGTTCGTGCTTATACTAAAATAATAACATTGATGAAAATAATAATTGTTATTAACATTGGTATTTATAACTGAATATATATGACACCGATATTATGTTAAGTAAATATAATTTAGGTCAATGCTACTTATTATGAAAATTTTTCACAACAAAAATATGTAGCAACATTTTTACTACAAGAAAAGCAACGAGTTTTATTTGATCAAAAATATTTCGTAACCAAAGAATGTACTTAGGATTTAACCATTCAAGCTTCCTGTTTCTGGCAAGATTAAAGGAAAAAGTCCATCACGCAGGAGATGGATAAATTAAGTGCATTCCTCAGCAAGTGGAGTGCATTAAAAAGAATACAAATTCAAAATTATGACCTCATTAATTAATGAAATAGGTTATGGCATTACTTTGTATTAATTATCATGATAAAATTATAAAGACAAATTATAAAGCTAACTAATGAAAGATAAGCTGAACTATGATATACTACTGAACTAGGTTTGTCTGCTTCCTTTTTCCTTCAAAACCACTTGAAAATAAAAATATACAGTGAAATTACTCTAATTTTTATAAGTAAAAGGAAAAATATTTTAGTTCTTGCAATTTACAAGTGTTACAATAGAGAAATCACATTTTTGAAAATCCTCTTCTTCTTTATTGTTATTAAAATTGAAAAATTAATGGTATAATATTAATTAAATGAAATGTATGGGCGCCGACACCTAAAGCTATAAAAATTTAAACTTTTTTAATCTAATCATGTTCATAAACTGAGCACTTGTATCACATTTACATTATCTAAAATACAGAAAAAATAAAAGAAACCTTGTGTATTTAAGAAGTTTTTATGTACCAATAAAACAAAAGTATGTTACTATTAAAATAAATTTACATTTTTCTAAACAAATATACATTCACAATAATAAACAATCGAAAGCTCCATTGATCTTCGGTGGCTTCGAAGTTTACTTTAAATTTTATTGTAGTAAAAGCATGTAGTGCAAATGTTTTCTGAATGTTGTTATAAAGTGCCCTTATATAGAAATATAATTTTCACTGACACATTAGAATAATATTTCACATTTTATAACCTCACGATACGCTTTTATTAAATGTAAAACATATGCATCGTTTTAAATACAGTTTATATGCTGAATTAATTTGTCCTTTTTATTTTGAAAAAATTACAGAAAATCGAATATTACAATGCTTTCTAAGTTCAGATTGTTAAATATAACCGTATTCCTACCACTGCAATTTATGTAATTTCAAAAACTATTTTTCTTATTTTATTTATATATTATAAACTGAAGTTTATTGTGAAAAAAAGAAATATGTGACGCTACAACGGTTTTAAAATATTGTGTTTCAGATAAACTCCAACTTCTAATATCCTAATTTCCCTCATTTTAAGAAACTATTTTCTAATTTTGATTAAATAATATATGTCCAGGTTCGTTGCAAAAATAAACTTTTAATCCCCTAGAGCAATTTTTAAATTTTGTATTTTAGGTATAAACTCCCACTCCCAATAATCTTATTTCACTTATATGCAGAAACTATTTTTCTCATTTTATTTCAAGGGCATATACCGAGTTTCCTTAAATAATTAAAAATTGCGGCCACTAAAACAATTTTGAAATTTCGGTTTTACCACTTTTTAAATTTTTGTTTTCTGGCAACGCCCACTTCTGATTGCCCGATTTCCCTTATTTTCAGAAACTATTTTTATTATTTTATTTAAATGGTATATACCTAGTTATTTAAGAAAAAATAGCAATTCTAGAGAGAATTTTAAATCTTCGATTCCTGGTAAACCCTCATTCCTAATTGTATGGTTTTGCTGATTTTCAGAAACTATTTTTAATATTTTAATTTAATTGCTTATATCAAGTTTATTTGAGAAAAATAAAAATTGCGGCCGCTAGGGTTATTTTTAAATTTAAACTTTAGTTTCCCCACCCCCGCAAGCCCAAATTTTGCTGTTTAACAGTGAATTGCTTGTTAATTGATGGTTATATGGCGAGTTTCGTAGAGAAAAGAACAAAATTGCGACTCCTAGAGCATTAACATGCATTTAAATGAAAAATTAAGTAACACTATGAAAAGTGTAACTATAATACAATGACCAAAGAAGCTGAAAAAGAATAAAACATTTAAATATTAACATAAATAAGAAATAGTGTTCAAGTGAAACTGGTAGAAATAATATTGAATATCTAAGGCAACGTAGGTATGGCAACATATTAAACAAGTAACAAGAGAGAGAGGGGGGAGAAAGGGAAAGAGAGAGAATATAAATATATTAACACGTAACATTTAAATTCCATGGTATACCCACTTTATGCAATATAACTGTCATCTCTCTATCTCTGAGCAAACTTTCAGAGGTATTGGCCGTAACGCACCAATAAGCGTTAAATTAAATGTCATATCGAAATCCGCGAGACAGGGCATGCTGGGCAACCGGCAAAGGAGACTTGGATTTAACAGAACGTCTATGATTGTTCACACTAAGCGAAATATCAGTAGAAATAAATCAATATAAAATGCTTTGCAAAGTTTACAAGAAAATTATATACGATGTTCTTAGAAGAAAAAGTAGCAAATGAAGAAATGTTAAATTCTCTGGATAAATTAGGGCTGAGGAATGAATGACATGGCATAATTAGCGCACAGGTTTTACATTTAGGGCGTTGTCAGCGATATGGGGCTGGACGAGGTAATTTGGAAGGAGATAGGTTTCGGCAAAACATGCTTTTAAGGTAGGAGATGTTCTAAAAGAAAGGCGGGGCACACATTTAAAAAAAAACGCTTAGAGATGAATGCATTAATAAAGTGCCATGACATTCTTTCAAAATAGGTCAGATGCTCTCAATTCCTGGAACGTAAGAAGTAACAAGGTTAATAAAATTATTTTTATTGGAAGTTTTTTGATTTGCATCGGAATTTTTTGTGCGTTAGGATGATACGGAATTCTAAAAGAGAAGAAGGATATTTTTGGTCTTGAATCTTTTGAGGTAGGTTTTTAATGTACGTGTCAAGAGATGAAAATTTGTCATAGACGGTGACCACGGATTGAAAGAGAAAAAGGAATAGATCTTTTGGTATGCAGGGGATGACAGCTATCAAAATGAAAATACTTAGTTGACTTAGTGTGCATGAATGTAAAAAAGAACCATTGCATAAAGAAATATCAATATCTGGGAACTATGCAGAATTAGCGGATACAGAAGAAGTGAACTTGAATGAAATTAGTGAGGAACTGAAAGAGAGATTCTGAGCCGTGAGTTCAAAGCATGAATATTATAAATGGTACCAGAGGTTCGGATCAAGAAATTCCTTCTCTAAGAGAGTTATAAAAAGATTGGCATAACATGATTCCCATTGCAGTGTGTTTAATTTGTAGATAATACTTATTATCAAAACTAAATGCATTGCGAGTAAGAACGGGATGAGCTAGGTGACAATGGCATCTGTGGATGCTGTGTGAGGAGGTACTCGAGAGCCCAAGAAATATCTAATAGCTGCTAGTTCTTCATGTGGATAATGTTAGTGAAAGTAAAGTCACATATATAGTGGCAATAAGTACATTAAAATGTGCCAAAGGGTCAAATTTCTGAAGCTAACTCAAAAATGGAAGGAATCTTTAATATAGGATGACCTAGAGTAACAAATGACCGTTGCCAAAAATCTACAAGGGCAGAAATGCATTTGGTGGGAGAATCGAAACTGGTTACTATTCGGTGGCCTAGGACAGTTCTTTTTGTGGATTTTAAGGAGAGCATACGGAAGTACGAAAGGGATTAAGGGTAAGTAGAGTGATATCCTTGGGACTAAGCCCTTCTGCAGACCAGACGAAACGATAAACTAGGCTATATCTTGATTAAACTTGACTGTAATGTGACAATAATTCATAGTAACTGACCGTCGGAAATCTTCGGCATTGTAAGAGGAAATGTAATGTAACATTACTGAGGAACCTTTATCGGCCGGAAGAACAATTACATTAGGATTGTTAGATAAATTTAATGCTGATTTCTTGCAAAAATTATCTTTTGGGGCGATGTTATCTAGAAATTTAGAATCACTAAACGAAGTTAAAAAACGGTTAATAGATATTTCTATAGGATAGCTAGAAGGTAAAGAAGGAGGCCTAGGTTTGGAGGGAGAAAGAAACTTGAGAAGGCTGGGAGTGACACATGAAGTAAGCTGGGTAGATTTAGTTAGTGAATAGTGACGTCATCTAAAGTTCTGACAAATCTTTACGGAATCGGAAGTTAATTTAAGATGATTAAATTTAGGAGACGGGGAAAAAGATAATTTTTGCAAAAACAATATATTGGCATCAGAAAGTAACAGAAGGTAAATTAACAATTGCATTTTTACTAGCAGGAGAAGTGCAAGGGGTACATTTGCCCTTGGACTGCTGGTATGCAGTAACGAAGTAGAATTTAGGTGGACAAGGTAAATTGAGAATCGAAGTCAAGTCAGGAAGTGACGCTGCAATCGGCGGTGAAAGGTTTTGGCAGAAAGGAGCGGCAAACTGAATAGGGGGGGATACCTGCGAGAATTTGCGAAAATGATTTTGGTTTAGAAAATGTAACAAATTATTCGCGCGCATCATAATACTGTAAACGGAGGTATTATATTTTGCAGAATTAGCTATAATAATTTTAATAAAAGTAAGTAAATTGAAAAATGAAATTGCTTTAAATATTGACGATCATTCGTAGAAATTTGCGGGAGACGTGATGCCTAAATAAATAATTATATATATATATATATATATATATATATATAAATTTTGATTGTCATTTTCGGTACCAAATAGATAGTACTGATGAATATGTAAAGAAAATTTTTCAAAAATCTTTTCATGGGTACAATTGCAATGGCTACCATCCTTTGGAATTCGCTAAAAGCCTAAGAATAAAATGCTTCTAAATGAGTTTTCCATAAGAACTTTACGTGGTAAATGTGCCAGGCTAATTGTTTACCTAATACAGATGATGATTCTTTACTTAAATTTCAAATTTAAAGTGTGAAGCATTATTTCAGTGCAAGCCTGGTATCAATAAATCTCTGACGTTTCTTTGTCTTGAAGTGGTTTAAAAAACTGTTGACGATCATATGCAAGATTGGAGGTTATGTAACCCAAACAAACGCAACAAATCTCCAAAGTGAAATCATACAACATGAGTCACTTTTGCACTCGCTATTTCTTAAGCGAGTGAACGAGATACGAAAGCGAAATCTAGCCTGGCCTGTTCCCTGCTGCATTGCTACTATAATATGTCATGTGTCAATCAGTGCAGGGGAGTTTGAAGGTGAACTCCATATTCAGATCGCTTTAGGAGAGGATACTGAGCTTTGTGGCTTGGTATAAATCTTCTGTTTATCGCCACTTTTCATCTTCAGACGCAATATCTAAGCATGGAACTGGTGTAGTGCGGAGAATAAATTACTTTTAATGTCCGTACAAGAACCTTTCTTTTGTGCAAGTGATATCCGTTATCATAAAGATTAATTGCATTAATTATTTAATTTACATTGTTCACCTCAACTCGCAGCATATAAGATAAAACGCATTTCCAAGTTCGTTTGCACAAATAAGTATGCACAATACATATGCATATTTTATCATCCCCTTATCTCACATATGCTAAAACAAATAAATACATTCACACGCTTCATGGCTATTTGGTGAGACATATTCTCCACCTGCACAACACAGTTTAATTCCCCTTGATGGAACATGCAATTTGTTCGGAGTTTTCGAGCTGGTTTCTTCCAGTATTCCTGCTTTCCGTTTATTTGGCCCATTGCTTTATCGCCATCATTATTCCACCATCATCATGAAGACATAGTCGGTCCTGGTGGTGTAGTGGTTACCATACTTGCCTCCTATACCCAAGATCGCGGGTTCGAACCCGGCCAGGACCGATGTATTTTTACGGGCGTAAAAATCCTAAGTATGGCTGCCTTCGGAGGGGAAGTAAAGTCGTGGGTCCCGTAAATTTATGGCACGAAAAACAACCTCAAGCCTGAAAAAAGAGGCCTCTGAGCAAAATTTGACGACCGTTTCACGCCCTGAGTTGAATGGGACGCTGATGACCTGAGATGTTAAAGAGCGTCCGTAAATAAATCAATCAAAAAAAAAAAAAAATGAAGACATAAAAATTTATTATACATCTCTCTCACAAACAGGCTGTAATTTATAAAAGCTTACATACTCATGTGTTAGCTCGCATACTTACGGGGTCGATCCTGGTGTTTTAGTGGTAGCCATACGTGCCTCGTAGACCCAAGATCGGGAGTTCGATTCCGATCGATTTTTTCGGGTGTAAAAATCCTTAGTTTGGGCTTCCTTCGAAGAGAAGTAAAGTCGTGGATCCCATGTGGTAGATTTACGGCCCGGAAAAGAACCTCAAGCCTGAAAGCGCAGGTCCCTGAGCAAAATTTGTCGGCCGTTTCACGCCCTGAATTGAATGGGAAGCTGTGATGACCTGAAATGTTAAAGAGTGTCCGTAAATAAATCAAATCAATAAATAATTTCCGGTTTAAAATGGCAAAATGTCTTAATTTTCAGCATTAGTCTCTGTTTTATATTATTTTTGGACGTTTGTTGCTCTATTATGCTGTGCTCAAGTAAAGGAACAAGGCAAAATAGAAGGAGAATTTGGCTGTAGGTAAGTAATAAAGCTGCATGTGCAAATAATGGCACCTTTGAGAACATAAAATTTATTACACAGAAAAAATGTTTACTTCTAGTAATTCCCATAAATAAGTAAACCTAAGAGAATGAAAAATCTATTAGCATTACATAAGGAGCAATTAATGTCATGTAATTTTATCTAGTCATTAAAGTAGGTTTACGAGTCGCTGCCATAGCTTGTTTAGTATCTGCTTCTAACAACGTATAAATGAATCGATAGACTATTTTAAAATATCTTATTTTTATCAACTCGTTATATATCAATGAATGTTTCAAGAAGCAAACAGTTTGCATCTACAGCAAAGTCCAAGTTCATACTAATTGTACCCCCGTATGGGCAATTAACCCTTTACCAATCTTAACTTCGCACATTACGCCAGTACTCAAGACTTCCAGAAACCTGAAAATTTGTACGGAGTTAAAAGAAAATAAATGTGCAAAATGCGTATCCTTGACATTAAGAATGATGTATATTTGGGCATAAGGATAACTCGTAGAATCAAATGGTTGACAATTTTCACACAGATCTACAAGCACATAGGAAATGAACTGCTGTTAAAAGGAATCTCTGATTATATGCACAAATACAACTTCAACAAGTTCACTCCAATCCCAGAGATCCCTATAAAACCTATAGCTTCCAGTTAAGTTATGGATTATATATTTTCCTTAATATATATTATTATTATTATTATTAAGAAATTTATATCTATTTATTACCACAGTTCCCTCAACTGTCTGCTACAGCTGTGTTATATATCCAAAATGTTAAAGTTCAGTCAAATATGCAGACTTCCGCGAAGTCATGTTCAAGGAGATTTGTATGTAATTTACAACACATTTAAAGTGTTACCTTTTTGTGCTAATAAGGGACTATACATTACAAGATAAATCGGAATACTCTCATGATGTCACTTAAGCGAAATCTTAAATTAATATATTGACTGTGTGCTAGTAAAAGCATGTAGGTGAATATTTATTCTTAGTATGTGTTTTTTTTTTTTTTTGTCATCGTAATTACATTTTATCGCGATACTATTAAGGGAGGCTTAAAATATTCTTATCATTTAAAAGTGCGTTATTAAAAAAGGATGTTATTTGATTTCAAAAAAGTCTATTTTACTTTCTGAAAAACCACAGGCATATCTGGGAATTCCAATAAAAAGAATAAATAATTCTACTGCTATTTAACACAAGTATAGTAGACAATGCATAGTTTTAAAGCCTGTGGTGCTATTTTCTCTAGATTCTTTTGTGATAAAAACCAAGGATCATTTGGAGAAAAATTATTTCTAACATTTCAGTGGATTGCTAATGTGAATTATATATCTCGTAAGAAAATCGCCGTCGGCGGAAGTGCAAAGCGCATGGACTCCGGGATAGAGCATACAGTTATTTTCTATATTTACAATTTATCCTTACGAGTTTTCTTATAAGGAATATATATTAATATATAAATCACAATGGCTTAAAATTTAGTACATCTTTTGAGGAAACGGCTAAAGACTGTGACTTCGATTGTTTGAATTCAACCACAATGAATTGGTTTCAAGAAAAGCAACGTCTGTATATTCCCTTAAACGGACCTCTTTTTGACGCCTAGGGTGGATAATTTGCTTGTATGTTTGGTGTGAATATATTTGGAGATTACAATGGAACAAATTAAGAGAGAGAAACTAGCTTCAACAAACGACATAAATGTTGGTATACCAGGGACAGCTGAAAACTTATATGTATACAAGGAGCCCCAAAATTAGACCGATTTTTTTCAGATAAGTTATATAACGTTATTTACAGTACATTTTGTTAAGGAACCAAAGGGCTGCGGTTTCTTTGCTGTGCAACAAGGCGTTATATCATTAATGCTTCCCCGTAGTTTGTTTACTCCTACGGTGCACCAGCTCATTTAGCAATGAATCATGTGTCAGCTACATACTGCAATCGCTGTATAGGTCGAGATGGGTCCGTTGCTTGGGCCGGCGCGTTCGCCTGATTTTAATCCTCTTCATTTAAATTTTTGGGAACACATGAAGTTCCTTGTTTACGAAATTTCTGTTGATTCCGTAGATCTTGTAGCATGCATGGCAAGTCAGGTGATGAAATCAGAAACATACCTGATGTATTTGAGAGAGTTAGACAGAGTATGACACGTCTGGAGGTGAATGGTCTTGTGTTTGAGCATCTGCTTTGAGATGAGAATGATGCACCTATTTTAATGTTAATTTAATACTCCAGTAAATTTTTATCGATTGCATTATGTTTGTATTATTTCTATGATCGTGTGTTCTTGGGTAAAAAGAGTACTGCGTTAATATTATTGGCTTTATTTATTAATTTTCACATACCGGATTACCGTAACCTCTTATTGTAAACTCATCCAAATAATGACTAAACTTATTGCATTGAAACGAAACGTCGTAGCATTTAGGTTTCCTAACCAAAAGTGCTTTAAAAACGATACTAGATCATATCCCAAAGTTTGTTGGTCTAATTTTGAGACACCCGGTATATATGAAATATATGCATTACTTATTGTTTTTAACTTACATACTTCTAATCTACATTTTTAAATTATGGTATACTATAAGTAGGGAATAACGGAATGATGGCATGTACTTTCTCCCAATGACTCCAAAGCTAAAAGGAGATGGGTATGAAGAAGAAATTCGCGTTCCTTGTGGACATCTGCCCGGTTCACAGGCAGCTGCCTGCTCTTCTGAATGCACAGATGTTCTTCTTCCTATCCAGCTACCCCGTTCTACATCCAGTTGACATGCCTCATAAAATGTTAAGATAGGTCAACCTTGTCAAGCGCATAATTATGACTTTAAGAGGTTGTCAAATTTTTACAGTTACTCTGAAGAAAGCCTGCAAAAGCGCTAGTCAGAGATTGATTCATGTGCGACCAATTTTAGCAGAAAACTTAAAAAACTAGACTTATTTTAGATGTAATTCAGGAAATGGTACGGTAAAACATTAATGGGCAACTGCGCACTCACCATTACTGGGCTACCATATAGGACAAAGATAGTATCTCATGGCAAAGGTTAGAAATAGAAGAGACAATTATATGAGCTAATAGCTATCCGTAGGAGACTGTGTCACTGCCTTTATATCGAAAGATTATGACTCTGAGATGAGTTCGACGCAGGCCAAAACCACTCTTCTAAGGCACCGTAGTGCCCGGGAAGCCACTTACTATCGGATACATTTGCAATATTTATTTATTTATTTATTTATTTAATATTGTTTAACGCCCGTTTTTACTTCTGAGGCACCACAGCCGTTGGGCACTGATGATACATGAAATGAAATGATATATTGGGAAAGGATTTTTAAGGAAGGAATCGTTACAGGCCTAAGTTTAGGGTACCTCCCCGGCATTTGCTATTTATGAGGACTGAGAAAAACCTGGAAAAAACCTCAGTCATGGAGGATGGTCCTGGTGGGATTCGAACCCAGACCTCTCGCTCACGAGTTCGCGCCTTAACGACCTCGGCCACTCGTGGCGTTGCAATGGAGCTTGGAAAAATCTTTGTGGGAAATGGACATTCTCATGTGCTCCTAATAAATGCAAAAGTCTTAACGTAGAAGAAATAACTGAGGATATCCTCTGGATGCTTAGTATTAAATAGGGTGGAAGGCGGTGAAAGTTAACTCGTTCATAAGTCGGAAGGGCTTGAACCAAATTGTATTATGAGGCATATCACTCTTACAATATGGTTCTCTTTTTATTATGCCTAGAATAACAGCTCGTGCAAGGTCATCGTCCTCTAGGTATATCTGATCCATATTGAGATCTACATCACCCAAAATCCCTCGCGAATGATTGTTACCACTGCGACTATTCTTGGCATGCAGAGATCGGAATTTCAGTGTTTTTCGACTGAACAGGGCATTTCTGCTGTTTTCGTTTGCAGATTAACGTGAACGCAAGTGAAAGTGCGGATTGGGACCTATTTCCTATCTTTGATAGGGCAGATTCCCCTAAAATTAACGCTGGTTGCAAAGCGATGGAAGTTATGTTCCCTATCTTTGCTTTTAAAGCTGTTATCAACATGTTTTGGCCACGGGCACATTTACTTAAAGAGGAATGTTTTTGTCGGTTTGGAAGTAATCAGTTTATTCTGCCACTCTATGTCTGTATACGTCAGCTGGTGATTTAAATTAGCTCATTCAGTTAACTCCCGGGATTGGGACAATATCGACTATTCAGACGAACAGGAAGTTCAGGAACCTGGAGTAAAAGAAACTTCCACTGAAGTCCCGAAATGTTATAAAATTATTAGCCTGTTATTCTGTGATCCCTTTGGTGAGACAACTATCTATAGCAGCTGTGATCTCAGTTTGAAACCCGTGCTTACTAATTATCTTTCCGCTAAATATTGCACTTCTCGATTTAGTCCCGTAGATTTATAAATATTACCAACAAGCTTTAAAACCACTTCTTCGATCTTAGGTTCAAACTCTATTGTTACAAGCGTTATCGGCTCAAAAATATAAGCTTGCCAATATTTCTGTCAGTTATCTTTAGCCTGTCGTGTGTGTGTAATAAAATATTGTTATAATTTCTTCCAAAATTTAATATTTTAACGCTGCAGCCTGACGATGAGTTTATAATATTTGACGTTTCATGATTCACTTTAATCGCGTTGGGCAGGTTTTCTCATATGATATCGTTAGTTTCTTCAGTCACATTCTTACGTCTACTTACAGCGCTATACGAAGAAACTGATGAAATCTGCAAGGGAAATTTGCTTAGCCCAGTGATGGTTAGGTTCATAAAGAATATTTTTGAAGAAATAGCTCGACAAACTACACCCCTTAGTTGTCTTACTTTTACTGGTTTACTGATTATACATTACACACATTGGATCCAGTGAGTGAGTCATATGCCAAATCACTTGCCTGCTTGACATTGTGGCTCTGCACACGAGGACATAGTAGCATAGTCTATTTCTAATGTGCATACAGAGAATTGTTTGGCAATGCTACAATATAATTATAATGAAAATGCAGATGAGATAATGAATCAACTGCGGAGTAAGTAGTATGGGAAAACGGTGTACCCCGTTGAAAATCTCCCTAGGCACCATTTGGTCAGAATTAAATTGCATTTTCGACCGCTAGTATCGAATGTGGACTTCCAAGTTGAGAGGTGAGCTGTCTAATAACTTAGCTAAGGTGACGTCGCCTTATGGGGTCAATGGAAATCGTTCTGGCTGATTTTATTTGCCCACTTTTAGCTTGGATTCACATATAAAGGTCAGGATGGGGAGTTTGATGACCAGGAAATAGTACAGTAGCTGGGCTGTCTTCTGAGCTTTATAGTTGTTACACTTTGAGTGGCAGCGGTACAAAGATTCTCGCGTCAAATACGCACAGAATGAAGAATTTCCCCAAGAAGACTGATTGGCCGCAATGTCCGTCTCTGCAAGTGAACATTCTTGAGACAGGAACTGTTCCGCTTGCTAAGTTACAACACCAGAGAAATAAAGAAGGGACCTACACCCGATTAACTCGATATACAACACATTAGAAGGAACCATTATCATATTGAAAGAATGATGAATTGTCTTAACATTAAAATGATAGATAAATGCAACAGCTAAACAAGGATGGACAAAGATCGCCGAACACGCTCTTTATACCGGGTGTATACAACATTCCCTGTTCCTGTGGAGGAACCCTCACGGGTGGCCGAGGTCGTTAAGACGCGGACTTATGAGTGGGAGGTCTGGGGTTCGAATCCCGCCAGGATCGTCCTCCCTCCCTGAGGTTTTTTTTCCAGGTTTTCCTCAGTCCTCATAAATGGCAAATGCCGGGGAGGTACCCTAAACTTAGGCCTGGAACGATTCCTTCCTAAAAAAATAAATCTTTTTCCAATATATCATTTAATTTCATGTAACATCACTGTTCATCACATGTGGTGTCTCTGTAACAAAAACGGGCGTTAAACAATATTCATTCATTTTTTGTTCCTGTGGGGTCAAATAGTGAAAATTTTCATCAAGAACAAGCATTTTCATCAAGAACAAACATTTTAGCAGTCTCTGACGGTAATGTACAAGATCATACTATTAACACGTTGCCATGCTTGCCTACAACGGAAAGTCGAAGATTTTTTCAGGTATCCAAATTATTTCTATAAATGGTTACAAGATTTTTGCAAAAATATACTTGTATTAAAATTATAGAAGATCTATTCAAAATGCAACTATTTTAAAAAGAATGCAAGCACTTGCATATACACCACCTTATCAGAAACCAATATTGCGATGAACCAATTGATACAAACTGCAAACCTCACTAATTTCACAGTGCCTATTTCACTACCTCGGAAGGTATATCAATTTTAAATGTATGCTAAAGATGATAAGATTAAAAAAGATATTCAGAATTAATTAACATTTTATATCAATTAGGTATCAACTACTGACTACAAAAATGATATTTCATAAATCTCTTTTATTATGGGGACATTATGACTTATTTTTGTAATACTATATGCATTGTCACAGGAAATGAACTTGCGGAGTTGTAGCAATTGTTGGTAGATTAGCACATTGCATCTTTTGTTTTGATATTTATCACTTTCAACTTAATAATAATAATAGCAGTTGGAAGGCTGTGTTTCATTACTTGGTTGTAAATACGCAAAACTATAACATGAAGGTGAGTCAAGGTAAAGCAACCTGTTTTACAATTCCACTAAAGCAGGAGTGAATGCTCTTGACAAGTACATAAGAACATACTCTTGTAGTCAAGGAATACGGCAATGACCAACGGCGGTTCTATTCAACCTGATTGACATTGCAGCATATAATGCATATCTTATTTTGTGAACCCAAAACCAGTGAACTAAACTGCACACAAAGAATCCTATTATTTTTAAATAAAGAAGTAAAAATTGAGTATTAATGAATATGATCTTGAAACTTGAAGAATTTCGTGATGTTTAAGTCAAGAAATACGCAAACTGGGTCTTTTTTTTTTTTTTTTTTTTGAGTAGTGTTAACGCCCGTTTTTACTGCTGAGGCACCACAGACGGTGGACACTGATGAGACTTGAAAGGAAATTATAAATTGGGAAAGCATTTTTTTTTAAGGAAGGAAACTCCAGGCCTAAGTTTAGGGTACCTCCCCGGCATTTGCCAGTTATGAGGACTGAGGAAAACGTGGAAAAATCCCCAGTCAGGGAGGACTGTCCTGGTGGGATTCGAACCCCAGACATCCTGCTCACGAGTCCGCGCCTTAACGACCTCGGCCTCCCAATGCGGTAAACTGGATCAACAAAGTGCCAATATCATGCTGCTGTTTTTGAAATCCAAATAGTTTTCATGAATAGAAAAATTAATTCAAAGAACGGAAGAAACAAAATAAACACTTCAACAAGAATTTTAATCAAATCAGAGCTTGCATTATGAATTTGAGAAACGCTGAAAATTTTTTTCGTCCACATCAAAAGTATATAAGTGCTTTACATATCTTCAGGTATAATTGCAATCAACATCAAGGTACAGTTGGCATGGAACCGTAGTCATATCCGGGAGAAAATGTTACTCATATTGCAGGAATAATATTAAAAAGAAAAATTAATGCTATTAATGCATTGATTAATAGAAGAAGCCAAGATCAAAATCACATGAAGCCTACATTTCGTTCAATATGTACATATCTCCTGCTCATGCAGCAATAGAATATTTGACCCCCTTTAAAATCTTTCGTAACGTGAATTAGAATGACTGTTTTCATATACAACATTCTTTATGTATTCTTAACTATTGTACACTATTATATCACATAGATACAGAAAATCAATCATGTCACGTTTCTTAGAAGTCCTTTATACCATTTTAGGTATATGTTAAAATCTCTTTGTCTTTTGTAAAATGAAAATTAAATCATAGCGCTTTCTGAGAAAAAATACGTAATTGTAAATACTTTATCTTTGCTCTTACCGGCCGTATTTGGCATTGATTGATACTATAATGACCATTTGTGTGTTACTGTTAAGGTTAAGGATGAGTAAACTAGAAATTTTCCGTCTGAATTATACTAAGCATAAAGTGTAGGTGTAAAATGAAAATAATTTTCCAATTACAGCTATTCCAAGTTCGTTACTGTTAAGACATAAGGGAGATTCATTGAGTGCCGTGTGTCGAAAGCGTAAGGGTATAAATGCTTTTGTAAATGAACACACCCATAATCAATTAAAGGAACAGGGCTGTATATTTTATCTCAGCAGTATATGTGACAGTAGGAAAATACTTTCGTACAGGGAAAGCATTCAAAACTGTTAACCTTAGAATTAAACCTTAAACCTTAAACCTCTTTCACATAAGTATTACAAAAATGTTATATATCTAAGGCATATATAGGATAAATCAGTTGAAAACACCAGTGCAAATATAAAATCAATATCAAAATCAATCAAAAATAAAAGTTTATTGGTGTTAAGTCCAGTAACCATGCGCGCCATTTTGTTATTTCAAAGTTAATAAAATATTTTGATAAAACACGCTGTGATTCTCCTTGCAGAATGGACAGGATTTTCGTCTTATGGATTCAGTGATTTTTTTCAATTTTGGTAGCATTTTTGTTAAGAGCTTTGCATACATGTTGCTATTCAATGGCACATGTAGAAACAAATTATTCCATTATTTACAAGCCCGCAAGACACTTTTACAAGTAATATATTTTGTTTATCTATTTCTCTAAGCCACCGTGGATTTTCAAATGACTGCGCATATTGTAAAGATTGGCTTGTCATAATTTGCAAATGAAGCTTAGTCAAATGTCCGTTCATGTATCTCGGAAACGAGTCAGCACATGCCTGTTCTGGCACCTTTGCAAAGACTCCTCCATTGGTGTCCTTACTCGTTCTTGAGAGAGAACCTTACGCGCAGGGCGATAAACACTGATCTGCTAGTGCAACTCCTGCTGCTGGGTGCAGGCTGCAGGCTGTAGGGAGCAGTCCCGAACGACACCGGAGAGAGCTGAACTCAATTACTCCACGCAATTGTCACTCTAACAAGCATTAAGTGTGTTAGAGGGGAACTGCTCACCTAATCCCCGAACGGCAGCTGCGGCGGTAATTTCATCTTGCAAGGAAGAAAGCGAGAAGATTATGGGCACAGTTGTGCCACTTTCTGCAAGGGTAATGTGGTGAGATGTGGTTTCTTTTTCATCTTGCAGCAAAGAAAAAGGGATGAACTAGCCTCCGTTGGCTGGGGAATAATCTTCCTCTTTTGACTCATTTCTATAGTTTTGGGCATCGATACTTGTTCGTTTTGGTTGCAAACAGCGACTAATGTTGCCTTTAAGGATGCACTGTTTCTTCATAACTTCAAGTTCTGTTGTTGTGGAAATTACCTTAATGTTATCCAATAACTTGCAGAAATTTTATCTTTTTGTTCAGATAGGGGAACAGAACAGTTGCGACTTTCTTGTTTGCTCACTTGGACTAGTATTTCCACCTTTTCATTGCAATCAGAAACATCTCCAGTGTCTATTATTAATTTATTATTTTCAGAATAATCAGGGTGTTCCTTGCGCAACTGAAATTGAAATATGCTGTGTAAGTGATTACATATATTCCACTTAATACTGGAATCAACGCACGTGCAAGGGTATCTGTGTATGCACGTGTTATATTCACTACAAATTAATTTGCATTTATAGTCCGCATCATTATCTTGCACATCTCTGTCACTTTCGATGAGGATGGGATCTTCCAAATCGCAATCTTCCCTAATAAAAATGTCCTTGTATATTTTCAGGCTTTCTTTGTGCCTACGACGTTTATACTTTATTTTGCACGTAAATTTTCAAGTACAATTAGCCTGTCGACCAAACTGTTCTTGAACAAAGAACATTACAGCATATATTGATCTATCAAGATGTTTCAAATCTTTTCATGCAAATGCACATATTTGAACTTGTGATGCATTCGTTCTATGTGCATATAGATGCTAAAATGCGCTGTATCCCCACTATTCCCTCTCATTCGGGAGAGGAGTTCGGTTCTCTCCGCTATCGCTCGGGACTGCAGTTTGGCAGCCTGCAGCCTGCACCTAGCAGCAGGAGTTACACTAGCAGACCATTGATGCCCTACGTGTAAGGTCAAGTGAAGTCAGAAGGCACCTCATCTTGCGCGAGAACAGACGCTTCTTTTCTTAGACAGCGAGAACTCCTCTTTAGGCCTCTAAATTTTGTCGGTGAGTTAACATAAGGCGCCAATATCACATTGCTGAAGTTTTAATTAACTGGGGGCTTTGCGCCAACGATTATAAATTGGACAAGGATATTATACTTATGTGTTAATAAGAAAATTGAATCGGTGTTTTGAGGATATCGTATTCTTTCTTTTCAATTCCTATGATAATAACAGTAAATTGCAGATAGAATGTAAAGTTGATTAAAACGTTTTGGCTACATTGATTGTATGTGGGATTTATTGACGCCAGCTCCACTTCATATTATGTGAGGCATGAGCACTTACAATCAAACTTCTTTCAAATAATTTTATATTTCATCACTTTGTTATGGACCGAAACCTCTGTGTTGAAATGTTTTATTTACAAGTTTTCCATTAACTAATCAAGTTGTAATTATTAGTAATAATTTTAAAGATCCAACCTCGAAGTAGACAATCTCCCGATTTCCTGGGTCTACCTTTTAGCAGACCGATAGATAAGGCAGATAAATTTATGTGCAATGTAGGGGCATCATTGTCGCCTAGCACCAGAAGCAATGCGGAAGCTGCCATAAAATAAACGACACAATCCGCAAACAGCCGACTTGGAAAGTCAACGCCATGCTGCTGACGAAGTGAAATGTGGGAAGGGTTGAATTTGTAGACATACATGATTTACAAAAGCTTCACTGACTGGTCCCATTTTCATGTTCAATCTATCTCGTGTTGACATTTGGATTGTATTTACATCGTTGTTTGCGGGTGTGCGTCATTGGCGTCATTTATTGCCCAGGCTACCAGAGCGTTGAAATATTTTTATCACATTTATCAGAAGGATGTTATAGTACGATTAAGATAACTTTCACATATCAGTCTCTCTGCTGCTCCAACTGGGTGGCATTTACCATAAATGTAAACCATAATTAACGTTCTGGGCTTTCATATAACGCACTAGAGCGCCACTTTAGGAACAAATTATCTGATTACTACAGAGCGGCCCAATAAACTGTAAACCATCGTGGGGTGTTTTGCCTATGAGCGAGAGCGACGCTTTTTACCGGCTGCAAGTGTTGTAGAGTGACGTTGAGAGGCCGTGCAACAGTTTTCTTGAACTATTTTAAAAGGTTTATTTGCCATTTTGATACAAAGATGTGCTGAAACTAACTAATGTCTTTGTCCATACGTTTCTGTCACCTCTTTAAAAAGCTATTCGTTAACTCGTTGTAGTTGACCTTAAGTAATGCTGGCAATTTTTGGCAGATATTTGGTTTAAACTTTTCCAGGGTATGTACATTTGTCTTGCATGCGGCAATTTTTAACTTATCCCAGATATAAAAATCACAAAAGTTTAGCCCAAGGGATCAAGGGAGCAACAAATCCTTACTAGCAACTCTTGCATTCTTAAATGCTCTCTCAATTTCTGTCCTGAAAATATTATCTACATTAACTGTGCAAAATATTGCTGGAAAAAGTACGAAATCACGCTCCCTGTCGGTTAATCCTAATAAAATGAGGGCGAATTTGTATGCGCGTTAAGTGGAAGGCATCTAACGTTACCTCTAAAATCGCCGTTAATTATTTCTCTGCTCATAGCGCTCCATACACCAAATGTTTCGTTATGGAGAGCCATTTCATGGACGGTATCAGGTTGCTCAATGCTATCATAAAGATTGTTTTGAAATTTATTTTAAAGATCGTGGCTTGTTGTACGACCTGGAACATTTATATCCAGGAATGTTTAATAAAATCGTCTTTGAAATTGACCGATTGTGAGCTCCACTACTATCAGTTCTAAAGTGACAGTCAAAAGCTAGCAGGATAAGGTAGGAGAGCTGAGTGTTCTACACAGAAAACTGGAGGTGATGGTCAACACAGATCCATGTCTAAAGAGCTGTAACAACAATAACAGAGTTTAATTAATATCTTAAGATACAATGATGATGCGATGAGCAGCATGTCAAAGAGACGGGGTGATGACTGCTACCTTGCTTACAAAAGAGAAACATATTTGTATATTTTTTATAGGCAGGATTCACTTAGTGAGCGCGGAAATATGTGCCGTGTGCTATTTCCTTCTAGAAACTTTTACATTCTCGAAGATGAATTTCCATCCGGAATATTCTTATCACTATACAAATGAACTTTTCTTTGTTCGTGACACTAAGAAATTTTATTTTTAACTCAGCAATCTTACCTTTACAAACACTTTGAAATCGCCAGAATTTCTACCTGCCACCCGAATCACATTTATACATATGCTTGTACAATTATTAACTTTAAAATGTTATTGGAATATAGTAATTTTACCATTTTCTCATTACAAGGCAACAATATCATGTCTCTTTTACCCACTTTAACATTTATATTATTGCAAAGATAGGCACAGGGTTTGAGGAATACATGTTTGGTGTTTGGCTAGTTGAAATGCCGTTAACAATAACTAGTTGGTTGGGGACAAGGATTTACATTTCCAAATTCAAATTAGCAACGGCCCTTAGCAATAACAAAATAGCCATTTATCCGCAATAATGTTAATTGAGAAGAACATGAACTGAATGTTCTTTACAACACTTAAGCCCTAATGAGGTTGCCGTTAAAATAAAGTTACATACCACATTTATTAAAACTCCCTTGTAAAACCCTTCCATAGGACCTGAAATGAGATGAACTCAACGAAGAATAAAAGGATTGTTTTTATTGTAGTTTACTTGTATTAACTTAGTCAAAGGCTCTATAAAAGTCAATAAGTATTTGGTCAGTCAGTGCACTCACATCCACAACTCACGGATGTCCTTAGTAGTGTTAAGCTAGGCAGTTGCCGTACTTTAAAAAGCCCGGAATCCTCACTGGTAAGGTCTAGTACAGAGCCCTCGTTTGGACGAGTGGCCGGCTTAATGGGGATTAGCTTGGCACCGGGAACACTCTGTTAACCGGCGGAGTCAGATGTTCATGACCCCTTAAATTTAAGCGATAAACTTCTATAGCACATCAAATACCAATTTTTTGGTCACACAATGGTATGCATGTCCGGTTTTTCTGCACTCCATTTATTGTTTTGTGTCACTACATGGCCGTGCAAATAAAACCATGTTTCGTTCGTAAATAAATTAAATACGAGTTAAATGAGCGAACATTAACATTATCCAACACTCAAACGCAGAATTTAACTGTACTCATATTACCGCATAGTTGCAATTTCTGCACTATGGTTATGTTGTAGGGTTTTAAATCTAAAGGTTAAGTGGCATTCCAAACGGAGGTTTGCGAATTTCCTGATTAAGTGCTGCAGCTCTCAGAGGTTTCTTTGAAATTTGTTATAATTTTTCTCCAATGTCATCAATTTTTTTTCCTTTGTAAGAACACGGCATTTTACTTTCGGTTTCTTATAAAGAACAGATTTATTTATGGACGCTCTTTAACATCTCAGGTCATCAGCGTGAAAGAACAGATAACGTTTCTCAAAATCTATTTGCAAGATTACGAACCGTTTCTCTGTGAGGCACACAAACAGCAGGGAATCTGTCTATAAATCGCCGTTTGACATCTCTACGTAAGTTTATCGTCACATAGGAATCACACATGATGATTCTGTGTGCTAACGTATATGGACGTTTTGTAATAGAAATAACACTGAAACAGTGATATCACAACATTCAAGTCCTCTACAGCACAGTGCGCGTCAGCACACTAAGAGGCAGGACATTGTAAGGGGAACAGAACCGGTTGGAAACAGGAAGGCAAATTCCCGTTAAGTCAGCCACGCGTTCAATTTAAGGATCTGTATGTTATGCTCATTAAGATAGCCAATGAGTTGCTTACCAGTTCTTTTCGTTTTATGATTTGCCTATGGTCCCTGAACTAACAAGTCTATAAGTGGTGAAGTGTTCTTTAAATTTAACGAGTGAGACGCAAATTCTTTCTATTTTCTCATGTATTATCAAGACCCACATTCTTGAGATTTATCCACATTTCTGTAGACGCTTGTACACCTAGAGAGCAATCTAATGTAAATAAATTTTATATTAACTTCAATTATGAATATAACAAGATGAAAAAGACATTTTTACAGTTTGTTTTTCATCTTGTTTTTTGCTTTACAAGTAATTAAAATACTGTTGTTGGCAGATGGCACATCTTAATAATGAATTTCAGATAGTATTACTTTTGTAATAAAGTACTTGGTTGCATATGTCTATAAAATAAACGAGGATATATAATGCCAAAGAACCGTTTTAATTTATTATTAGTAGTACGACTTTATTTTACAGACTTTGTTTCGTTGAGGCAAATTCATTTTTTTTTCATTCTGCACTGCATATATTTATTAGCCTTAGAATAGAAGGCAGTAATGAAGGTTGCTCTTGTTTTCCATTAAAAATGTCGAATGGCATTCTCCCTTTCCTACTGGCGTGT
Organism: Metallyticus violacea; assembly: GCA_030762175.1. Lineage (NCBI taxonomy): Eukaryota > Metazoa > Arthropoda > Insecta > Mantodea > Metallyticidae > Metallyticus > Metallyticus violacea. The sequence continues at coordinate 251,802,289 of CM060846.1, read as the reverse complement.
TCTCTAAACATAGGCGCGGTTTTGGATATGATGTTAAGCATGTAAGGGCTGAGAATACTAAAATTTATTTCACTATTATGTCGTACACCACTGAGGTAACAAGAGGGCGCATTATGGGCATATGGAAGTGAGGCCGCTCAGTTTCCGACACCACTAATTTAGTAGGCAAATACGAGGAAACCGTGGGACATTCGATTCGTTGATACCAAGAAGAAGGAATAGAAGGTCTAACGACAAAACCCAAGCCCGGTGCTTCCAAGAAGATAATCAGGGAACAGAGTGATGTACTTTTATAGTCAAAAAGGGCAAACCCATTTCTCCAGCAAATACGTTGTGGCGCATTCGAAGCCTTCCGGTAAGTGATCTCACGATCCAAAGCATTTTCATTTTGCTGGTGTTCACCATCGCGGATCTGCCAGAAAGGAGGCTGTAACAAGAACGCGTTGAGAACTTCACATCGTTTTTGCTGTTGAATATCTGCCACAATAACAGTTGTGGAAGCACATAGTCTGGTAACATGAAAACTTTATTTCCTGCTGGCGAAAACGGGCATACGGTCATGTGGCGACCTACAATACCTTCTACGCTCATGAACACGCCGTTGCTAGGACTGGAAGTTGTATTAACCTGGCCTTCTGGGGTTATGAGCGCGCAGGAAATGAGGGAAGTTTCCTGCAGGATAACTCCGAGAAATACCTGTAAGTGAAATGAGTATGCAGATTGAAGGGAAGAAGTAACAAACTATAGTAATCAATAGTAACAAACCATTTTTCAATTATACTTTGATCAGAGAATCTTGGGACAGTGGAAGGAGCATGTGGCCGGTGTGTATGTGGAAAGTAACCCAGCCAGGGTTGCAAGGTTTGTCTCTCATTCAGACATTAGTACTGGCGCACATCACAGATATTACACAAACTCTTAAACTTTTGTATCGGTCATGGGAAACAGCTAATAAGACTATGCTTATATGGCAAATGCTTTGTTTATAGAACCTGGAAAACCAATGTATAAGCAGACGGCAAACATTGCTAAAAAGGAAAAATAAATATAGTCATTTTAAGCAGGAGACGACGACTCTGCTGTGCTTAATCTCATCTTTTCTCACTCATCATTTATTACGAAACATTGTATGGTACACAATTCAGAGTTTCACAGTATAAAATAAATAAACATTCTTTTGTAGATTACATTACATTTTATCAAACTGCAAGTGAATCTTTAACAGTTGCCCAATGTGAGCTGACCTCATCTGGCAGCGTCAGCTGAGATGTTCAAAATGAGCCCCCTAAGTTGTTTTGCTTTACATCTCGCCTGCCAAGTGTGACGTACTCTTGCAAAAAAAAAAAAAAAAAAAAAAACCGCCTAATTTATTTCTGATATCAGCTGCTTGAAAGATACGAGAAAAAATCTTCTCCAGAGAGCTAATTTACCATTATAAATTTTACTTCTCATGTCACTCCAGAAGTAAAACTCAAAACTGGATATCCAGCAGACCAAGATACAGATACAAATCGCCCAATTCAAAGATCAGGGAAAACCATGGTTAAATGGAAAGGCACTTTGCCCTGATGTGAAGTGGTGCGCCATAATGAAGAAACCATATTGCATTGCTAGCCTGCAAGGATACATCCTCCAAACGATTGAACAAAACATGTTACAAAAATCAATGGCATGTTACGCCCGACAGTGCGAAGGACGCAATAAGAAATTATCCAATTTTACCAAAGCAGACAGTAATGCAGAACTTGTGTTTAAAGTCCTCTATTTTTATTGCCTATGGGTTTACCAAAGCCCATGTGTGTGCACAGTGAAAGTTCGGAATACTGTTTCACTCGTCAGTAGCCCATGCCACTACCTAGAAAGCGAGTATTCCGAGTATTCTTCTTTAGTATGTAGTCAATCACAAAATGTCACATCTGGAAGAAAGTTTGGTAACAAGTAATGTGTTCGTTGAATGTGGTAAGGGCACAATAATTAATTTCTAAATTTCTTTAACACAGCCCAATGCGATACCGTTAGATCACGAACAATACCACGACTGCTACTCAGAGGATGTTGTTCCCTAAATTTAACACTACTTCCTCCTTATTCACAGATTCGTTTGTTCATTGTCCTTACGACATCCTACCACCACACTTCCTGTGTGGGAATTCACTAATAAGCCGCAATGAAAGTTTTCGTATTTGACACATTCTTACCTGGAAAACATTCTCGTTATAGGCGCTGGGCTACGCGCAAATACAACTTCTTTCTTAGAAATTAATATAATTTTGCGATATTCTATTTTCGAAATGTTTTAAAAATTTTATTTGTTTGTTAGCGACAGGTTCACTATTAAGTCTGCCTCTTTGGACGGCCATATGGCACACATTCATCTAGACTCTAGATGAAGACAAGACTGGTTAACCCTTATCGTATAACAGCGAAGGCAGCGGTGGCATATAGTACTAATTAAATACCATATGTTGGAACAGTTACAGTTAATATTTCCGAAAGTTGTTCATATTGTATGAGGAAAATTATTATAAATAAATTGTTGCCTGTTAGTCACTGTATCGAGGTAGCTGAAATTCAGGATCATGCACATAATACTTATCGAATTGATAAGCACGGATAAATCTTTGCAGGAAAATAAATTCAAGTAAAGTATGCACAGTCGCAATATGATATTACACTTTCATCGTATTTAACCGGATGGTGAAGGCTGCATAGTTAGTTCACTTCCACATTGTATATCCGAATTTGGAGAACTGCATATTCCCAAGAGTGCGTTGAAGTACACCCCCTCAGTCAATACCTACCATCCACTTCAATCAGGATAACAACAGTATCCACACTTGCCGAATGACAAGAGCATGGATGTGAGAATACCACGAAATTTCACCTGGAGTGGCCCGCACAGACCCTGGACCTAAGGTCCATAGAGAAAGTTGGGCTATTATAGTGCGTGAGATCAGCTAGAAGATCGAACAACGGTAACTTTGAGAAGTCATATTTAGAGTTTTGGGTGAGTATTAGAAGGCTACCCCAAATATGCATCTCTTTAGATTTGCCTCTTTACAGAAGACTGCGTGAAATTCTGGACAAGAACGGTTGGTGGATGTCATATAAATGATCTCTTAACTTTTGAGTATTTGGAGAAGTTTTATTTTAGAGTTATTTTTCTTTGACTAGAATATAAGTTTTTTTTTCCGTTATATTCTTTTCAACACTTCTACATCGACCTCAGAGACCGTTAATTTATTTCTCCTTTTTACATTTATAAAATTTACTTTTTTCTTCGATTAAATAAAATGGTGGAGCGTTATTTTGTTGTAAATAAAGGAATTTTTATTCACATTAAACTCCATTCCTACACAAAGCCTGTCTTTTATTCACGCTAACTTATTGGACTATTATACGATTCAGAAGTTTAATAAAGTTATTTTAATAATTTGATAACTTATTCCATAAAAATGTCATCATTACTTTAACATTTAATCATTAACGACAAATTTAAAGAATTTCTTTTCCGCTGGCAATAAATACTTTTTGTCACTACCTTCCTTCCCGCTATCTAAAAATATTTGAAGTAACTATACTTCAGCATATGTATTGCTTACAATAATAGTGACAGCATAGAGCAAGCCTAGCCAATTCCAATCATTTTTGGAATTTTCCTTAACCTTCATCAATTAAATGTCAGTTGCCTATAGAATTCCAACTGGTTTTCACCAAATATATTTTTAAATATAGGAAGTTAAAGGCTTGTTAAATAAACGAACACTTTATATAAAGCTGTAAAATAAAAAAGTATTTAGGGGATATCTCCTACAGCAGCCCATTAAGGAATTCAAAGGTATACCTTTTTAAACTGAAAATATGCCTGATCTGTATACAAAATCATGCTGTATTATAAAAAATATTCGGTGACGTTAAGTATACCGCCACGGATGACTGAGGTCGTTAAGGTGCGGATTCGTGAGGGGGAGGTCTGAGGTTCGATTCCCACCAGGATGTCCTCTCTGACTCGGGTTTTGCCCATATTTTCCTCATTCTTCATTGTCCACCGCCTGTGGTGCCTCAGTAGTAAAAACGGGCGTTAAACACTACTCAAAAATAAAAAATAACGATAAGCATGTTATGGCATTTTTTCAATTTCAAACCATGATTTCTTTAGGGCTTTCACTTTTATTCACATTAACGAAGGGTCGTAAATATATTCTCTTTCTTATTTCTGAACTCATCGATGTATGATTATGCTGTGCCTGCTTACTGACTGCGGGGCAAAAAATGATAAAAGGTGACACTTTCAAATAAATCTATATTGCAGACGAGAACTGAACAGAAATTTAGTTTTTTAAATAAAATGTAATTCTTCCAAAATCTCTAACATAAGACAGATGAATTTGAAATACAACTGAAAAGTGGCGATAAATATCCTTTAAATATACACTTTTTGGGACCTCGTGATATTCGTAAATTAGCGTCCAGTTTTTATTTTGGCCTTTGTAGTTATTAGAAGTAGTTTTAAACTTATTTGCTTTATATGTACTCCGAATCTGATATGTTGGAAAACAGCAATTAAGTTAATCCCCTCTTTGTTTTTATTTTACCCTCTATCCCGACTTAAGATGAATCTGCCTTGCATTAGTACTTAACTTTATAGGTCCAGATATTCTTTATAGAAAGCTATAAACTGTAAGAATTGGAGTGGCCAATATCTGTTGCAAGTCAAAATCTATCACTTAATATTTATTCAGCATTAATCGCAGCTGCTTTGACTGGTTGATTGATACAAGGTATTTTCCCTGAAGCTACCTTTCAGATGTTTATTTTTTGTCTCAAATTCTGCCAGAATTAACCGAATTCCTGGAAGTCACTTTTTTACTTGAATATTTCTTTCACAAGGAGGAAATGTTATTTGCATATATTTTGCTATAATTGAATATTTTTTTAAAAAAAATAGATATCAATATGAATTTGAATATTGATTTCTGTCTATGAAGAAATATTATAGTAATGAAATTTGTTAGCATAGACAAAAAAGACGCATTTATTTTCTGTTTTCGTTTTAATATTTTATCAAAGAGTGACGCACTTCCTGCAATAAAAGAGGTTTCCTTTTCTTTCCTGCGTTTATATTATTAACTTTCAACAACTTACTTATTTTTCAGTGTGTTAAACATTATTTTATTTTCATATGAGATGAATCATTTCCTAGAGTTGTCATCCAAATTTTACCGCTCTTGAAACTTAGCTGGATCTGTTACAAGGCTACCATAAACACATACATATTTTCACAGAATCTCCGTACATTGTTTAAAGCTATACTCTCATGTTATTTCATGCCAAGCATATCTTGGTTGAATCTTGCCAGAGTTTTTCGAGATGCACAAAAATATCCGTTATGTACAATGGCAATTCACTATCTCAATGAGCATAAAATACAGAGTTGTGATCCTCTAGAACTTGCAATAAACTTCCATTAAAGAAAGCTGTGTGATTTGTTTCATTTATGGATACTCTGTAATATATCAGGTCATCACCGTCCCATTCAATTCAGGGCGTGAAAAGGTCGATAAATTTTGCCCGAAGGCCTCTTCTTTCAGGCTTGAGGTTCTTTTATGTGCTGCAAATGTGCCAAACAGGATCCACGGATTTACTTCCCTTCGGAAGGAAGCCATATTTATGATTTTTACACCAGAAAAAATTCATCGATCCTGGTGGGGAACGAACGCGCAGCCTTGGGTCTACTTGACAAGTATGATCATCACTACACCATCAGGACCGACCTTAAAGAAAGCGAAAGAGAGAGGAGGTAACATCACGAAACACTTAAGCCTTTCTCGGTCTCGTTATCAAAGTTTGTTCCAGCGGTGTATAGTCCAAAATATTTATCCTTTCAACGGGAGAACATTAAATAAACCATTTTACATATTAACAAATTTGAAAATTAAAGCAGTTTTATACAATTAAAATGGAAACACATACAGACTAAGGTTCAAAATGAATATTATTTTGAAAATTAAATAAGTACTAAAGCATTTCCTTTTGAAAAAGAATTAAATAAATGAAATAAAAGCTGGGCCTGGAGTATTTTCGTAAACATCCTGTAGATAACGTGGATCAGTATTGAGGATCAATAATATTGACAACGCATATCAAGACCGCCTCTGTGGTTGTAAATCCAAAGTTCCCTGGTTAGAATCCCGTAAAGTAGAGAACTGAAGAATCTATTATCGCATGAGTCATAGAGTTTGGTAAATTATTGAACATTATGATACCCAATTAATAAAGACGGAATAAAATTGCAGATACCTCTTTAATATTTGAGGAGAAATTAGCAGTGATATTAACATATCAATTAACTGGGAGCAGGGGATTTTAAGTTTTCATATATCATTTGCCTATCTGCAATGCTGATTTACGTTGTTAAAAGCTTAGTGAATATAAGAGGTTAAATAAAAGAGAAATTACTTTATATTATTAATACAATAATAAATATTGCTATAAACAGTGAAACGTATTGCCATTTAAAATGGTTTCTTTTATAACGTTACATTTCCCACTACATAAGGACATATTCTGTATAATCAAATGTACCTTCTGTGTAAGATGAAAACATTATCAATAGGCGTTCTTTTGAGCTCATCTTTCAGTATTTAGATAGATATTCAGTTTTTTGGGTAGCGCGATGCATAGGAAAAGAAAGAATTATTATTGTTGAAGATATGGAATAGTACCAGTAATATTGAAGGGGAATTTCAGAGAGTGTTAGAAAACTGCAGCAATTCTGCTATTGGCTTTGCCACCCTCAAAACTCTTATAGTATTGCAAATTGCGTGTTTTGACAAGTTCTAGAACCTTACTTCCTATTAGGAGATCATTCATATTTAGATATGGCTACGGACTGAAGAGTTGATATCTTCTATTCTCCAGGGCTTCATACAAGTACATACTCCGCAGTTTCATGGGATTGACCGCAAAAGTCAACGAATGGGCTCTTCCTGAAAGAGTCCCATTTTCTGGATATTTTTCCTAAATTTGCATATATATCCAGTAATTAATCTCACCACTCTCCTTAACTTTTTCCTTCCCAGCTTCAGGACCGCTTTGGTGAGTGAGGAATTGGATCCGCTGACAAGGCTTTTTCCAAAAGTTTGTCCTGGGTAATTGGACCATCGTGATTTGTGTTTCCCTCTGGCTCATAATTTAATTTCTGTTCTTTCTATGGATCTGCTAACTCCGTAGGCTTGTTCCGGTTCTATTAAGGGGCTAGATGCTCCTTTCTTGCCAGTTTATCTGCTGCTTCATTCCCTGCCAGTCCTCTGTGACCTAGTACCCACCTAAATTCAACAGAGTTGTTATCTGACAGGGCTTTCAGTTTTTGGAGGCAGTCTCATATCAACTTTGAATTAAATAGTGAGAATCAAGTGCTCGAAGTGCAGCTTTACTATCCGAGAGGATCATAATATGTTTACCATAATAGCCCTGCACTACACCATTTTGCATACAGGTCAGGATTGCTAGGGTCTCTGCCTGGAACACGGTACAGTACTTCCCCAGGCTTATACTAATGTTGGTCCTCAGAGTTTCACCATAAATGCCCACTCTAGCTTAGCTAAGAATCCGTGAACCGTATAACATATTAGATGTTCTTGGCTCTTCTTTGCCTTTGATCTTTCCTGTCACTCAATTGAAGATCCAAAATTTATTCTGTAGGCTCGTTGAAAACAGAATTTGGTACTCGTGAAATCAGATCTCATTTCCAGTTCTGGAGTACCCACGGCCTCTAATATATTAAAATGTCTGGGAAAATAGCCATTCCACCATCCTCCAGAATGTAATACTCTGTAGGCTGCAAGTCATCCTTCCGTCTTGAGGAATATATCCAATGGTATCAAATGTAGCAGAATCTCTGCTGCAACCGTTGGGGTGCCTATAAAAGCAAACGGTATTTTTTAATTTTAATTTTAATTCTGTAATACTTACATCCTGATATCTTGGTTCTACATCAGGACGTAATACTCCAGATTTCATTTATTTATTCCTCTTATATCTTTCAATACAATTTAAATTACAATTAAATTTTACAGATTTTAAAATCTACACTACTAACACTATGACTAAACAAAATTAAAACTTCAAAAACAAAACCGGTACTGGAATCCAGCACTACGGCTATTTACTATGACTTATAATAACATCTACAATTGCTACTGGTACCCAGTAGCAATTGTTACATTTAAACTTTATTAATTTACAATTATTATCCAATTTACTCTATGCGTCTTCATTTCTGCTAACGCTCGGTATCCGGGCTGCTCCCCACTGGAATTCCTGGCAACGGAACCTGGACATCAGTGGAGTTGCTGCCGGTCTCAAGCAACAGCTATACTGAACCATGGTATGTTGACAGTGTAGTTTCCTTCGCTTCTCTCCTTCTCTTGACCTCTGTCTACTTCTTCTCTCAACTGCTTCGTTTCCGCCCGAAAACTGCCATTATTCCTTTCTTCTGTCAGTTCTGCTCTCTTCTTCTTATTCAAATTGGTTGTTATCTTCTTTATCATCTTTTTCTTCAACTAATTCTAGTTGTAAATATCTTTCTTGCCTTTCCCTGATTCTCTCGGATCTTCTAGGGGAATATACCATTTCTGGCCTTTGGATATTTTCTCTTGTTTGTTTTTTGCCGTTTTTATACTCTTCTGCCATTTTGCATGATATTTTATTTGTTAGCTCGTTCAATGCCCTAAAATCATCTTCGTCTCTCATGATGTTCCAGATGTGTTTCCCAGCAAGTAGTCGTCTTTCCTCTGCTACAAATGACTGGTATTTAGGGCATTCAAATGAGACATGTACCGGTGTATCGATTACGTTACAGTCCGTACATGTATTATTTGTTTGTAATTTAAATCTTTGCAAATATGAGCAATATGGACCATGGCCTGTTACATAATGCACTAAACCCTTATTGGGATGAATGTGCTTAAACAGTAATCTTTCCTTTATGGATGGAAATATTTCATGCACTCTTCTACCTTCTTTTATTTCATCCCATTCTCGTTGCCATATTTGTAATAAAGAATCTTTGATTTCTTTTTTATTCCTACACTTTTTACCAACAATGTCCATTATTTTTGAGTTATTTTGTTTTTTAAGCCAATAAGAGGCTGCTCTTAATCGAACTAGATAATCAATTGGCCATATACCCAATATTACTAGTAGTCCCATTGTTGGAGAAGTGGAAAATGCCCCTGTACATCTCAATAAAATGTTTCTTTGGGAGCTTCTTAAAGTACGTATAAAATGAACCTCGCGTGCCTTTTCCCCCCAAACTCCTCCTCCATAGTTTAATATGGCTGCAAAGATGCTATTGTGATAGATTTTTATTCCATTAGCATGTATATTAAAATATCTTTGTCCAATATTGGCTAACTTGAACATAACTTTTTCTGCTCTAGTTCTTGTGTTTTCTACATGTTTCTTAAAATTTAGTTTTTCATCCAAATATATACCTAGATATTTATTTACTGCTTGTCTCTTAATATTTTTATTGTTAATTTTAATACTCGGATTTCTGTTTAAGTTTCCTTTTAAAAACATATATGTTGATTTGTGAGGAGCAATTTCCAATTTTGCTTTTATGCACCAATTGTTTACATGATCAGTTATTATATTTGATCTCTTTTCAATTTCCTTTCTATTATTTCCTTCTATTATTATTAGTAAGTCATCTGCATATGCGATAATATCTTTTATACTGTTTAATCCTTCTATTTTTTCTATTAGAGATTCCAAAAATATGTCCCATAATATCGGCCCTAAAATTGATCCCTGCGGACATCCTTTGGTAATTTCCTTTGTAATGATCTGGTTTGCACCCTTAACGTACACTCTTCTATTTTTACAATAATCTATTAACGAATTATAGATGCATTTTGGATATTTCTTTTTCCTTAAAATTTGAAACAGTACTGGCCACCATAAATTATCAAACGCCCCCGCAATATCGAAAAATATTGCTATTACGTATTTTTTATTGGTTATTTTTGAAGTTTCTATTGCCTCGATTATGGCATCCTCTGTAGACTTGCCTTTTCTAAATCCAAACTGTTTGCTGGTCATACCAATCATTGATCTATATTCATCTATTCTTTTGCTCAAAAGTTTTTCTTGGATTTTGCCCAAAACATTTAATAAGCAAATAGGCCTATAGGATTTCGGTTGCGTGGGATCTTTGTCAGCCCCTTTGTTTAAAATGATCACATTCGCTTCCTTCCAGCAGTAAGGCACTTTTCCCTGCCATAGACAATTATTAAACAATTGACGGTAGGGTGCCTATAATAGCCCCCATTGTGCACATATAGACTTTGCAGATTTCAAAAAATTATATCAGTGTTGTTTGCAGCATCTTTGGCCACCATACCAGATCCCATAGGTAAATTGTGGCCTAATGATCGCTGTGTGTAACCACCTGCTGATCATCGGTCTCATTTCCCATGCTGTTCCAATAAATGATCTACAAGTCACTTTGATTTATTTATGGACGCTCTTTAACATCTCAGGTCATCAGCGTTCTACTAGTCACGAGTGATCATTTGGCTTTGCGAATAACTTTCTCGATTTGAGCATTCAGCGTAAGATTCTTGTCCAGCATCACGCCGATATATTTAGCTGTCGTGGAGTTTGTCACACGTGTTCCTGAAAAATTTAGGTTATCAAAACCTTGAAGGCATGTCTTTCTTGTGAACGGTACAACCACTGTTTTCTAGGGGTTCACTGTAAGTCCCTCCTTTATACACCAGTATTTTACTATCATCTGCTCATCATTCATGGTGTCATTTATTGTCTGGGAAAATTTTCCTATCAGAACTAAGGCTATATTATCTGTTCTTGTCCACCAGTAAGTTGTCTAACACGAGGCTCCGTATGAAGCGGGATGGAATTCCCTCCTGCGGGCAGCCTCTAGTCGCAACTCATTCTGTGTTTTTCCGAGAAGTGTTGTTTGCATATTTCTGCTCCATAGTATAGAATTTATGATTTGCAAATGGTATTATCCACTCCTAGATTACGAACAGCTCGAATTATGGACAAGTAGGTGGTATTATCAGACCATCTATATCCATATATGCGACCAGTGCTGTTTCCTTCCTGACCATAGAGTCCTAACTTCCACCACTAAATGGTGTAAGGATGCATCACAGTATTTTCCTGTTCGGCAGGCAAATTGATTACGATGCAGTGGTGCTGTAACAAGCACCATTCTCAAATATGTCTTTATTTTCACCCTTGTGGTGTCTCTGAAACAAAATTCCTGTAAAGGTACAGGTAAGGAATGCAATAGGATACATTTTCTCATGTCATTAATGGAGGTTCAATAAATCAACTTACTATCGCTTCATCTAGACCCGCTTGCTATTCGTCCCTTGTGTAACGAAGGCTCTTGAACGACATCCAGGTCGATATTTTCTTCCCTTACTATCGTACAGAAGGCTGCCGAAACTTCTATACTCTGTTGTAGGTTGATCTGGATTAATCTTGTCATCTTTTGTTAGAATGACGAGTGTAATTTTACGTAACCTTAGGTACCTTTGTTATCTAAAGCTCTAATGTTGCTCATGTCTATCGAGCATACAAAGGTTTGACCAATTGAATCACCTTTGCTGCTGATAACTCGCCAATCTCCGGTTTCCAGAGTCTTATTCTGTTTACCAAGCATTCATAGGATTTGGGAGGAGTCCGACTTGGCGAATATCCTTGGCGTCTTAAAGAGCACCTTCGCTGTCTTCAAGACGTCCACCTTCAATCTTTCGAACAGCGTGGAATCTTCCCCTGGCCTGAGCTTAGGAATAGTTTCCTGTAGCCTGGTCTTAGTTTGCCGGTTGACACGGGAAAGGATGAGAGTTCCTCTTTCCATGTACGAACCATCAAACTGATGGAAGTTCCCATCTTCAAAAGTATTGAAGGATTCGACGATCTAAGTAGCTCCTCTACTTAGACCTCAGTGAGTTTAGCAGCCGGATATTCTTCTAGAACTACGGCCATTTTGACACTGGTTAGGGTTTCCTTAAAGGTTGCCTTACCTTTATCTCCAGGTGGTGCCGCAGACGATTTTGGCTTCTTCCGGGTAACTTCAGAAGTTGGACTGGATCCATCCGAGCGTTTCGCTCCACTCTTCTGTGCCACCTCCTCCTCTTTGGTAAGCTTAGCTCTTGGGCCCTTCTTACCCCACTTGCTAGGATCCCATTCGATCCCCTTCCTAGTCAGTTTTTCTTTCAGGGCTCGTTTTCTCTGTGCCCCTGAAAGATTGGGAGGCATTACTTTATGCCTGTCCATGCGTTTCATGGCTTCATCTAGTTGCCCGTTAAAGCCACGAGTCAGTGTGCTCAAATTGCCTCGCCTGCTCTCCTTCTGGAGGAGTAATATCCCAATCAGGTTTGGAGACTTCCATCTCCTTAGTTTTGGGGGTTTGCTTCTGAGAAACTTCCTCCTTTGTAGGGATGGATTTCGATGCTGAAGTCTCAAGGACTGCAGTATTAGATTATATAAAGATCCCACGAGCAGCAGGGGAATTAAATAGTCCGCCCAGGTAAAGCTGTGCATCCCTGGGTAAGACTAGATATTACCGGAAGGTCGCCTGGTATTCCGGAGGCTTCTTTTACAGCACATCTTCCATGTGCTATCCACCTCCTGGGCACGGGGTCGCTTTACTCTTTGAGGTTGGGTGATAATGGGAAACGATTGGGATGAAAGGATGAAGTTGAGTCGTTTCTTGGTTTGGCCTTTCCTCCCCAGCCTGCCCGGCATGCGTTCACCTAACGATAGCAAGCTACTGATTATTTGCAAGAAGAATACACTGAACATGTAAATTTAAATTTTGAATTTTATTAATTTTAACTGATTCATTGAACAGATTATCCAATTGGCCCAAATCCAGTATTATCGATTGTCTTTATGACAATGGTTTTAATATGGATGCAAATATACTTACTCATTTGTCCAAACTTTTGTAAGCACCAAATTTTCACCCTTCGTATAAATTCTTGATTTAGACATACAGCCTCAAGCTAAAGCAAAATACTCACTTTGCTTAGCAGTATAGACTAGATTAAATTTTTTGCTTGTAGATGCCTCTTATGAATCGTTGACGTCAATAGCATCAATATTTTACTTGATATTGCTTGAAATTTTTCACATTTGTGGGTCGTAATAAATGGTATGTTATAAAGAAGAAAGTTAATTTCTATTTAAGATGTCTTCCTATCACTATTTAATGCTTTTTCCACAGTTCCCTCAATCATAGCAGAATGGAAACGAATTGCCGATTTATTTGCTGGAGAATTCAAAATTGGAAACTGCTTGGAAGTCATATGTGGTACCCAATGGCCATAATAAAACTTTGCAAGCCTTGGACTTTTTGTTAATGCTAAACATGTTTATTTGTAGTATAGTGCTGTTGGTTGGTGTTAATTACAACATATTATAATGAGTTTTTACAGCAAACAATGAAATTAAATGATTATGTAAGATGACATATATATTTTTATTCCCCATTTATTCAACTTATTGATTAAAATGGAGTGTATTTATAATCGCCCTCAACACGTTATAACATTGCAGTACAGACTCAGGTTCTCATTGCTGGCAAAGCGTTTGCTTTGAAAGTAGGCTGATTTAAGCGCTATCCATAAGTGAGTTGATAATATAAATGGTTAGTAGGATGGTTCAGGGTGGAGGAGGACACCTTCGGTACTTGAAATGTGCTCACGGTTGGCCTTTTATGTTCTGTCTACGTTCCCCCATGGGGGTATATCCGGAAGTAAGGAAAACACCGCGAGGCAAGGATCTGCGGATGTACACTGCGTAGACACAGATGGGGTCCTTAATATCATTCTAGATAAAGCACCACATCCCATCATTTGATTAAGTCACACATGGAAGTCACAAAAAAACCAAGATCTACCACATGTGGTGTCTCAGCAGTAAAAACGGGCGTTAAACACCACAAAAAATCTAAGATCAGGATGACCTGCCCGACGGAGATTCCAAATGCAAGTCCCAAGCGTAGCCGCCTGAGAAACCCCGCTATGTTGCTAATAAAAAACAAATTGTTAATAATGGGTTATCTTTTGCTCGATAAGCAATAGAGAATTCAATTGCAGCACCGTGAAACATGTGTGAAAAAATACATGAGAAATATCCATTTTTCTAAAGAATATTGTAAAAATGCCTTGTAGATAGTGACATCATGCTACATGATATTTGAGGGTTTGGTTGATTACTTGTTCCTTTGACATCTGTAGGCGCTAAGTGTAGCTAAATTCCAAGGATTCATATAAGGCCATTTTAGCAACAGATCCTAGGCTAATCGTTGTAAGTAAAGAATGATAATTGATTCTATTTGCTTAATGTTCTCATAAAATGCTCACAATAATTCATCCGATAGTGTTAACAATTTATAGGAATGTTTTACTTTGTCTTTAAAATGTACACTGGTCAGAAATATTGGAATGCGTGCAATTGAGTCAGGAACGATTTTTTTTAATGTTATGGTAATGAAAGAAATGTTTTGGGATAATGTGGCTGATGGAACGTAATAAATATTCAAAAATGTTTGTAAATAATATTGCGGTAATACAAATATCTTATAACCTAATGTGTTTATTTTAATTAAGGTTACGACAGGAAAGTAATTACCATAGGCTTTTAGTCTCTACTTGAGGCCAAATTAAAAAATAAATATGTAAAAAAAAGTATCACAGTTTCATTGACCCCTTATTTTGACTCCTGGTGCACACTTAAGAGCATCAGGAACTATATCTTTCCTTAAAGACGAAAGAACATGAATCCCAACCATGACGGAGTGCTGACAAATATTCTAACATTTATGGTAAAAATATTATATTTTCATATATCCTCATCGTTAGCGCTGGATCCCATTAAAATAACACCACCAGCAGCTTGTGAAGTTATACATTTAGTGTTAGTTTGTTCCTATACGCAAGGTTGCACGAATATATTCTGTATATCTGCATAAACACAAGCAGAAATTCCGGGTTCATCGGCAAGTGTACTGGTAGATTGGGAAGCACATTGCTCACCAGATCACTTTACTGACTGTCAATCCATCGGAAATACTGTCAGTGTTCCGTTTAAACACAGATCATTATAATCACCTATAGTACTAGACGTCATGCCATACTTCCAGTCCATGCGAATGAAGTACTATTGCAGTATTATTTTTTCTACTGTTAATGGTGTTATTGACTTTGTAGGATCCAATTAAGAATTTGTTCTTAATGAATGAATTTGTACTTTAATGAATACTGCTGACTATAAGAAGTTACACAATAAACCAAAAAAACTATTAGAGAATGATGGTGATGAACTGAATTATCGGATGGTACACTTCTCCTCAGAAAATTGGAAAAAATTATGTTTCAGGTGACCTGAGAATCGTTTCAAATAAGGTGCACAGGAAAGGTGCATATCAGGAAAGATAGGTACACTGCTTTCTGTTGCCTGTTTCACACATCGCAGAAATTCAATTCTTGCTACAGCTTCTGTAAGATTACAGTTTCAAATGAAGAAACCAGAAGCAGTATAGAAATCCTGGATAATAAAGACCTAGAACCGTTAAAAAGTCTTAAAATGACAGAAGTGAACAAACTGAAATCGCGATATTAAACTCAAACGCTATTTATAGTTATTTTATCAACGTATATTTGCTAAAATCTCTTATATTAGGAATGCAATCTATCATTTCTAGTTAGTTCAGTATGAAACTTTGGGACAACATTTTCTATCTCACAGTATAATCAGAGAAATGTTCGCGATCGTGGGGGAATATTTGGCAAGCGTGAAAAAAAAATATCTTTAACATAGATATTCTTTTATGGATATCATTTTTATTAACATATTTATTTATTGAATATGGTTGATACGTAATAGGTAGGGCTTTGCATTTTCATTTACATTAACAAAGCAATAGATTTTATTGCTTTTCATTACATAGATAAATGTAAGTCAGGACATGCAAGAAACAAATTAATATTGTGAATATTATGTCACATATTCGCGAACTACCCTAGAATTAATTTCTAAAATATGTTTACAGAGGTTGCCAAAAAATAAATACAAACTTCAAGCAAAGAAAAAAGTGTGTTAACATAACAAAGCTGAATTCACGCACACAAAAATAAAAATGATGAGCACTAATCATCTTAGGCTTTTACAGTTACAACTGTTGCCCAAAATGCCCACCATCGACGTCGATATACTTCTCAATACGAAGGCCTCATCCTCTTGCACCATGTACCGAAACCACTCACATTACTGCATTCTCCGATCAGGATCATCTTCATTTAATGCATGCAAAGTCTTGGGATGAAAACGTTCAACTTTGCTGTTTTAATAATACGACATACGCTGCTTCTGCTAATACCAGTATCACGTGCACATTACCATGTAGATTTCTGCGGTGAGTGCTCAAAACGTTCCAAAACCATAGCCGAGGACGTGGAGCTTGTGCTATCAGAGGGCTCCCAGATCTGCCCTTGTGAACATCGCATACGGTGCCATGAGTCTTAAATTTGTATCCAATGAGTGCAATTGTTACTCGAGCTGGCGGTTCTATTCTGTACACACGACTCCATTGCCTTTGAGCTTCAACAACGTTCTCGGTTTTTGCATTACCATTTTAAAAATGCTTTCCGCTGATCAGACGATAATCTTGGCTCCATTTTGTTATAGCAACGCTAGGATAACGTAATATGAGTCACATCTGTTTACAGAACTTCATACGATAATCTTGACTTCATTTGTTCATTGTTGATTTAACTGTTACCTAGCAACGCTATCATAATGTATATGAGCCACATCTGTTTACAGAGCATCATAATACACATTACTATTGTTTTTCAGTCCAATTTTGGAATATATTAAATAGTTTGTACTGTGAAAGTGTGTATATATTTTGGCACCCACGGTATTTGAACTTCTTTAAAATAATTACTATCACAAGTGACCGGAGTCACCAAAGTCAGGGCCTGCAATTGGAATACTGCAAAGGCTCCTCTCTGTCTTAGATATATTCCAGGTTTACCTCAGTCTTCATCACTGGTAAATGTAGCACCTTAAACTTACGTCTGGAATGCTTAAATTTTTTTCAATTATTTCTTTTCATGTTTCACTGTCAACCAACTGTGATGTCACAAGAGCAATAATGTATATTAACTACTATTTTATAATATTTCAAAAATTGCATGGTGTAATCAGCAAATGTATTCACACATTTTATGGCTATTATAAACTAATTGTTATGACTTATAAGATTGTTTAGTCTATATATATGCTAAAAGGAAATATCTTGACTCTAAATTAATATAATTATTTTAGAAATTCAAGAAATGGAAATTGGAATCACCAAAATGTACGTCTATTTACAAAAATATCCAAATATAAAATTTGCCACACAAATACTGTTTTACTTTAGAGCACATATGTTTACGAGTAGCTGCTTTTCTCCAACCAAGAAAGCTAACAAAATAGCACACAGATGAAGAATAGCGAATGCAAATCTTTTTTTCATTATGCTCGTATGTTTGTAATAATTTATTTCCTGGTTGTGAACAAGCAGTAATAAATGTCTGGCAAAAATCATAAAAATATTATTAACTGTTTATTTTCTTTTTGTTGAATTTCTTTGTCCCTATAAATGTTCTTTTAATTTTTTCTTCTGTGTATATATATATATATATATATATATATATATATATATATTCCATGCTGTATGGTATAAATTTGTTTTTAATTTATTATGCTTTAGGTCTGCAATTAAAATAGTTGCAGGCTTAGAACTGGCAAGATCTGCAGACAGTCTGAGACCTGCAAGAGGTGCAGTGATAAAAAATGAGTTCATATGTGAAGTGTCTAATTGGTATAATTTATGGCTAACCGCTGTTAATTCATTAAAACATGACACGGCATATTATATAATTTTACTCTTTTTAATTGTATCTTTGAAACCAAATTTTCACAGTCTCTACATCTAAAGTGATTTGGTGCTGTGTAAATGTATACCTTCGTTTCTGAATGTATCGCCTTTTTTGTACTTATATTCATTATTCCCTTATTAACTTAAAATTACCCGCAGCGTTCAATATTATATTTCTGGGTTGCTATTGCGGAAATGAAATATTAACATTTCTCTACTAAATACAATATAAAGACATTTATCTGTTCCTAAGAGCCCGTATGGAATTAAAAAAAAAAACATTGATTAATATGCACTGTATTCCGTCAATTTCAGCAAACTTCCCTACTCATATTTGTTACTAATGTGCAACAGGAAAGAGCGGTGACACACATAGACAATTTGCATAATTACTTTATAACTCTAAAGCATATTCAGGGAACTTTAAAGATCCACCCATTCATTCAGCAGTTTTCAATAACTTATTGTACCAGTGTTCTACTCTCTTCCCATTATAATTAATTTTCCAGAGTGAGATCACTTCCATGGTCATATAAGCAGCTTTGTTCAGCTTCCATAATACTCGCACTATTTCTAGTCACTGGCATTAGAATAGCTAGATCGTGAAACGCAGCGGAAGCCTGCATAAATATTACCTCCGGGGCGAGCAATCGACTTCTTACGGGGCCTAATAAAATGATCGCCAGCAAATCTTTTTGATAAAGAGATAAATTGATCCCGCTGTAAAAGTTTATTTTTTATTAGACCCAGAAAATAAAACTGTACGTATCGAGGGGTTTTTATTTTTCATTTTCCACCTTTATTTCTTCTCAATTTTTTTGTCGAAGTACAAATAAAAATATTTTTATTTTGGTTAAATACACTTATTTACACAATTTTCTATTTTTTATTTTTGGTTAAGTGCATATATTTACAATTACAATTACAAGGCGACATGTGAAGTCAAGTAGAAGGTCGAAACCTTTTTGGAAAAGAAAGACTCCGCAAAGGAGTACGATATGTCACAACATGCAGGCGTGACTTTGGACATATGAAGTCCCTAAACAAGAAGAAACCTGCAGCAGGAAATCTGGCACGGGCAAATGAAGACAGGCTGGAACATGTTAACCAAGGCAAGTTTTCGGGTAGTAGTCAAGGTTATTGTTTTGTGGAAAACATACCGGAGTATGCATTTGAAGTCATAGCTTTGTAATGCTTGTGTATGGACTTTATTTTTTTATCCACTCTTAGCGATAACAGTTCCTTTTTTATAGTTTTAATAGTGATAGCAGGTATACCAAAAATGTGCTGGAAGTGTAATGTGCATTTATCGGTTAATGGAAATTTGTTATATACTTTTTCTTTTTTTCTTTTGGGTGGTTGAGTTCAGATTTTTGTCGATCTGCGTAAGTTCCGATGAAACAGAGGTTCTTTGAATGACTGCCGTTCAAGAAGTGCATGTAGCCCCTGTATCTAAAAAAAGAGATGCGGACACATTAGTGATGAGTAGACATGACTGAAGCAGGGAGAGCGTAAAGAACTTAACAAGTTTGGCGTTTTGCCGTAGAATGAGATGGAGTTGACGGCAGTTCACGATACTTGTCTTAGAGATTGAAAGGATTGATGCGCAAATGTACACTTCTCGTGTCTCTTGTACGATTGTAGAATGAGTGTGTTGTTACAGACGTAATTGAAATTCCTAATTTTTTAATCATTTTAGTGTGGCAAGGGTGAAGTGCTTGAAAGTATAGGGAATTTTGACGTTGTCGCTTGTGTAGGTTTATCGGACGTCATGGCAATGATGATACTTCGAAATATTTTTCACACGAGAAAGTCGTTAAATTGAAATTTCGGGTTTCCCTTGGGTATGTTTTGGGTTTGAATGTCCAAGTCTTTGAACTGATATATTATAGCGTTGTTCTTTGCGAGAACCGCCTGTTGCGCGAGTTAGATAGTGGGATTAGGTCTCACGTGTTTATGATGAAATTGACGATCTTGGTGTGTCCCTTAAATAGAGGACTTTTGGAAACGAGATGGAATTGCGGAATGGAAGATATGAGTTTGACGGTGAGGTTAACGTTGCTAGCAGGTGCAGTTTTTGATTGAAATGACGGCTCGAAAGGCATTCCTTGAACTTTACCAATTAATTTTTTTGTGAAGGCATTTTGCCACTACATGGAAGCAAAATCGTCAAAGCAACCCGGGGTGCCCATGTTCCACAGTGACAACTGTAATCTGCCGCGCTCATGACGTCGATGGAATAGTTAGCAATTTCTCGAAATGCGTTTTGAAGGGGTAACCAGATTGAGGCATGGTAATGTTGAGTTATTGAGGACACTCTGACCTGAATGAATAGAGGTTTTAGAGAGTTGTTAAGGAAGGTGACTTCGCTCTTATCTGCGAGATCGCTGCCATTCTCCTTGAGGATTTTGCCGAACGCTTGGAGAACCACGTAAGGATGATCTAAGTAATTGTCGCCATTTCCAGAGTAATGAAACGTAAAATAATGAAACGTAATGGGGAAATTTGTGGTTAGAATGTTTTGCGAGTTGAGATAGTCCTGTATTCCTCGATGTTGGTTTGAATCGGTAGGTTACGAAATATGTCCAAATCAGTGTTCATGTACATGGTACACATTATGAACATATATCGTTCTTGTTCTTATGTTTCATACGTTTTTACACTACGTCCTTTTTTTTTTTTTTTTTTTTTTTGCGAGTGGTTTTTATTCTGATGCGCCCAGAGCCCAGCATTGAACCTATTTTGTCTTCCGCTCTTCTGTTAAGATTTCCTCCCGCCTCCTTTAACCAATGTCGAAAAGCTTGCTTTGGCTTAGCAAAGGTGGTCGCGACAGCACAGATGAAGTTTGCGCTCATTTTAGGGTTTTTTTCCCTAACGATTTTGCCCCGCTCTTTTGGATGGGAAAAAATATTCGAAAGAGTCAGCCGAGAGGACTAAAATCCTTCTTCCTTTCAGTAGCGACCGCTCCTGTAAAGAACCAAGTTGCGATCGAGCAAACCGCTACTGGTTTAATATAAAAAGTGACGATAAATGAGTCATCTTTGTGGTTCATATCGCCGTTTTGGTCTAAAGGAGAGTGCTAAATCCTAAGAAAATCATTCTGCAAATGGCAGGATATCGCCAGGTTCGTTCTTTAAATCTGTGCCCACGGCATTGAAATTTTGCTGAAGCAATGAACCCAGTTGAGAGGAAAGAAGACCTTTTCTACGGCGAGTCTTTTTATTGAATTGCTTTCCAACGTCTAGGCAAAAATATCGCCAACCATTTGCGGAACGATCAGATAGAAGTACATGAAAAGCTCGTAAGAAATCCCATGTACGGATCCATGTAATAGATGGCAGAATGACGTTGCACGATGTCGACATACAGCAAGAAACCGAGAATCTTGGAAAAACACGGTGAAGGAAGAAACTTTGTCAGCACACACCTGCGCTGGACAATCTTTGGCCGTGTGTTCTGTGCGTTCGAAGCGATGGTGGAGGGAAAGGGCGTACTCGACTTCTTTGGTTTGGGTTTGGGAGTTGGCTTAGTTGTTTTCGGAGTTTAAGGAATTTCTTCGTTTACGTTCACATGACGGAACGTCATAACGATAACGTATTAAGGTAGCACGTTAACTAAATCCTGTATCAGCAATTTGATCACTTCGTGAATGTGGATGATATTTTCGTCTTTTAAGGAGAACAACTTGTTTAATATCAAGTGCCTTTCGAAGGTTTTTTATGTTGTCCATCTCTCGAGCAGGGTTACTTTCTATTGTCGTTTAAGTGGAAACAGAATTGCTGATTTGGCAAACTGGGTACGCCTTTTTAGATACGAGGTGTGCTCCTCGCTGATAGTACAGGCAGCAATATTGAGGTTGTAAAACCTGATGGGTAATCATATCTAGGTAAGAGCAAACTCCCACTCCCCATGTAACACTACTTTTTCCGAAAATAAGTTAGAAACGCGAGAGGTGGTGTTGTCAGCAAATCGTCCCATGGATACATTCTTTAGAGCGTGGACCACGTTTTTTGATTGATCATATAATGACAATGTCAGATTGTGTTACCCAGCAAATAAAGCTTCTAGATACCCTTTCCAGTGGGCGAGCATTTGTTTACAGGCCCCCTGCACTTGGTGGCTAGTATTTTTTCCACCTTGTTTGTCGAGGATATGCTAAGCTTTTGGAACTCTTGCGAGTAAAATATTCCCTCTAAGCGTTCGTCAAACAAATGTTTTGTTTTATAGACCACAGGTGTCTCTTACACTACGTTATGAATCTCGAACATTTCACCCGTCCCGTTCTGTTCGTAACCCTTCTCGAATTTCATCTTTACCTTTAATATGCGAACGAGGTCACCCACGTGAATTTTTTTGTTTGGAGGTACACGATTATTGCCGGAAAGAATTTTATACCAA
The DNA here is from genome assembly GCA_030762175.1 of Metallyticus violacea. Classification (NCBI taxonomy): domain Eukaryota; kingdom Metazoa; phylum Arthropoda; class Insecta; order Mantodea; family Metallyticidae; genus Metallyticus; species Metallyticus violacea. The sequence continues at coordinate 251,779,914 of CM060846.1, read as the reverse complement.
ACGGAAAATGTTTCATTTGTTGACATCGATAGGCGCCATTTATATGAGTCTGTGAACTATTTTACGATTTTAATAAATCGGGCAAGAGATAAACCAACTTGTAGGTAATTTTGTGAGTAAAGTATAGCCATATTTAGATGTACAAAGTAAATCGTAAATATGGCAAAGTAAATTTACAAAGTGAATCGCGCCACATTGCTGACATTCACGTTATTATTTGTTGTGTAGTACATAACGCGGTAAATTGTTAAAATTATTTTATATGACTTTTTGTTAAATTTAGTGTTCTTGTCTATTTGGATTATTTTAGTGATTCTCTTGTGCTTGGAAAACCTGCTATTGAATGTCTCGACAACGTTATTCCTAAATTTGGCCTCAAGAGGTACTACCGACGCGAATTTGGAGAAGATATCTAATGCGATTAGATTTTAAGCGTAAGGTTCGTTGTGCTGATTAGCTGATTAATGTTATTCATGGCGTTTAAGTCTGCCTCCCATAGGTCGTCGAAATATGTCACGTGATAATTTCGGGTGGAAAAGCCTTTTCTAGGCTGCTTGTGAAAGGTGTAGCTCTCTTTTCTATCCTTGGATAATCTGGATGCTTTGCAAAGTATTTCGGCTCTGCCTAAACCGGCGTAATAGTAGATTTTATTATAAACGTCAATTAAATCAAAGAATGGTACAACGTTACCAGATCTAATTCCTCCTCCTGTTTTGCTCATTTTCCAGATCTTGGCCTAGGATCGTACCTATCGCTGAGATGAGTAATGTTGTGAGCACTTTTAAACTTCTTTTTTTCTGGAGAGTCTTCTACTTGCGTACTCTTTTCGAGGGATGATCCTTTTCTTTTTTGGTTCAATCGCATCGATTTGAAACTGAATGTCTTCCTCTTATTTTTACTGCTCCCTTTCTTACGGAGCTCTGAGCTTTGACACCAAATCGTAACAGTTACCCAACTTATACTTCATGAATTTCCACTCTTGTTCCAGAGACAATTTAGAACTCTGCAACCGGACAATAAGTTGGACAGGGATGTTATGGTCTTATCCATAACTTGCAACTTTGTTGCACTCTCTGGCTGAGATTTGTTTTCCGTGTTTCACGACGATGCTAATGCGCTAGCTATCAAACGCAATACCGGAAGAATATTGCAGGTGAAAATCCACCCTTTTTCGTCAAGATTTTTCTCTTCTTCTTCAACGACACCTTATTAGTCGTTTTTCTTCCCGCAGCTTTATACCTTTTTAAAATCTTTTTACACGCGGGAAAAATTGTGCAAGCATTCCGGGATAGCCTTGATTAATTCGGGACTGGTTTATTTTAGATATTTTTGGAATGATAGGTTTTTCTGTGCTTAAAATGACCAAGTTAGTGCATTTTTTGCGATCAGAAGGGAAGTTAATCTTTGTGTATTCGCCTCCATCGTCTTAATTGTATTGATCTCGGTAGTGGCGAGTAAGGGGGTAATTTTACCGAAAATTTGCAACACGGCTCCCCCCCCCCCCGCCCGGTAAAAGTGCGATTCTGTACCTGTATCTGTCCGGGGTGTGCTGGGTGCAGTGTAGGACTAAATAAGAGGGATGTTTTTCAATAGTCTTTTGGAATACCTCGAGTAAAAATTTCGAGTTTCGCGTCTTCATATGCAGAAACAGTCCATTTTGTCTCTGCTTTTTTTTAATACTGCGATGTCATTAGCGTTTAGGGAAAAGAAATGAAATTTTAATCTCCAATTTGCGCAAGCAGGAAAACAATCCGGGAGGAGGATCAAGAACTCGTCGACGCAGAACCCGCTCTCTGCGATCTCTTCATTGGAAAGAAACTTATATATGCATGTTAGGTCCAAACTGTAAGACACAGACTCCTTGCTGCTGGGATTCATCACATACGGTCCGCGAAGAAATAAATGTTAAAGACTGAATACCTTAAGCCCCCCTTTCCTTATGTTCCTCTTCGTGCAACATTTTGGAATACTGTAGTCTAGCCGAACCAGAAGGTATGCTGATTAGACGAACACGGAGTGTAACATTATGATGTGCTGACAATACCATTCTCTTCCTAAGGTTAGAAGAGGTAGAAGTGGCAGGGTAGGCCTCGAATTTTGAGAATGGATGAATATAGTCATGTTCAGTGAACTTGTTGAGGTATCTAGTAAAATGGATTCAGAAATATATATGGTAAATGAACCTCTCTAATTCCCCTTCACAGAGAATAGTTAAGGTGACAGCAAAACTGATCTAAACGCGCAGTCTCACCTCATCCGTTCTCAACAAGGTCACTTCTACCTCTTCCAACCATATAATCGGAAGACAATTTGATCTTCCTGCTTGCGCAAATTGTTTGCTTATTTCAGAACAACTTCTTCGTCCTCCTGACAACTGCACATCCAGAATGGAACACACACCTCGGTTCACTCAACTACCTGCTATGTGATATATGCGAATTTACACTCAATTGTTACATGTAAGTGTATAGTTGACAGTGTATAACAAACATCCGTGACTGCAATGAGTTTACTGCTTAAACTTGCCTCCCAGCCAAACTGGTAACCACTTAGTTTATGAATATATTCAAACAGCTACATAACATTAAAAATCTAAATTAATAAACGGAATGAAAGAGAGTGAAGGTTATTGGTAATTTGATAACCAGCATCTTGTAACAAGCAATTTGCAAGCTGTATTCATTCCATTAATTTTTAAATAGATAAAACATAAACATATACAGAGAATACAACTAATATAACTGTTAAATCTTTAATAAGACAAATATTATACCTTCATACAATTGGAAAGATAAAATTGGAATTCATGTTACAAAATCAAAACTCAAAATAAAAAAAATGGTGTAATATTGTTGAGCAAAGAAGGCAGGACTAGTGAAAACTTTAGCATTAAAATTACAAGTTGATGTAGAAATTGTAACACACACACAGAATAATAATGTAGATGTGTAATGCAATATAAAGCATAAAATACTACAGGTAATGGAGGTGTGTTAACTACAGAATAATAAACATTGCAATGAGACATGCTGACCGTACGGTACTAAACGTTATTGTTTTTAACTGAGACTGCAGCTGTGCATGTCTAACAAGCGTAGTATTGATTCAAGTATTGCAAGACCACGCCACTGTGCAAAATAAAGTAAGCTACCCTCTCCATAAGACATCATTTTATATTTTAAGTTCAAATCCAGTTGGGTTATTAACCTGCAGCTCTTAAATCACTTCATCATTAGGTTTATGGGAAGAAGAGTTCTCTCAGAGAGTCAAATTTCCACCTCTGGCATCAGAGAAAGAATGAAGTAACCTAGGCAACGTACAGCAACGTGTCGATGAGTTGTTGAGCTTTTGATAGCATTGGATTCGTGGCTTAATAATGGAAAAGACTACAACTAACGCAAGCCGTTATGCTTTTCACTTATCAGAGAGGTTCGGAAAGTTCTCCACCTCGACCAAATGTGGCCATGGGATTAGCAAGATATTTTTTCCTTGGTACATCCATTTTAAATATTCATTTGAAATATCAAACCATTGATTTTAATAATTTCTTTAATACATTTTCTAAAGCACACGTGCTATGGGTATTATATAAAATGAATAAATCCGGCATTGTGCACTGTTTCACATTTTATGTAAAAGATAGTTTATCACCTAATGAAATGAATAACAAAGCATTAAGTTTTCATTTACACTTCTTTGTTTTCACCTATTAAAACTTAAACTTGGTCATATAAGACCTGAAGATGATCCTAAATGACTTCTAAAAGAACAATAACAGAATTCATTGAACAAATACATAATATGGTATTACATCAAGGGCGAGTTAAAGTGCATGATATGTCTGAGACTATAAACATTTCAAAGAAATGCATAGGGTATATTTTACATGGAGAATTACAAATGGAAAATTTTGCACCAAACAAGTGCCGCGCTTAACATCCAGTCAAAAACGCACTCTTATGAACATATCGAAATAGTGTTTGGAGTGTTTTAACAATAACAAAACTGATTTTGTACATCCGCTTATAATTTTGAATGAGACTTGGGTTCATCATCATGTCCGAGAATCGAAGCAACAGTCAAAATAATGGTCGTTCAGCGCCAAAGAAAACTAAATTTCATAAGCAGGAACAGTTATGACATCAGTCTTTTAGGATGCTAAAAATATTTTATTAATTGATTACCGCCTGTGGTGCCTGAGTAGAAAAAACGGGCGTTAAACACTTATCAAAAAAATTAATTGATTATCTAGACAATTCATTTGCTCAAATATGCGTTTTCGCGATGGAAAAATCGAGACCTTTGAAATATAAATTGTTAGAGTATCCACCCTACTGTACAGATTTGGCTTTCTCCTACTTCCATCTTTTTCCAGAGCTCAAAATATTCCTCGCCGGTCGGCGTTTGTCATCATACTAGAAGCCGATTGTACACTATGTAATATTTTTCGGAATATTTGATTTTCCGGGACATCATTTCAGATACAGAATAATAACATTGGGGCATAGATGAAATAAATGCATTGATCTTAAGGAGGTTAATTTAAAAATAAAAATAAAGTTCAAATTAAAAACTCCTATTTTCCTTACTAGGCTCAGAACATTTCAAATCGCCCTGTAATGAACTATGGTCGTCTTCATGAAGTAAAGATAGAAGAGTTGTTTTGAATCATTGCATATTTGGGCATGGTTTTCACAGAAAACGTTTATTTTAGCAAGGATAACAAGTTCAAGTCGGATAGGAAAATTTTGGAACTGGAAACACTGATATTTAATTCTAACACTCAGCTACAACGACTATCTTGGTTACAACGTAAGTAACCGACCACTTTAATAATTACTCTCATCTTCCATTTCTCTTGCACGGACCACGAATATCCACGAATATAGTGGTTACATAATTAATAAGTCGAACCAAGTACTGTATAGTTAAATAAAATCCTACGATGTTTGAGAGTTTTTATCCAAAATATCATTTACCGTGTGCTGAACTCTACCCATACATTTTGTATTATTTTTGGTAACTTTTAGCATACAAATGCAAGTATGACATCACCTTGATGAGCCTTAAATTAATGATGACCGAGAACAAATATATGGATGGGGCAAAGGTCGTGGTTAAAAACCATTCATGAATAGTATATGGAAAATATGATAATATACCTTTCAAATGATAATTGTAGTCAAATATCACATACGGGCATTTGCCATTTATGAGGGCTGAGGACAATCTGGAAAAACATCAGCCAGGGAAGCCGGTCCTGTGGGAGTCGAACGCCAGACCTCCCGCTCGTGCTTTCGACCAAGGCCACCCGTGGCGGTTTTGCTTTTGCTGGAGCGAACTTCTGGGATTATTATGCAGCCTCATTGTTCATTCATTGCTCATGGTGCAAGTTAAAGGTTAGTTGTGAAGTTTTTTTAAACGCTGAAGTTGTTCATATTTTGTTTACAAAAGGTTGCTCTCTTGCACCTTTGGTACAATCCATTGTTCCGTTAGCCCATTGGAAGGACATTTGCAGCTAAAAATTTTGCTGCCATCATTATTACACTTACATTTTGGAATGGTCCGAATTAAACATTAAGCTTTTGACCTTAAATTCAAATAGGGAAAATCTACTTAGCGGGATGCTAGGACATTAGCATAAATGATAAACGTTTTAGTTGTACTGAATGACACTGTCTCCCAACATCTGCCTTTATGTTATTGCGCAGAAATATTTCGATTTTTACTTTGTACGGCGCAAACTACTATTCTTTCTCTCCCTTTAAACTTTGGTAGCTTTATTTTAATTACTTATACTACTACTACTACTACTACTACTACTACTACTACTACTACTACTACTACTACTACTACTACTACTACTACTACTACTACTTCCTACTACTACTACTACTACTACTACTACTACTACTACTACTGCTGCTGCTGCTGCTACTACTACTACTACTACTGTTACTACTGCTACTACTACTACTACTACTTTACTACTACTACTACTACTACTACTACTACTACTTTACTACTACTACTACTACTTCTACTACTAGTACTACTGCTGCTGCTACTACTATTACTACCACCACCACCACTACTGCTGCTACTACTACTACTAGTACTACTGATGCTACTACTACTACTACTACTACCACCACTACTACTACTATTACTACTACTACTACCACTACTACTAGTACTACTGATGCTACTACTACTACTACCACCACTACTACTACTATTACTACTACTACTACCACTACTACTAGTACTACTGATGCTACTACTGCTACTACTACCACTACTACTAGTACTACTGATGCTGCTACTGCTACTACTATTACAACTACTGCTGCTACTACTATTACTATTACTACTGCTGCTGCTACTATTACTGCTATTACTACTACTGCTACTACTATTACTACTACTGCTCTACTACTACTGCTACTACTACTGCTCTATTATTACTACTACTAGTACTACCACTACTACTGCTGCTGCTGCTACTACTACTACTATTACTACTACTACTACTACTACTACTGCTACTACTACTACTGCTGCTCCTGCTACTACTACTATCAGTACTACTACTACTACTTCTACTATCACTACTATTACTACTACTGAAGAGACCGAACACTTGTTCTCCGTTATAGTGCATTTTAGTTAGCTCTTTGTCTCACCTCACTAGCAACAGAGTACTCTTCCGATAAAGTTTAAGTACATGTCATTGTTTAAAGTGATTTTTAAAATGGTAAACAAACGAAAGCACATCTTGTGTACACTAAAAGTAAACTTGATATGTTGAAACGTTTGAATAACAATATAGGTACTTCAAAACTACACTTTGGAAAAGCTACGATTTCTAATTGGAACAAAACCGTGCTACCATTAACAGCTTTTCACAGTAGCGGCAAGTGAACTTGAAATGTGCCATACATAAAAAGTGCCAAATTATGATAAACTGGATGAAGCATTCATAGGAGGGGCAAACATGTTTTCGTTCAGTGGGTCTCTTATCTAAGAAAAGGCAAACGGAATATATTAGTTGATAATAAAGGCAGAACGGATAGCAGTGGATAATTGTACAACAGCAGATTACATTAGTACACTTAATGCCATAGTGGAATATGGAAATTATAAATCAAGCTAAAATTGATTTATCTAACAGATTGCAATCATTGTGAAAAAATAAAATAACACTTCGTGAAGAAAAGCAGCCTGTTGCTTATATTTGGGGCGCTGGATACTTTTATGTTGATTTGCTATATGAAACATAAAACATTACTAAGTTCCATTCTAAAATGCATGACTTTTTGCAAAAAATTTCAATTTTACATTTGGATTCACCGGGTTTATCGTAGTTTAAAGTCCGTCCTGTTGGTGTAGTGGTAACCAAACCCAAGATCGCGGGTTCAAACCCGGCGAGGACCGATGGATTTTTTCGCGGCGTAAAAATCCGAAGTATGGCTTCCTTCGGAAGGGAAGTAAAGTCGTGGGTCCCGTCGTACATTTACGGCACGATAAAGAACCTCAAGCCTGAAAGAGAGGCCTCTGTGCAAAATTTGTCGGTCGTTTCACGCCATTAGTAGAATGGGACGCTGATGACCTGAGATGTTAAAGAGCGTCCGTAAATAAAAAACAAATCAAATCGAGTTTAAACTAATGGGACTCCACTGTACGTTCTGTAGTTATTATTTCGTCATGGAAATAGAAAGCTTTGAGATGACCTTATGTTGATGAAAATGAGCTAAATGTGTATATTGGTAAAACTTCTAGAATTGGGAAATAACTCAACTACACCACGCCGAGAGAGAGAGAGCGCGCATACAAATTCTTCATTTTCTACACCCTAAATTTGCGCCGTTACTCCACAATTGTTCTGAATAAATATGTCGACAGATGAAACCATACCAAAACTCCTTTGAACGTGAAAATACCATGTACCTAACCGCATTGAACTCATATACGCTCTTCAAGAATAATTCATCTTACGCTATTTATTCAAAGTTAAATTTTATGCATGTTAAATATCAGTGATCTTAATTCCTGTAGTAATATTTTTGTATATTCATATTTTTCATATGCGCTTTGATTTTTGTTGTATTGCTTCTATTATTACAAATCCCCCATGTACTGTTCTTATTTAACTTTCTCTAATTGAATTAAACTAATTCTTCTTCTATGCGTTTATTTGCTGAAAATAAGCACATTTCCCTGAATACATTTGTCTGGTAACTGGCATATTCTGTATCGAAATTGCAATTCATACGAGTAAACGGAGTTCTGTAGTTCGATTCCTGCCCCTACCGTACTCTCTGGTGAAGACTTTTCTGTTTTTAATAGAAAATTATGGAGAGATAACCTAAACTAAAGGGGTTGGAATTCCTTACCACCAAAAAAATAAATCCAAATTTATTATTTTATCTAATGTATCATCAGAAAAGCTCTAAGCACTCCTCAACTGGGTACTCGTTCTATGATTGGCGAATATTTAATGGGTATCCACAGTGACCAAAAGCAAGCTCTAATCATCAGTGCCCACTGCCTGTGATGCATCAGTTGTGGGAATGACGTTAAATGTATTAAGAGCAATATTTTCTGTATACTTTCCATTTAGATTAATTATCCCCATTATCACAAATGCATTTCCCCCTGCTGAATATGGCAGTAAACCCAATCAAATTTTACGAATCCTCTTATGTATTGCATTTAATATTCTTCTTATACAGATTGTTCTAGTGTGGATTAAATTAGAGCACGGAAGGCAATCAAAATAACAGGTGAGACAGGGCTGAGAATACGCGCTTTTTATGGAGACAGAAATCTGGCAGCACATTCAAATTGATTGCCCAGGTACCGCACTTACAGCTATGTTTGCTAAGTCGAATAGGGAGACGTTAGTGTGTTAAGATCTGTTTGCATAGGGAAACAACTTGCCAAAATGTTTTTGCAATATACGTGGAGCTATAAAGTTTTTGTTGGAGTGGCGGGGCTCTTTGAATGTGAATGTGCATGCGTACAAGTGGCTTTGTATATCCGTACCATGGTTCACAATAAGTGAGTGTCCATTTTTGCCACTTCTTGTTTTTCACAGATTTTTATGTAAAAAAAATGGAATTTTATTGAATCTCTAACGTCTGCAGTTCAGTTCCTAACAGTATAAGAAACGTACAATTTTACATGGGCGTATGTACAATATATGATTACAGCTCTAATGCCACAATTGGACCTCAGCCCTTGTCTCCCTTCTTATGGGCTCTCCCCATTTGCGGTATAGTTTTTAGGACACCCGCCCTTTGTGATCAAACATTTCAGGAGTATCACTGTTCACATTTTTCATTGTTTTCATTTATTTTTAACATATACGGTAGTCATTAAACCATTATATATTTATTAAAATAATATTTCTATTACTACGTTTCCTAAAAAGTATTACGAATATTAGGAAGTGGTGACATTGAAATTATTTCTCTACTTTTTCCTATTACTTTTAGAACAAAATATGAAAACCTTATCACCACTCCCTTCAGATATAACTAATCGGTGGGAAGGAAAAAGCTGCATCTGAATCAAACCAAAATCTTCTAAGTGAAACATTCTTAATGAATCCAGTAATGATTATATTATTGATTTCATCAATGGTGTTACTTTAGATGATCCAGACTACATTCCTGTAGATTCCACATCGTCTGCCGAAGATCATAGTGGTGGTGTATCGTTTCCGCTGGTACAGAAATCGGGAGACAACTTCAGGAAGAAAAATTACAAAAATATATCAGTAAACTGAAGAGAGTTGGAGAGCATAATACGCTGGAAAGGTTGTCAATGAAAGGATATTACCTTCCTCTTGCAATTGCCGAAATAAATGTCAAAATTTAATACCTAAAGATGTCCGCCAATCCAAATATAAATCATTTTGGGACAAAAATTACTGTTGAGAACAGAAACATTCCTTCATCGTATGTACAATAAATGCAAGAGAAAAAGTATGTCATAGACCTAGAAATGACAGTCAAAAGGGGAGATGAACAGTATAAGCAGCGCCAAACTTCAGGAATTGAGACCCTGGCTGCCAACCAAGCTTACGAGCCTGTTCATTGTTTAGTTTACTCGATATTAGCGATAAGATACCTTTACTCACAGCACGCACCACATACAGTCTGCATCGAAAGTGTTCCGTGTGTCTTATTGTGTTTTAAAAGAGACAGCTGTAATGCTGCTTAGTTTGTATTTGTACCTTTTATAATGACTCCTACGATTTCAAAGTTAAGTTGTGAGGTTTTACGTAGTCAGAGCAGGGAAATAATTGCAAATGTCCTCGACTTCATGAAGCAAGAGGTACAGATGTAGGGGGAACATATGCTTACCCGAGTTTCACAAAAGTCTGAAGAAAAGATGTAAGTGTCGGAAAAGTGGAGATTACCTCCCTCTCTTCCGGGATGAGCTATTTTTTAGTTTTTGTTTGTTTGTTTTATGTTTTCCAATAATCTGCCGATAGACGCATTCTGGTGTGCGTTTTGAGGTGTTGTGCACAGCGTTCACTTCTTATTTAATGGGCTTTTTCTGCTCTCCCATTTCCCTAATGCTGTGATTGGTTAGCAGAAGCGCTCCGGTTCTGCGAGACGTACCTTTTTGTTTCGTAATTTGGGAATATTTTCATTATATGTAATGTTCTGGTATTTATGAAATTTTTTTATAATTTTAATTTTTAACATGTCTTAGTTATTTTCCTTATATGTAATCCCCATGCATATTATGCACTCTTTTAACTAGACGTTAAAAGAGTGCTCTTAGGTATGTATTATTTTAATATATTTTGCACTCAGTCAGTGCACTATTCATTACTGTTAGTTTCAAATGTACTTTTTATGGTATTTAGATGTACTTTTTAGTGTAATCATATTTTGTTTATAGGCACTGTTTTCTCTGAATATACATTTTCCTTACTTATTCGTATAAGTTTTGTGAATTGTTTCGGAATACTAATTCAATATACTGTGTTTTGAATTCTTTATTCTTATATTATGTATTTATTTTACGTTTCACAATGTCCATGAGCTATGAAGTAGCATCTTATTTCTTTTGGGTTTTTTTCATCTATTTCTGCTGAGGTCAGCAGCTTGTGAAGCTGCAGGGTAGTATGACGTTAGAAAATGTTAATATTAATTAAATTAAGTAATGTGAATTTTCAAATTCTACTATTTCGTCAATATACGCGCTAGGTTGAAATTATCTAACGGCTGAGAAATTACAAAGGAAGATCGGATGACGTGAAATGACAAGGTAGGAAGACTTGGTGTTCTGTTCGAACCCATATTTCTTATTTATGACAATATCAGAAGTACTGAATAATATCCTGTGTTCATTTTCTATAATTAACTAAGTCTTAATGAAAAGTACATCTGTAATCCTAGCCACGAAACACGCACAATAAGACGTGGGTAGCTGGACGCCCATCGTCCCGTAAGAACTGATTAAGCTGCATCTACTAATGCAGTGTTTGCGTTACAGATCATATATACTGTGGTAAGCAGCTGGAAGGACAATACAGAGTCAATCGCTTGCTAATTTAGTTCTTAGACTGGCACAACCTATGTTGTAGAAGTATCAATGGAGATAGCTGGTTATCCAGTATACCATTAGCTAAAGCACTGTTGGAGCACAGAACCACTTATGTTAGAATGCTAAAAAAGAACAAGCATGAAATTTCTAAAGAACTTTACCAAAAAAATCTAGAAATATATACAATTCTTTGTTTGGTATTAGCCATTTGGAACCCCAGTTCGTATTGTGAGACAAAAAATAGGTCCACAATGCTGATCTCAGCAATGCACCATGGTGACAAAACAGACCAGACCACGAATGAAAAGAAAAAGCTTTAAATTATCGCATATTACAATAAAGAAAAATTGGAGTCTTCGTAATAGATAAGCTTTGCAAGCACTATGATGTATTTATTACAGCAAGCAGCACTCACCAATCGCCCATGTTTTTGTGCTTGATCTTCAAAATATTTGTGCAAGTAATGCAATGACCTTTTTAATTGCTAATACTAGTGCAAAGGTAACCAGGTGTAAATTTCTAGAAGATATAAAATGCAAAATAATAAAACCCCAAGTCGAGAGTAGAGCAGGAATCCAAGCGATTGTTGCCGAAATTAGGAAGAGGGCTCAAATTATTCTTGATCTGCAACTGCCACAGGGCTATACATTGTGGATAATAAATCACCAGAAATTCGTGGTCTATGTTATCTGTGCGGTAGGAACAGGAACATGATAAGCAGAAAAGCTGCAAAAACTGCAATAAGTGGGTTTGTCCAAACAATGCTAGGGATGTGTGCCTAGAATGTTTGTCTTGCTAGTAAACTGTACAAGTCATTTATCTACAAGTAAAGCATGTATGTAGCTATTATTGTTCATTCTGCAAACTGTTACATTATTTTGTTAGCAAATACAAGTGTATCCTCATTGTAAGACATTAAACCTATTTTTCTGTTAAAAATAGGTGATTTAGTCGAATAAGGGTGGCCTGTCAATAAGGGTCAGATGGCTCTTGCCGCTCAAAGAAAAAACGATAATTATTTATCGTTTTCTCTTCTCCTAGTCAAGTTTTAAAACAAAAATGCATGAAAACAGAGATGTAAAATTGATTAATTATTATTAATTGTATCTTACGCATTTGCGTATTTTCTGCTTACTGTAATAGCGGCAGAAGACGAGTCCTCCGTTGGGGAAGGAAGTTCATGAGCTAGCTCGGAAAATGTTACACTTTATTTTATTTGTCTTCCTCCAAGATGGGTTAAATTTCCCCTGCTTATTTCTACGTTCTCTTCGACCGTAGGAAGACTGCTCATGGTCAGGGCTCGGTGTTCTCTGTTTTCTTAGGAACTAGATATTCAGTGGTACTGTCACCAGCGGTTGTTTTTGTACTTTGTTTGAAATTGGGGGCTTACTGTTTGTCAGTAGAAATTTGACTTCCACAGTGTTAACTGTTGAGCTACAAAAAGTAATTTTATTGAAGACTCCATTTTCGCGTCTAAGTTTAACTCTCAAGTTCGAGGTGAAACGATTTTAACCTTATCAACCGAAAGCTATAGAAGTTGACTCAGCAAAACGGTACAAGATTTTTTTGTGGTTTGAAAAAAAATGTTGGCTGACAGCTTGTGAAGTGAAAAATGTATCTTGTCTATAGGAAAGAGATTAGAAATAGAAAGGGCCAATATTAGTTCTTGTACAAGCCGACGAAAGGGCAGATATTGCATATATGTCACTTAGTTGTGATATTACGATACATTACTGCTGGTAAAGCGGTTGAAAGATTTATAAAATGAATTGCTGTTTCTAAATTGATTGCAGAACTTAAGACGTGATTAACAGCTCAATTAGAAGAGTTCCGGATAAACCAGAAGCTTGTAGCACAAACTTAAGATGGCGCTGCAGTGAGAGAATGTTGGAGAGGAGTATAAGTCTTGATAAAAGAGACCATCCCCACACCATTTGGGTTTCATGTAGTTATACTCCTGGCTCATTCTACTACATGGACCACGAGCCGCCACTAGTTGATTTTAATATTTACATTTTGAACTGAAAACCAAGTGAACTCGTAATTATTTTAGTGATTTGTTATAATTCAAAATTGTAAGCATATTCTATTGCATTCATCTAATCAGTTAGAGTGCATTGATGCATGCATTCCTTAGTTTCAGATTAAGAACAGGTTCCCTTTTATTTCTAATATCTCTTTTCTGCTATTAATGTATGCGAATTATGTAATACATTTAAATAAACATTATTGATTAAGGTTTATTGTTGACAGTAATATCTTACAACAAACACTTTAATAATGCTAGGATCACTCGTGGTACAACAATGGGTGCAACGACTGAAGGGTTAAATTCATTGTCAAACCAACTAATCCTGTATTGTGCTAAATTTGCACCTTTAATAAGTGTATAGAACTAACTGTTTATTTTAAAAGAAGTTCACACATTCTTGATACAATTCCATCTTTACCTGAGATAGACATTAAATTTATTCCATAAGAACATAATTTTCCCATTTCTGACTTCACAAAATTGTAAAACCCTTATCTCTTATGCATATTTAGTGATTAATTTGATCACTTCTGTAGTGCACATTTCAAGAAGTGTGTTAATTTTATATGTTTAACGTGACACATACTTTTCAGATTTCAAAATAGAAAATTGAAATAGCATGATCCCCCCCCCCTCGTGTCACATGAAAAGTTTGAAAAATGCCCTACTATGTAGCATATACTAAAATATTAGAATTGTTATTATTATGTGCCATGTTTTTATAAAACTTCCCAATCAAGTTAATATTGTTTATTCAGTTGAAAAAGCCTTGATTTCTATATAATAGACTTAAGACTTAATTTAACGTTAATTTGTAACTTAAAATTACTCTTAGAAACGGCTATGCTGTTCATTAATATTCACAGGGGTAGCCTTTGTTCCGAGATTGCTGCTGACACCTCACTGCTTGTTCGTGGAACATTGCAATATTCTGCCCATTTGCAAGGAAAGTAAATTTCAGTGTTTTGCCAACTTTGCTTGGCATACAGGTTTCCTTACTGCGCTCACAATGTGGTTGAAAGTCATACAAAAATGGAAAATATTTGCAAAGGGCCTTTTTAGTCCTGTTGTAGAGTAAATATTTCAACTCATTCTAACATTCTTTTTTTTTTCTCTTTATTTATGCTTTTGTTCTTTATATTCTGCTTTCTTTACTTATTTATTCTTACTATCAATGAATTAAATGAAGTAAAATATTAATTAATTTCATGTGTTTTCTATTCTTAAAAACACTTATTTTTTCATTATCTTTTTTATGTTCTTTATTCCTTCCTAATTTTCTTTGATTTCTAGTTTAATAGATTACTTCTTTTTTGATTATGGAAATTCGCTTCCTTAATTCTGCGCATTCAGTTCCTCTTTTCCAGGAAATCTATTATTTTCACATGTTAATCTTTAAGCATTATTTGCATCTATCCAGGATTTTTTTATAATTTTATCTCAAATTTTATTTGTTTGATGTATTTTCATAATGTCATTTGACACAGCGCCCATATACGGCCATTTTTTCCTTCCTTATTTCAAAGAAATTGAATTACTACTCTTTAGGTTTTTAAGAGTTACTTCTTTGATTCTGTGCATTCTCTTTCTTTTATTATCACTATGTTCGTGTCTAAGCACCTATAGTATTTATCCACGGATATTTTATAACTTTATTTCAAATTTTGTTTAGTTTGAGCTATTTTCATAGACAGCCCAACATACATAGAATGTGAATAAACTACATTTGTGACAATTAGATTTATTTATATTTTTAAATCTACAGTTGGTCTTTCCACGTGCTTAATATTAATAGGCATAAATTATATATTAAATTATTAATATTAACATAGCCTAAAGAGAGTTTTTTTTAAAAAAAACAACATTTTGATGGCACATTGTAGCTTGGAGTGTCTCATGTCATTTCCCACCATAAAATTACTTTCGCGTATTCTGACTAATTCAAATAATTACTATTGAAGCTGTTAACACCAAGTACTTTGATATAAAAACGAGGTAATACACACACCACGCATACACAAAAATATTTATACCCAATTTTAAATACTAGTATATTTTGCTAACATGAATATTATATTAAAAGAATTAGTTATTGCTTCAATTTAAATGTTTGGCGATAATTCAAAAAGAGTCAGTTTGATAGTATTGGATACAAAACTGTATAAAATTTTCGGGCAAAAATATTATATTAGCTGTTAGAAGTATGAATGCACAGATTTCGCGTAATGGTAGGTTCTAGTATGATGAATAAAACGTTCAAATGTAAAATGCAAATGGAAAGGATCGAAATCTGGAGATCTTGTACGCCAAAATACTGGTCCTAATCGGCCTATCAACCGATTAGGGAACTTGCGATTTAAATGTTGTCGAACCATTAGACTAATGTGAGGTGGCGCCCCGTTATGCATAAGTCACATGTTGTGTCTTGTTTGAAGAGCAATATCTTCTTCGGGAATGTTTTTAAGTATTTACATATAATTTGCTACAGTCAGTTTTGTAGGTATGTAAAAAAGGCTTACCCCTAATTATTCTCGCCGGCCGGTGCAGGAAACGATCTTATCACACTGTGTGGGGATTTTTAAAAGCCCGCGGATAAGTATTATGAAAATTCAAAACACCATTAGGCGTGAAACACGCTTCTTCAGTCACTAGCACCTTTGACGAAAAATGAAAATTATGCGCACACTGTTCTTTCAACCACTGGCATGTTACTCCAGGAATGCAATCATTTACTCAGAGGTATTGCCCACTTTGAATACGATACGGGCGAAGTAACTCTTCCCTTGTTCTATGAACTGTTCAATTTGATACACCAGCAGTACGATACTTGCGCCTGGATCCTCCTTCCTCGGCTGCAAAGTTACTTCCTTTGCCTGTAGTTACATAGGTGGAGTTTTTAGAGTGGAGAATCATACTTTTCGGTTCTCGTACTCGTGAACTGCTGCAGTAAAAGATCTTGGGTTACTTATCCCCTATACAGACGTTGGGCTTCCCGCTCGTTGCATTCAGCTTTGCCGTAGGTAAGCAGCATATCCAGATACTCTTTTGATTTGAAAAGACTGGCACAGGTCTAAATGCTCCATTTTGAATCGCATGGACATTCAACACTTCTGAAGCACTGACAGACCCGGCACTTGGGCAGGTGACGAGGCAGGTACTGACTGTGTCAACATGCCTGACCTTCCTCTCTAGACACAGGCCAGCATTGCGCAGTTGCCAAGCGTATCTCCAGGAATTTATTCCAATGGATGGGCTGAAATGCAATTATGTAACATCAAATTTTGGATACAAATGGTAAAGACATAAACAATTCATCTTTTGAGCCCTAACTACGTTCTTTTCAATAGTAAAAGAAAAAGGGGGTGATATGGTGGCAGTCAAACAGTCGACACGTTTTACTTCCTTTTCTTTTTGTTATGAAACCATTCGCTAGAGAGATAAAGAAGAGCAATTAATGTTTCAATTTGATATCAAGTAGCCGCTCTTAAAGTCAGTGCAGTCATATCCCTAACAACCTGCATATATAAGCCATTTATCTTGATCAAACAAAATAAACCTTTTCGGATGCTTCAAGTGAAAAATTGCTTAAGCAAACGAAACTTCTATTATCACAAGTTATTTTGGTTGAGCATAATAAATGGGACACACTGTATATTGAAATCACTTAAACTGGTTTACTAATAGTTTACACATTTGGATCCTGTGTGAAATTACATTTAGACAATTTATTTTTAAGACTAAATGCACTTAACGATGTTTGTTTAAGCAAATTTGTAGCATAAGCGACAAACCAAAGATGATAAACACACCCGACAAAAAATTCTGAAGTGAAACAACAAAATCCAACTATTAGATAAAAAGAAAGCAAAAGAGAAAAAATATCATTCATTAATTTTTAATATATATATTGTACATTCATGCTTTTAAAATTACTGAAGTTACTGAGAAGCACATAAAATTGATAAAAGAAAAATAACAGGAGGCAAAAGTACAATGCATATAACTGGATTTTTTAACTAGGTGAAGGGCAATAATTTACCTTTCCACTTATATTAATCCTGGGAAATATTTCATGGAATGTAGCTTTCGTATGTTTTATATTTATGATTTTGCATTTGATTGTATTTGTGGATTATTCAAGTATGACAAAAAGGCAAATATGATTAAAGACATCACATTTAAACGTTTTCATTACTTTGAAATTGACTGGATAGATATGTTAGCTAACGTTTGAATGCAATGCACTCTCTCGCAGAGGTTAGATTACCCATGATGCATTGCGGTTAGAAACAGGGAATGTGGGAATGAAGCTGCTGGGGCAAGCAAGAGTGTGGTTTTTTTTTTTTTTTTTATTTGGTTTATTTACGGACGCTCTTTAATATCTCAGGTCATCAGCGTCCAATTCAAATCAGGGGGTGAAACGGTCGACAAATTCTGCTCAGAGGCCTCTTCTTTCAGGCTTGAGGTTCTTTATCGTGCCGTAAATGTACGACATGGGACCCACGGCTTTACTTCCCTTCCGAATGAAGCTATACTCAGGATTTTAAGCCCGAAAAAAATCCATCAGTTCGGGGCCGGGATCTTGGGTTTAGGAGGCAAGTATGGTTACCGCTACACCACCAGGACTGACGTGTATGTTCGTGTAGCGGAAAATGAAAAACAGGCTGTCATATATGTGAACATATTTGCAAAATGTCCACATATGTAACGGTGCATATAATTACCTTGCATGTAATATACTTCCACACACACACCGTGACACAGAATATACTCGTTTAAGCCACGAACGTCAAAAACAAGTATTATCTGCAATTGATAAAATTACAAAATTAAGTGCGTTTAAAATCATTTTGCAGTAAACATGTATGCATACAACCGTGCATATAAATTACCTTGCATGTAGTATACTTCCTAATAATTTACTTGATTTCGACTTTTATATATGCAAACATTTTGCCGCAAACTCGTTTACACATAAAACAGCTTGCTTTTTATTTTCAGCTGCGTGAACACACACTCTCGCTTGACGCAATCTCACTCCCACAATCCCTCGTTCCGACGACAGTACAGCATGGGTAATCTAACCTCTGCAAGAGTATATTATATTCAAACATTACCCAATATTAATTTTCACTGTGAAGAAGGAACACGAAGACAAAATATTCCAGTTTATGCCAACTTGCTTTACTTAAAGATTATTTGTATTTCTAATTCTGCAAAAGGCTTCTGTTTATAATACAGGTCACTATTGATAAACGCGTGTTCTACATGCCGTTTATATAAATTGATAATTTCACCGTACTTAATATATAGTAATGTCGGAAGTAACGTCAAATAATTGGAATTTGTGCTGAACAACTCACATTAAAATATTTCCATAAAATACTACTATACATACTCAATATAATTATTCTTAACTATGCACTCTTTATTTTAGCCGTTTGATGTTTTAATGTTAAACATTTTGATATTATTTATTTGAATTCGTTTTCATTGTAATATAATATTACAAATCTATCAATAGAGATAACAACAGAAACAATAGCCTCTAGATGTTATTCTTTACAGAAGACAGATAATCGAAAAAGTATTGTTTCTTTATATTATACAAAACACCTCAGAATACAACATAATTGGGTAAGCCTAGATCAGAAGTTCCCTCAATTATACGTGTATATGAATGTATGAACGCGCGCGTGTTACCGTGAAAGTAGATAATAGAATATTGTAATTGATGGTCTATTTGGACACTGCTCACAATTACCATGTTTTATTTACTTCCTTATATATATAATTATAAATTATCTTCTTAAAAAGCTATTGAAAATTACAAATGCCTAATTAAATTGATGTTTTTTTTTCTTATATATCGGTAAATTTAGAGTTCCGCATTTTCTGAAATCAATGCAACACTAAAAGCCTAGTCGGTACTCGAACGCGCAGCACTCTAAGCCACGAAAAACAGAGCATAACCCCGAAGGCCGATAATTTGTGTGTAGCACTTTGTTCCACCTATGTAAATGTATTCACCTGTAGCATACTCCATAAATAAATGGAGAATAGCTACATGAACAATGCATTTGAATTCCCCACTTCAGATTTATATTAACCCTCGAATGGTAGCTAGGCAAAATATTCCGCAAGTGGTCGCACGGTAGCACCTCGCTCACGGTAACGTTTTGTTTTGTTTTTCTGGTGTTATTTTAATTTTCAAAAAATAAAATTAATACATTCATATTAGACACACCTATAACGCTTTATGGTTTCCTGTGAGAATTCTATGGTAATAGGAGTTAGTGAAAAATTAGGAATTAGAGGAATTCTTCTTGATTTTGTTCTGTAATTAACTAGTTTTCTCCTTCTACTTTACTCATTTTCACACAGTAAAATCATATGATAAGTGTTTAATTCGTGAACATCATGAAAAAATAACACACAAACGATGTCACTAAATCTTTCTCATGGAAACATTCTTGTAAGGATATTGGAAACAATATTTTGGCTAATGGAAAGAAAGAAGTATGAGGACAAAAAACCCTTTGGAGGTCAATGAAATATTTAAGTACAGAGAAAATTGTAGTATATGGATGTCCATTTCGGTTACAGTAATCCTCCTGCATATCCATAGAAACACCTACGCGTTTGGTCGCGCGATGAGAGAAATACACACAATATAGTGCGAAGTTTTAAGGAGGCCCTTAAAATAATTGGCAGGTTTGGTGACACATAAACCTTAGTCTGTACCAGCTTATGCAAGAACAGTAAAATGTTTGCTAGATAAATACCAACTCATAACATAAGGAATCAACAAGGTTTTATACTTTAAAATATGTGAACAAAATGCTAGCATAGTTACCAATCGTGGGTTAATTTAAATTAACTTTCTTTCTTACACATTTTTCATATCGCAATTAGACCAAACTTTCGAACCAATGGCAACCGTGTATGTTCTGTAGTTCCCACTAAGTACGGGGCTGTTCAGTTATGAGTGCTTTTTTATAACATACCTTTACTGCTCCTCATAATGTTGATTAGCATTGCCCGTTGCAAGCAAAGCACCTGCCCCCCAGTCTTCAAAGACACGCTAAAACCATTATCCGACAGGCCGTTTGTAATCACCTCTGCAACCTTAATCTGCTAGTGGAAAATGTCTCCCACGAAGCTGGGGCAAAGAGAAATGTCACTGGAGCTATATGTGGGAGGTTCAGGGACACACTTCACATGATATTTGTGAGATATTCAGCAGCGACGTTTGCGATGCACGGTCGTCCATTATCATGTTGCAGTATACAGCTTGTTGCAAGCAAATATGTGTAATATAACCTTACAGAGTTTTCAGATATATCTGTAGTGTTGCCCAGTTACAATTGTGTGTGCACGTATGTTAGGCTGTTAGATCACTCCTTGAATATCGAAAAATGAGATGACCATATCTCTCCTAGCAGAAGCAGCCACTTTGCTTTTTTTTTTTTTTTTTACTGTTTACAATGGATATTTACACACAGAACTTCACTGTTTTATCTCAAGGTGGAACTGATGTAACCAATTTCAATTAGTTACCTTTCAACTTTCTGTAACGTCATCTGTAACCTGCGCGCGAGCATCCTTTTGTTGTCTTGGAACCAAACCTTGCACACACAATCTCAAGTACGTCTTTTCAGTGTCCAGCTTATTGGTGGCACTCAGTGCCATTGGCATACTTTCCTAAAGTGTTGGGATGTTATTTAATGAACCTATCTCACAATGACAGCAGTGGTGTTAATATTCTCTTCCGTTAAAGCCAAACTGGGACCTTCCTTTGAAAGTAATTGTATCGCCTCTTTAATCATTTTAAACTGTCTTCGAGCAAGGGAAGAACAATCTCTCCTTAGGCCACCTCCATTTTTTTGTAGGCGAAGCTGAACATGTCTCAACTTGTACGCCTCTATTAGGCGGAAATCAGAAGTAACAACAATGAAATTAGTATGATATGTACTTTACATATTAAGGTAGCAAACTTTTTTTAAATTTCTGTAAAATTATAACAATTCTGTATTGAACAGCCTTCGTAGCTTAAGATGTTTAATCTGGGATATATATTCACAATATTGTCCTATGTCGCGTATAAAAGTTCTGTGGCAAGCAGTTATTTTCATGGCAAGAATCGCTATTGCGGTTGGAAAATGTTACACAATATGAACTTTAAATAGAATTTAATATGCTTACGAGAAATGGTAACCAACTATACGTTCTACATCCAATAACTGTCGCTTTCTTACTGTTTTCAGTTATATGTTTCTTGTGTATGAAAGTAAAAAGTAAATTGCAATTGTTGAGTGAGTTAGAGACGTCTTTGTCTCCAGCAACTGTTGACGGGCTTGCCAAGAGCAACATAACCATGCGGTGGAAGAATATTGAAATATGAACGTTGTCTGTATAACTGAATTTAAAATAGAATTTATAAATAACTATCATTTTACTCTGCTGTGATCGAGTAAATGCATTTAACCGAAATATCCTGTATTCTGTGCTTCATGTTTCAGCGTTTTATTTTTATTGTATCCGAATGTCTTATACCTAAAAGTAATTCTGCAACGCACGAGAAAATATACCGATGAAAACCAGAGTTATAAATTACCCAATTTTAAACAATAGAATATCTGCATATTTATTTTCCTTTACCTTTAAATATAGCAAGATCCTTTTAATTGGTATAATAAACTATTTGCAGCAAGTGCATAACATTAGTGAAGTAAGTGAGTACTGATATGAAATACTGTGTGTTCACCCAGATACAAGATACGCACATATAAACAGGCAAGATGACATTCCTTGTACAAGATCATTTTTGTGATGTATAAAAAGAAAATGTTTGGAGGTATTTTGTATTTCTAACAGTTTTTGACAGTATTTTGGCAATTGGCTACTTTATTTACTAACACATTGAAATTTGATGAATGTTAATATGGAGAATAGCAAGATAATAGCATTATGTACATGTTAGCGCCTAATTTGCAGTCCTATGTTTCACAGTCTTATGATCATAAGCTTTGCAAAATTTGTTATTTTTTGCAGTACGTGTAGCACCACAATATGACAATATTGCAAATTAAGAATTGAATACGTTGTGTGATTTTTAATAGCTTTATTTAAATGTTGTTGCTGCTTCGTATTTTTCAATGGTTAATTTCAAATGTTTGTTATTTTCATATGTGAAATAAACCACACAAGTTTTTAAGATGAGAGCTGAAGTCTCACGATTCTGTCGAGAAAGATTCCCAAATTGAAAAGAGCCATAATGTAAAACGATCTGTCAGCTGTATTGTAAGTCATTTGTCATTAAATTATCTGACTCAAGCTAAATGTTTACACTATTTTGTCTAATTGTGAATAATGCGCTGATGTTTATCTCACGCTAAAAGAACCTGTAACCATTTCCATTCGTTGTTATGGCAGGTACAGAAACTGAGAAATTAACAGCAAGTAGTTGAAATCCTCAACTGCTATAACCCGTGTGAATTAAGCTATCAAATAATAGCGTTATGCATATGAAATACATAATTCTTCAAGTGTGGTTTTCCATAGCCCCATGTGAGACTGCGGCTCACCGCGACGATCGCTGCGTCTTTTATCTCCATTACGTGATATTGTGATATTGGTAGAGAGGAGTATTGCAGGGGATTATATGATCAGCATCCCGCATCCCGCTATATCGCGGCTTACTAGATCGGAGATCGCCCCCTCTCCATCAGGCAGCTTCCCAATTGTCCTCACGAGGCTGGGTGGACCCCGTTCCAAACCTTCCTAACTCAGAAAAATTCCTAACCAGTTACCGGGAATCGAACTCGGGCCTTTCGGCTAGGGCTAGCAGAAAGCAACGCTAAACACTAGACCAAGGAAGTGGTTATATATATAAGAAACCTCAAAATAACGTGGTCTTTTTCACTTTAATAGAAAAGTCATCGGCCACATCCCATCACATCCACAGAGAGAGAGAGAGGGGGGGATAAGTGTGTGCCAAAGTGATAAAGTAGACAAACTTCTAAGAATATGCAAAACATGGTACCGAAACTTATGAGCTGTAATACGAGAATGAAAGAAACAGTTTATATTTCAGTAGCCTATCAATTTATACCTGAAGGAGGACACTAAATAGGAAATATTGTATTTGTTGTGTGATAGGTTGAATGTTTTACTTTCTTTTAACTTAGAACATTGTGATTCCATGTCTGAAAGAAAACGGAAGACTAGGAAACCCGTGAAAATTCACGTTTTGTTTAATAATTTAAAATTTAATTACTAGGAAATTATTTGGATTAAAACACATGATATACTGCGATAGTATATTGTTGTTGTTGTTGTTGTTATTATTATTATTATTATTATTATTATTATTATTATTATTATTATTATTATTATTAGATAATTCCTGCTAATTTATGGCTATTGATCCATTATAAATTGTAACTTTGTGGTGAAAGTATTCAATTATTCTGATCAATGTTAATTCTTTATAGGCTAGATTTATGCGTTTTACTTGCCCTCAAATACGGCAAAAAGATATTTTCAATATCAATAAAAAGATGAGAAATATTTTGGATAGCAATCTGAGATATCTCACCTTTCATATACTGTGCGTTTCAATCGATTAGTTTATCCTGTCCCACAACCAAGTTACACCGCAACATTGAACGTTCTCTTCTCTACAATTTTTTTTTGATTGGTTTATTTATGGACGCTCTTTAACAGCTCAGGTCATCAGCGTCCCATTCAACTCAGGGCGTGAAACCGTCGACAAATTTTGCTCAGAGGCCTCTCTTTCAGGCTTGAGGTTCTTTTTCGTGCCGTAAATGTACGACACGGAACCCATGGCTTTACTTCCCTTCCAAAGGAAGCCATACTTAGGATTTTTACGCCCCGAAAAAATCCATCGGTTCCGGCCGTGTTCGAACTCGCGATCTTGGGTTTAGGAGGCAAGTATGGTAACCACTACACCACCTCTTCGCTACAGCTTGTGATGCTCATGACTAATATAATCTAATCTATTGCACTGTGATTTCAAGGAGACAATCATCAATGGTTCATTTTAACAATGCTATCTATGACGGCTCTGTAACTCAATGATAAGAGTGCCACACTTTTGCCACAACAAGTTTCAACCTTAGAAGTGTACTGCAAGAAATGCCCCCAAGATATGGCCGGAGAAAGACAACTTTAGGTTTGAAAATTAAAAATTATGGGAAATGTAACTCGATAATATATTATATAAGCAAATGTAAATCCTCAAAATAATGGCACAATAAATATACAACAATTATTCAAATGATTATTGGAGAATTACTCGGGTCAAGCATGTCGTGAAATCTCCCCCTAAATAAAACACTTTTAATGCTGACCAAAAATGAAAATAAATTTTTAAAGTACAAGTTCCTTGGTCATTTAAAAATTGAAAAGGACCTTTACGCCAATATACTAAAGTGCAATTCATAATATGATGACTTAAAGTCACATTTTACCTGGGCCACAGGGCTTATCCCTTGGAAGAGGCTCCATACCTAACAATTTAGAACAAAAGGGCAAAAGCCACCCGCTGTCAACTGAACATTTAGAATAAGGAAATGAGAATACGTCAGTCAGAATGGTTACGTCACTTGCCTAAACTTTCTATAAGCTAAAGAACCAATGGCAAGTATGTATTAGTCGAGGAACTCTTACTTTATCAGTAATATCAACTGTTTTTCGTTCCCGGAGGCGTTATCATTATCTGATTTACTATTTATAATGTGCTCAGTAATAGGTTCGATAGTTACATTCGGAATGTTTCATTTGCGTTTTTTCATATAATAATTCTGCATGTCTTACACACGAGCCTTAATCTTTTTCTGGCACTGTATTTAATCCTTAATTTATAAATCGTTTCAATTCAACAAAGAGAAAAGTAAATATTTTTTTTTCGTTGCATCATCCCTTTTGTCCGCAACATAAAGTTGTGACATTGATAAAGCAGAAATCAGATAATCTAATGCAATTTGCCATATGTCCCCTAGTCACCATTAGTCGTCAGAAAATTAAACGAGGAAGCAACAAACGGTATGGACAACTTAGTTTGAAGGTATTTTCTTCATTGGTTATTTATCCTTTTGGAGCGTTTCTAATGATTCACAAATACTGAACATTTTTTCGTTATGTGAAGGTTTAAACAGTATATTACATTAAAGAGAGAAAGATATTAATATATTCCTTAGCATATTTTGAGAATTTCTATTGCAATTATTTGGACATCTAAGCGGGGAAGCAATCTCGAGGACTGCTCTCTAAGAGTAGCAAATTATGAAAGTTAAGCATTTGCGCAGTGCATGTATAATATATCCACTGGCCGTTGTTGACTAACACTTAAGTTTGTTACACACTTGAAGAAAAATAAGCTACATGTTGGGACCATCAAAAAGAGAAAAAATTACCTGCCTATAGAACCTCATGTGGCACCAAATTACAAAATTACAAAACTGCTGATCAAGGTAAAAGGAATTGTTACTGCAGGGCTTTTGTTAACAATCTTTGATTAAAAAATAACATTGCAGCACTAGCGAGCACGCTAAACCTAGGATGAGCATCAGAATTACAAAGCACAGCTTGAGATGGGAACAGTGCTGCCGCTTTGCCTCTAAATGTTACTTGATGGCATTCATTTGACTTCTTCCTTCGAATTCAGCCCCATCAGCTTCATTGTCGAAATCTCTTGGTATAGTGGTTTTGCTATCAGAATACTGAGGAAACGGCAAGATTTCACACTCGAGAAAACAAGACACAGGATTCATTTTAAACTCTATTATTTACATGACACCTGACACGGATTTTTTTTGACTCCGAATTACCAAGCTTAAATAAATAGCGTAACTGAAGCATACCTTCCGTTTGCGCAACCCAATTGGCTTACTGAACTGCGGCAGATAACTCGCTTTCATTTTGTGTTATATACAATAGGGAAATTTCTAAATTTTATCTCCCTTTTTTTAGGACGAAAAAATCATAAGTAAAACCGCTGCTCGTGTGTCCTGATTTACGTCGCGTAAAAGAACCTCAAGCCTGAAAGAGAAATCTGTGAGCAAAATTATCCGTCGTTTAACTCCCTGAATTGAATGGGACGCTGATGACGTAGGAGGATAAAGATCGTCCCCAAATATACCAATGACTGAAAATATTCAGAAACATTTTCATTTGTACTACAACTGCAAATCCACGCTATTACCATATGCCTATATACATTTTAAATTATTGTTAATAGTTTTCGTAATTGGGCAATCTTGTCCCTAAGCCCACCTCTCAGAATCCCTTTTCATAACTTGGAAGAGGTTCCGAGAACGTCCTAAAATAATGGTAGCTGCATGTTCGACATGTTAACTATACATAATTACATAGTATGGAATAACTATAAACACTGTTAAATTAAACTACATATTTCCATATCACTATGTCAATGCAAAATCTGTAAAAATAAGCAACATTTATGCATCGACAACATCATATTTCTTGTTCAAATGTACAACAGGCAACTAAAACACATGTGAGGATAAAAAATGCCATAAAACAAAAATAATAATATAATTTTTAAAAATTTAAATATTTCTATACGTGTTAATGAATTAAAAAAAAAAACTATTTTACTTTTAACTCGATGTTTTAGTTCTTTGTTTAGAGCAGACGTGTCACTCACTATTAACAAATTTATTATTTTTAGGGATAATTCACTTCCCTTATCGTCCCTACATTTTCATACCAATTTTTTTATTTTGATTTCAACAGTACTTTTGGGTAATGAACTCCTGCTAATTTTATTCTCACATCATAATTGCCCATCACTACCAAACCTTAACCTAATACCGGCAATAAAGTACAGAATCCGTTCGTCACATAACATTTGAGTTCTCAGGTTCTGCATATTGGGTTCTGTCGAAGAAAAAAAAAAACATCGCAATAAGTAGAGAAAAAAAAGGATAAACGCACTTAGAAAGACACAGGCTTTGCATCGCTATACTTCCAACTACTTGAATTCTTCTAAGGTAAGGGAACAAGTTAAGGTGTAAAAATAAATACCGAATATCGAAGGCAACGTTACGCATGAAGACAGATAAAACAAGCAACAAGAGTGAGTGAGTGGGAGAGAAAAAACATTAATATGTAAGATTTAACCATGGTGATATACGCTTTTTATGCCAAAATATAGCTGCTATCTACCTCTGAGTAAATTTTGCGAGCTATGAGTCGGTAACATACCAATAAGTGTTAAATTAAATGCATCATCGAAATCCTCACAACGAGACAGGGCATGTTGGGCTACCGGCAAGTGAGACTTGATTTTTAACAGATCCTCTATGATTGTTCATACGTAGCGAAACAACAGTAGAAGTTAAACCAATAAAAATGCTTTGCAAAGCTTACAAGATAACATATATACGGCGTTCTTGGAAGAACAGACAGCAAATGAAGAAATGTTAAATTCTCTAGATAAATTAGTACTGCGGAATGAATGACATGGAATAATAAGCGCTTAGGGCGTTGGCAAGGATATGAGCTTGCAACGGGACAAGGTAAACTGGAAGGAAATAGTTTGCGGCGATTATACTTTTATGGTAAGGGGATGTTCTAAAAGTAAGGCGGGGTACAAATTTAGAAAAAAAAATCACTTAATGATGAATGTATTAATAAAGTATCATGGCATTCTTTCAAAATAGGTCTATTGCTTTCAATTCCTGTCGCGTAAGTAGTAACAAAGTTAATGAAGTTTAAGGTTTGCATTTGAAAATATTATTCGTTGGAATGATGCGGGATTCTAAAAGAGAGGAAAGATATTTTTGGTTATGGAACTTTTGAGTTAGATTTTTAAAATACGTGTCAAGAGAAAAACATTGTTACATAGACGGTGACCACGAATTGAAAGAGAAAAAAGAATAGATCTTTTGGTATTCAAGGTATGACAGCTATCAAAATGAAGCTGCTATTGTAAATTGGTCGGCCAAATCGCATGGACGTAACATAAGAGTCTCTGCATAAATAATTCAACATCTAGAAACGTAGTAGCATTGGGAGAGACAAAAGGAGTAAAATTAACTAAACATTTGGAATTAAGATTAATAATGAACTGATCGAGAGATTCGGAGCCATGGGACCAAAGCACAAATACATATATCATCAATATACGAGGTGGTATCCAGAATATTCGGTACTGGTGCTGCCATCTGGTCAAAAGCTTACTTTGAGACAAATGACCGCCGTCACCCTCGAAGTAATTCCCTTACGCATGTATACACCGGTCCCAGCGATTCTGCCATTTTCCAAGTGCATCTTGTAAGTCATGTTCTTTGAGGGAGTTTAGCACACACAGCGTTTTTTCTTGAATCCTCTCAATTGTGTCAAACCGACGTCCTTTCAACTTGATTTTCCGTTTGGGGAATAGAGCGAAGTCGCCAAATAAGGCGAGTACGATGGGTGGGGGCAACAGTCATGTTGTTTTTTTAGTCAAAAAGCTTCTGGTGAACAAGGAATTGTTGTGACAGGGCGCATTATCGTGGTGTAACAGCCAGTTCCCTTGTCGCCAAATTTCGAACCGTCGTCTCCGCACATTTTCACGGAGCCGTCGCAAAAAGTCACAGTAGTACGTGGAATTCACTGTTTGATTTGGTGGGACGAATTCTTTATGCACAATCCCCTTGTTATCAATGAAAGCGAGGAGCATGCTCTTGACTTTGTTTTCCACTTGTCTAGCTTTTTTGGTCTTGGTGAGTTCGGGTTCTCCCACTGGGAGGATTGTGTTTTATCTCAGGGTCATAAGCGTACACCCAGTTCTCGTCGCGGGTAATGACCCTGGAACAGAAGGTTTGATCATCGGATACGGCCTGACGAAACTTCGTGCTAACTTCAACACGCTGCGCCTTCTGATCAGCTGTCAGGATCCTTGGCACAAATTTTGCGGCGACACGATGCATTCCCAATTCATCAGTTAAAATTCGCTGGCATGTCCCATAACCCATTCCCACTTCATGAGCAAGGTTTTCAATGATTCGACGTCGATCCTCACGAACGAGGTATTGAACTTTGGCAACAATGTCAGGCGTTGTGCAGCTGACGGGCCTACCTGTGTGAACAACGTCTTCAATAGCTGTACAGCAGGCCCTGAACCTAGCATGCCACTCAAACACACATGTACGGCTCATGCTTTGTCCTCTAAATCTCCGTAGCATTTTTCCCCAGATTTCCACAGAATTTGATGCACACTCTCTGTTCTTATCTTGGATCCATCATAAAATCGCCACACACTACACACACAGTATCATGAAAAGTACTATAGAATCTCAACACATCTACCCAGTTGCATTAAACTTTAAACACTTACTCATCAGATGTGCTAGTGTTGCCACCTAGCGGCACAAAACTCTACTGCAACTACTGTCGGGATGGCAGCACTAGTTCCGAATATTGTGGATACCACCTCGTATCTCAGCCATAATAACGGTAACTAAGGTTCTGACTTAAGAAATTTCTCTCTAAGCGATCCATAAAACGATTGGCATAAGAAGGTGCCAGTGTACATCGCAGTGCCTTTAATTTTTTTAATAATGTTTAACGCCCGTTTTTACCACAGAGGCACCATAGGCGGTGAACACTGATGATATATGAGATGAAATGACATATTGGGAAAGGTTTTTCTAAGGAAGAAAATGTTCCAGGCCCCAAATTTAGGTGTTACCTCATCGGCATTTGCCGTTTATGAAGACTGAGGAAAAGCTGAAAGATCCTAAGTCAGGAAGGACGGTCCTGACTGGATTCGAACGCCAGACCTCCCACTCACGAGTCCGCGCCTTAGCTATCTCCACCACCCGTGGCGGTCCCTTTAATTATTGGATCATATTAATTATTAAAACTGAATGCATTGCCAGTGAAAACCAGAGAAGCAAGACGACAAATGAAATCTCTGGAAACGATGAAAGTGCTCGAGAGTCCAAGAAATATCTAACAGTTGCTAATCCTTCTTTTTGGGTAATAAGTGTAAAGTAATATTAATATATTATATATTATTAAAATTTCATTTTCTTTTTATTTTCTTGTTCTTTCTTTTATCTTTTGTTTTCATTTATCTGTATGCCTAACATAATGTGATTATGCATTTTCATAACTATATCGTTAATAATAGCGTCAATCTTTCATCTGTTTGTTCTGTGATGTCTGTAGGTATCACCTCTGTTTATACCTTTATGGTTTAGTATTATTGATTCCGAGTGTGTGTGTGAATGTCCTGTATCGTCCGGATTTCATAGACGTGCCAAAATGCTAATTATAAATACTATAGAGGGCAGCACAAATAATATTTCAAGCTTCAAGAAACGTGAAAAAGGATTTTTATTTCGTACGTGGAACGCACCATGCATACTTTGGAAATTTGGGGAAAAGAAAATCAGTACAAAATAAATACTTTTAATAGAGCGCAAGTAAGCATATTATTTACTATTTATTGCATCCAACTATCAACTATATATTAGTTGATGCAGTTTTTGGTACCCCATCAATAGCAATAAATTGATTAGAATATATTTTTATTTCAGCTAGCTTTAAGCGAAGGGTTCTATTTGTAAGAATGACAAGAAAAGCAGGAATTTTGCTCGGACCGCAGAGAGACCGTTTTGGCAGACAATGGAGCAAATTCTTCTTTTGTTCATTAGGAGGACGGATGTTCGCCCCGGTCAGGTATACTGGCAAAGAACCACGCTGCTAAATAGCTATATTACCGTTAAGGACGTTGAGCTATAACTTTCAGTAAAAAGAGAATTTAAACGCTGGACGAATCGCCGAGTGGTTATGTCCAGATAATCAAACTGGCCAATAATATGAGAATGGCATGAAGACACTGATAGCCTATGAGGATGTTTAAATTCATAGTGGCGGGAAAATAGAGCGTCCCTGCATCACGTGGTCAAGCGAGCTATATTGGGTATTTAAGGACGTGAAATCGCCCTTTTCGAGGTCTTTTACTCTTGTCTCCCGGCACTCCGGTCTGTTCTCGTCATTCTGGTCCTACAAGTATTCAGCATTCAGAAGTCACAGGAACAGCAATGTTCGAGCTTCACTTCTGCTCCGCGCGTCTTCCCAGCAGTCAGAAAATTTACTCCGATCAAGCATTACAGCTCCGCGTGTCTGCCAAAAGTCTCCTTACTGCGTTCCGAACAGAAACGCCATGGGATGCACTCTTTGTTGAATAAACGACGTCAACTTGCAGATAACAAGGTGTTCTCTCTGGTCAATACGACACCTTTAATTCCCTTCGCTTAACCCGGCACTACCAGGGCCCGAAAACCAGCAACACTCTGTAGATCGACTAGAAGAGTTATTGAGTGGTGAGCTGCATCGTATGCAATCAAACTCCTATCACCATCCTTCCCGCCACCTATAACCCCTTCAAACTTTGGCCTACCAGGGTGGAGCGATCATAATCAAAATTACCCCTCGCATCACCCGCTTCAAACTTTGGTTACCAACTTTGAGCATTATAATCTTTTCGAATATATTAAAACTCCTACTCATAACTCCCCCATAGTACACTGTTGTTAGCATCTCTGTTGCATAATTTTCTATGCCTTTGATACTGTAATATTTATTCCATTCTGGCTGTTTGTTTTTATTGTTAATATATAATAGTTAAGTAAAATAATCTAATAAGACCATTATTAAATTAAAAAAGTTATAAACATGGAACTGAAAGTTATTTAACAAAACGTGTAATATTGAGATATATTTTAATAAAAGTGCTTGGCCGCATCAAATTTAGGTGGGACATACCATGTCAAGAGAAGAGCGGGGTCGACCGACGGTACCTAGCTGTCTTAAAGCAGCTGACAAACCGATGAAACACATTGTCCGTTTAATCACATAGATAGGCAATTTAAATCCCCCTAATTAGACGTGGCTAAGAACCCTTTAAATTGTGGGTGTCGAAGGAAATTAATTTCAACTAAATTTAAATGAGTTACGGATATTGCTGTGTACCGTATGGTGGAGTTTGCTCAATGTATCATGCACCTTATACTTTTATGAGTCCCAACAGGTATTTTAGTGTCACCAAAACATGTCTTTAATCTTATCATGAAATCTTTATTGTAACCAATCATAAAGGGAGCTTTGTCAGTTGCGACAGACAATAAATTATCCCAATACAAATCAAACTTGCAACCTATACTATACAGTGCTTCATAAACTTTTTTTTTTATCGCAAATGCAGTCTTTCGGGAGCCTAAAACATCTTTAATAAATTTAATATACAGCCCAAATATATAATAATCATAACTAATCAAGCATCGTGTAAGATCTATAGGATTTACCCTATAGCTAATAAACACCGCTTAAAGTAACCTATTTCGAATTTTAATTGTTTTTAAATATCGGAGTCCATTTCTCATATTCTGTAAATCATTTAACCTTTTTCTAGGCTAAATGTGTGGAAATGAATAATCAAAGTGGCAAAAAACACCCTGACCATAATTATTAGACACAGTTTAAGAATCCTCCATCTAAAAGTTGTCTACACATTTTAGCTCCATTTTTTTAATTATCTAGCTTAGCCATACAGACTGATTATTTAAATGTTGTAGGTATATGGAATTGTGCTCTTAAGAAAGTTTTCTTTCAGTGATTTTAAATTTCTATCACGTTTCGAAACGGTAGATTTTTGCTACAATGACAATTGATAAAATGTCTTTGAATGCTGTATTTTATTTTCAAATAGCACACAACTATCCTGGTCATATTATAGAATAAACTTAGCCCACGCGATGAAATGCAAAATATTCTCTCTTCACTTGGGTTGAAACTTTAATCAGACGTGCTGACTGTCCGTTATATGCTGTTGCTTCTTTCTTGTTTCATGAAGAGCGACTGAAACGTGTATTTAGCCAAAGTGTTATTATTCAAGTACTATAAGACCAGACCCACTCTTGTTTCGTATTCCCGTTTCGTATCTCCGATGCGTACCAATGTGGACGGTATCCCGTTGCAGGGCTCAATTGCAAAATGTTGATATAGGAATATGCAACTTCGATCACTTAGCAGTCCTTTAACCATTTCTTCCAAGGAATGACAAGCACTGCAATTCAGTTAATCTGGTCGTGCACGCATTGCATTATTCTCTTTTTTCTACGTTCTATACGGACACCTATAGAGAACAGTGAATATAAGTCGCGTTGTTTGTACTTGTTCGTTTTATTCTTCAGAATGGAGTGCAGTAAGGATGACGCTATAAAGCTGCTCAATGAATACAAGAACAGAGACGTGATCTGGAAACAAAACTAAATCTTGTTGCTTGGGTCTGGATTCAAACTCAAACGCGCGCCAGGAAGAAAAATAATGGCGTTGCATCCTATCGCATCACTAGAATGAGATGCAAAACGGAAACAAATGTAGACCCAACCTATAGTATCATTAGAATAACGCGCAACAGTGATATGAAACGGAAATAAGCAACAAATGTAGTACCATCTTAAGACGCTAAAAGGCAATAATAATTGGAATGAAAGGAAACCTAATTAAGGAGCAACTGGGATTTTTATATATCTAAGTTATCGTGGCACATTGCCATAGGAATTAATATAATAACATAAAGACTAAATATAAGTGCCAATCTTTCAGTCGACACTTCGATAAATAAAAGAATAGTTCTAAATACTCATACTGATAGCTTTTTCATGCAAGCACGGTTAATTATTTGGCTCTTGCTCTGCATGTGTGTGAAGATGTGAGTGTACAGATACTCACGTTTAATGTATTGCGATAGTTCATCAACGGGAAATTACAATTAATTTCTTATTACTCTTGCCAGTAAGGGGTAGAAAGGGCTAGTCAGTATTTCTGAAGTCGTATCCTTATTCCCTGAAGATAATAGGCGTATTTTACCTTTATTGCAAATTTGAATAGGCCTAGGCGAGAAATGCAAGTGCCTTTTGAGATATTTTCAAACGTTAAGTAGTATTTAGCTATGGAATCAGGAAAACCACCACATCACGCATAAAAAATAAAATAAAAAGAGTAACTAAGGTTGCATCAGTGAAGTAACCTATTATGAATGTTAACCTGTTTTGATTCATAGAGTTTTTTTTATAAAACCTTACGTTAGTTTATAAGAAATTCGAGTGGATCAAAATGATGACACTGTTCCTAATTCTACCTATACCGTTATGATATTATGTAACAACATCTTGAAAAATTTACTATGACATATGTTTCTTTTTCACGGAAGCATACGTACATTTTCAAACACATGTGAGGATCCCAGTAGCAGATAATTGAGTATTTTGTAGCTTCAGGCCCGTGGCCAATTTGAGCTTTCTGTGAATGTCTATCTCCGCCAATTGGACGAGTCTTAACCAAGGGCCGAAGACCTAGCGATGAGGAACTTGGAGTACCACATGCGGTCCTCTTAACCATGTAAAGACACCTGACGGCGCCGAACATTCTTGAGGTTAAATAACGGAATAAATGAGATGAGAGAGAAAGGTAGAAAGAAGGTGAAGAGACCTAATGCCATTATATCGTCACAGAAATTGGATTCCGGTCGGCAGTTGTGACAATGCCGTGTTCTTAGCCATATCGGGACGACATGCATCACGAATACAGACAGGTATGGAGGATTTTATATCTGCAAGTCCCGATTTTTGTATTTATTTAAACGCTAGCAACCACCTGCGTAGTGTAAGAGAAATACCTTTTAAGGCGTAGATTGATGATCAAACAAGTTTCGCTAGTGGTTTCTTTCCATGGCTTTGAAGCGTGCCTGGAGTACAGAGCCGCCGAAGTTCCATAACAAAACAGAGTGCATGCCAATGAGACGTGATGGTAGAAGTGAATTAAAAAGAGAGCGACATAAACAGAAGTAGATAATAACAAATGACAAGCTATGAAACTTGCATGAGAAATTTTATCGTTCTTAGACGTTCTTTCCTCTTTTCTTACAGTGCTTTAACAAGCAAGTTTTTAAATTATTCAGTTTCGTCAGAGTTGATGCCGATTACCAAGATAGAAATACTTTAGGGTGATGCAAATCGCTATTGCACGTTTAATTACTAACGATCGGGGTTCGGGTTACTTACAAGGTATTTTACCGTTGTATGAGTACTAAATAGCATTTGACAGGTTTTAAAATAATTAAATGTAAAACATATGGACTTAACATATTTAAAGGAGTCCAAACTTTGAGGCTATTATTTTTATCTTTAACTCTGCAATAGCCGCGGCTGATTTGATAGATCGCGAAGGGGCAATTTCACCTATCTCTCGGGCAGCGTTGGCAGCACTGTATGATCCTTCTCACTATTCTCCTAACTCTTCACTTTGAACATCATTTAGTGATAACTATAATATACTTAGTACCTCCTCCATATTCTATTCTTCTTTTTAAATCCATAATAAATCAGGAAAAATAATAAATAAGTTGCAGTGGTCTCACAGATCACGGTCAATTTATGATACAAATACTGTCCAAGTTAGAAATATATAACTGGCTTCTTATGTCTTACACAGAATAACTTTTTAAGACTAATAATAAAAAAATCTGAAATTACAGGTACTTGCATCTTTAGTCGCGCGACCTGTGAGATCAAAAGCGCTGCAGCAACAAAATACTGGGAGTGGTGAAAAGCTCCAATGAAAAATACTAGAAAACGTGAACCAGAGAATATAATGCATCATCTTCCTGACGCGAAAGTTACTACAAGGAATATAAACGATGTTTATGATACTTGAAAGCATTTCATAAATAAATATTATTGTTCAGCACACAATCCAATATATAGCAAACATTTAAAGTAAATTACAGAGATCCAGAGATGCTAAACCTACAAATCAAATTGAAATTAAGGGATTTGTTGAACTTTCACATCTGACAGGCGTATAAAAATAATTATTTGAAATTGGAGAGCTAAGGAGGTTAATGATAACAGCATTCCAATATTTAGTTTAGTTGTGGGATTAGGAATTTTTTTTGAATGATTTTATTTATGGACGCTCTTAACAGTTCAAGTCGTCAGCGTCCCATTCAACTCAGGGCGTGAAACGGCCGGCAAATTTTGCTCAGAGGCCTCTCTTTCAGGCTTAAGGTTTTTTTTCGTGCCGTAAATGTACGACACGAGACCCACGGTTTTACTTCACTTCGGAAGGAAGCCATACTTAGGATTTTTACGCCCCGAAAAAATCCATCAGTCCCGGCCGGGTTCGAACCCGCGATCTTGGGTTTAGGAGGGATTAGGAAGATTTAGTTTTTGTTGGGTACCTAAGGTTCAATGAAGAACAACTCGATATACTGGAAAAGAGACACAAATATTGACACCAATTAGATGCTTTTCAACAATATGTATTAAATTGTCAAATGTAATATTGTTAATGGAAGAGAAAGTGGCAATGGATGAAATGTTAGTCAGTTTTAGAGGAATGTGCTCGTTTCTACTGTGCAATCGGAGGGGGAAAAGGTTCACCATTAAATGAAAATATTCCGTTATTACTTTTATACTTTGGAGCTATGTGTTGGTACACAGCCTCAAGGATATTGTCCATTAAACAATAAACCCTCTGCATATTGAAACGATTTGTGGAACCAATATAAGTTTAAACATTACGTTTGTAACTGATTTACTGATTTCAACTTGAAGTGCAACTAAAAATACTTCAATTATTTAAGATAGACACAATGAGGAGAAACAAACTTCAAATGCCTAAACAATGTAACAAAATGTAAAAGCGCCAAACCCTTCCTTATTTGCCTTTCGAGAAGAGGAGACTTTATTATCACTTTATATACAGCAATGTAATTTTTCTCTCTAGTCCTCTTAATAACAAAAAGGTTGGTCAGGCAGGAGCTACGTAAACTAAACGAATTCCATACCGGCTGAATAACCTTTAATGAAAATGAATATAACACCCAGATTAAGTCCTCTTAATTAATGAAATGAAATAAGTTATGGCATTACTGCGTGGTATCAGGGAAACAAAATTATAATTCCTGCAATCTATAAGAATTATAAAAGAGAAACCACATTTTTTTTAAGAATTAATACTAATATTATTATTATAATTGAGATTAAGCCACAATAATTAATTGTAAACTGTTAGTTAAATGAAATATAAACCGCTGATAGACGAATCTATACTGTGTGGGTGTTTCTAAACATTTTAAAATGTAACCAAGTTTATGAACTTATAATTGATTCTTAACATTCACTTAAATAGAGAAAAATATCAGAAACTTTCGAGTTACGTTCTGTATTTAAGAAGATGATGTTCATATGTTTCAATAAATCAAAAATATATCATTATTTTTAAGAAATATTGATTTACTAAGCAAATGTGCAGAATCAGCAAAGAAAATCGAAAGTTTCATGGATTTTCATTGAAAGTAAATTTAAATGTTATTGACGTAAAGCATATGGCAAACGTTTTCTGAAGGTTATTACAGAGTGTTTTTACATACAAATATAATTCTCAAACACATATTACAATAATATTTCACAGCTGCTATCTTCCAGACGATGCATTTTTTAAATATAATCATATGCAGAGTTATAAATGTAGGTTTTATGATGAATTAATATTTCCCCTATTTTTCGGAAACCATTTTTCTTGCTTATTTAAATGGTATACACCGAATTTTGTTGTGAAAAAAACAAATATTTGTACCGAAAGAGTCACTTTTAAAATTTGGTTGTCAGGTTAACACTCCCCACCCCCACTAGGAGCCGATTTCTCTGAGTATCAGAAACACTTTTGCGTATTCCATTTAAAAGACATAAAAGGAGTTTGGTTGCAAAAAAACACATATTAATGCCACTAGTGCGATTTTTAAATTTTGTGGTGCAGCCTAACTTTCCTCCTAATAGTTCAATATTTGTGATTTTTTTATTTAAATCGTATATACGAATTCATTTTAACGCCGCTAGAGAGATTTTTATAAATTTAAAATTTAAAATTGCGGCCGTTAGAGCAATTTTTATATTTCGGTTTCACTCCCACTCGTATTTCAGCTAGCCTCCCAATAATTTGATAATTTTCAAAAACTACTTTTCTTATCGGATTTAAATGATGTACTCTGAGTTTTGTCGTGAAAAAACAATTATTGGTGCTGCTAAATCGGTTGTTAAATTTTGGGGTGCAGGTAAATTTCCCCTCCTAATAGTCAGTTTTTACTGATTTTCAGGAACTACGTTTTTTATTTATTTCATTTAAATGGTATATACTGATTTTCGTTGCGAAACAAATATTAATGCCGCTAGAGCGATTTTTAAATTTTGGACAAAGCCTCTATGCTAAAAACCAAATTAACGGATTTTCAGAAGCTATTTTCCTTATTTCATTTCAATGGCATATATTGAGTTTACTTTAAAAGAATTTAAATTGTTGTCGTTAGAGCAATTTTTAAATTTGGTTTTAAACCCTATCCCTTTTTCAGGTAACCCCCCACTCCCAATAATCTGATAACTTTCAAAAACTATTTTTATTATTTGATTTAAATCGTACATGCTCAGTTTTGTTGTGAAAATATAATTATTGGTGCTACTAGAAGGGTTTTTAAATTTTAGGCTTAAGGCAACCTAATTGCCCGATTTGCCTGATTTTCAGGAACTGCTTTCCTTATTCTATTTAAATGGCATATACTGATTTTAGTTGTGAAAAATAATGTATTAATGCCACAAAAGCGATTTTTAAATTTTGTTTTCCAGATAAAACCCCCGTCCTAATATTCTGATTTCATTAGTTTTCGAAAACTATTTTTCTTACTTTACTTCAATGGAATATCCCTAGTTTCCTTTAAAAACATTTAAAATTGCAGCTGCTGGAGCATTTTTTTATTTCTTTTCAACCCCCCAAAAATTTTCAGGTATACTTCCATTCCAAGTGGCCCGATTGCCATGATTTACGAAGCTACAATTGTCAATTTATTTTAGGTTTTACTGAGTTTCGTTGAGGAAAAGGAAAAAATTGCGGCCGCTAGAGCGATTTTTCATTTTCCCCCGCCCCCAATGGTTCAATATTGCTGGTTAACGAACTCGACGAATTATTTGTTAATTCATGGCTATATGCCAAGTTTAGTTGAGAAAAACAAAAATTGCGACCTCTAGAGAGAGAACGGACACTCATACACAAACACACACGCAGATACACATATGTACATAGACAGATAAGCGTATTTTTCCAAACGTTTTACATTTTTAAAATTTTTTAGTTCGTACGATAAACGCAGATTTGGATAGATTAGTAAAAACTCTTTCCATTGGTACAAAAGCAATAGTTTACATTGCTTCTAAATTCCCTAAAAACAACAACAACAACAACAATAATGATAATAATAATGAAAATAATAATTATAATAATAATAATAATAATAATAATAATAATAATAATAATAATAATAATAATAATAATAATAATAATAATAATAAACAGCCGAAAAATAAGCAGATTTTCCACAAGAGCTCCATTTCTTCGAAATTCGCTAAAAATTATTTTGATCTATTCTTAATAATAACAAATAAGTGATGATTATTATTATTATTATAATTATTATTATTATATGAGAATTCGGGTGTTGCAGAAATCCTGTTATTATCATGTGTTATAACAGGACGTCAACTGGACGGTTGGACGATATGACATCTCTCGGGCTTCTAAACTTTATCCCAATTTATTTTTTCACTATATTGAAAACTTCTGCGGTAAATAGCAATATTATTTTTTAAGGAAATAAAAATATAATAATCAGAAGCAATAGATAATTCTCACTTCATCTAAGTTGGTTTGTGACCAGATATATTCAAATGAACAACAATGACTTGCCATTATCTATTCCTTGCGGTTTGGAAAAACGTTCCATTGAATTTGATTGCTGCACTGATATAGAAACCTGTAACAAAAGACTGCCTTGTGTGGCTTGAAAACGTGAAAAAGGAAAGAAACTTACACAGCACGCTTGTAAGGTGTTCAGTATTGAAGCATTTATTTATTTATTAAATTTATTTACGGACGGTCTTTAACATCTCAGGTCATCAGTGTTTCATTTAATTCAGGTCGTGGTCGGCCAATAAATTTTGCTCAGAGGCCTCTTTTTAAGGCTTAAGATTTTTTAAGTGCCGTAAATCTACGACAAAGAACCCATGACTTTACTTCCCTTCCGAAGAATGCCATACTTAGGATTTCTATGCTCGTATATTGCAATAAAATTTGCAAGTAAAACGACCTCAGAAATGGCCACGACGGCATGTTTTATTGGCGCAATTAATGCCGGGTTAATAAATTTGCAATGAAAATGTATAATGTACAGTTTGTTTTGGTGCTCATATAACAAGAGAAAGGACAATCTTCAATGTAGGCAGGCATTTTTACTATTCTTTGATAATGTTTTACAAAAATATAATACGGTCTTACACTTAAAAACTATACCGCACGCGCGGATTTTGATTCTCGGCGACTGGGCGTGTCGTGGTTGCCATTAAACATACTTTAACTTCGCTTCTAAAACTGTGTTTAAACCTCTCAGAAATGCTGGAAATGTCGTCCCCGTTCGGATAACGGGATTGTATCGGGAAAACACAAACAGTTTGACAAGTTTAAGTTCGGTCACTTTAATGTTTCTGATTTCATTTGTGATATTTTCCTTTAGCTCCTCTAATATGTGAGGGTTTGTTTTATAAACTCTGTCCTTGGAGCAACCCCACAGGTAAAAATCACACATGGCTACATATAGTGAGCGAAAAAGCCTTAAATCAGCATTAATCACTCTATTTTCAAACACTTCCTTAATTTTACTCGTGAACTCCGCTGTTGTATGAGCAGTTGCAGAATCCTATTGAAATGAACCATATGCTTTTTATTCTGTAAATTAAGGTCAAAATGTCCCTTCTATATTTTTCTGTATCTATTGTCGTCTCGAAAAAAATCGGACCGATAATATTAGCACAGCAAACTTACACCTTTTTATCATAAAGAGAGGTTTACTGTACACGAAGTGGATTTTCGGTAGACCAGTAGCGCATGTTTTAAATGTTCACACGGCCGCTCAGGTGTAACTCAGGCTTTGACTTAAAAGAACACGACTGTTACGTCCATTGAACCTTCATTCACAGGGAATAAAAATTACACTCACAATAAAGCACTCTTGTTACTGGGTCGTCTTGATTTAAACAATGGACACGTGGCTTTAGGATTAATAACTTTGTTGCTTTATGTGCAGAAGCCATGAAACTCCCACTTGTGCTAATTTCAAGAATGGCGAACACTCAAGGTTTATCATCTGTTAAAACTGCACATTTCCGCGTATGTTTTTTGTTGTGCCATGATGCAGTAGAAACTGATTTATTCTCCATATGGTAAATTGCTTTTCTGGAAGGAGACAATTGACCAAAGAATTGCAAACGAAATTCTGCACAAATGGTAACATTTACATACGAAAATGCGCTGCTCTAGAGTCAACTTTTCCATCTTGGCAAAGTTCAACTACTGCACTGCTTCGAAGTAACGTTCGGGGGGGGGGAGACGTATGGGAAAGAGTAGGGAGCTCTACTCGCAGACTATTAAAAATACTGCACGTGTGATTTTTACATTAAAACTATTTAGTTTTGAATTATGAGAAAATGGAAATCATAACACAAAGTTGCTTTATAGAGATGCTGTTGGCTGTGATTCTGTATGCTGTTAGTCACATTTGAAACTTTTCTGGATTAAAATCTCTTGTTGCATACAGGTCTATCTATATAAGCCAAAACATTTCTTACTCCAGATTTTGGGTGTATTTTTCATCAAATCCGTTGCTCCTGGTCTCCAGTAAAGATCTTCCACTGCATGACGGTACAAACTTCTTTCACATTTTCATATACAGGGGCTCTCAGTAGAGCATTTTCCAATTTAGTACCAGACGAAAGTGATTTCTTTATCAGGTATTTTCTTTGCATACACTACTGCTATGGTGTCTTAATCAACATTCGGTGAATAATTGCACATTCTCTGAATATTGGATTTATTCTGGTGGATCTTAAAATGTACCATTAACATTATTACTATTCTGAAAGCTAACTTTTCTTTAGAAATAAGAGGATTTGCTGGAGCCGAACTTATCTGTATTTTCCTTCATTTTGTTGTGATGTCTAGGGTATCA
The DNA here is from genome assembly GCA_030762175.1 of Metallyticus violacea. Classification (NCBI taxonomy): domain Eukaryota; kingdom Metazoa; phylum Arthropoda; class Insecta; order Mantodea; family Metallyticidae; genus Metallyticus; species Metallyticus violacea. Next base: position 251,737,162 of record CM060846.1, on the reverse strand, counting down.
GTGCAGGTTCTAGAAGGAGTATTATTAGCACCATTTCCTTAAAGTTCTTAACGCCGACATTTGTGATGATAGGGATGTTTTAACAGAGATAATTTCTTTTCATGTCGCTTGGCCAAGGGAATATAGAGATAAGAATCTAAGGGAATCTCGGACAGTATGGTGGGTGATTACTCTTTTCCAACGCTTTGTATAAGAGCTTAGTTTCAATAAAGTCTAATTTCCATAATTAAATGGTTGGCTATTAATCGGCCACAAGTATTTATGGTATCATTGGCACCAGTAATTATATTTTATTTAATAACTTCTATAATTTTCTTTTAAATAATAAATGCCCAAACGACAGCCATTTTTGTGTATTTAGGCTAATAAATTTTAGAAAGAACCGTTGAATGGCAGCATCTTTGCGTTGGTTGAAACAAAAATCAAGACATTCAAGGTGACACCTATGAACCAGCTGGTAATATGCTTCCCGTATACAATTTTCGAATCTACGTGCTAAAGGAAATACAACTTCTTTGCTGTTAGTTATCAGTAAAAGAAAGGAAAATGAGCAATACAAGAATTATATTAAGTGCATATAGAAATATTCAACGCTGAAACATTATATTTTTTAATTTATAATAAAATTTATGAGCAATTACAATAACTCTGCAGAATATAAACACAAAATATTAAGTCACTACATCTAAACAGTTCGTCAGTATAAACCATTTTCACATGTTTACGCTACGCGCTTCTGTGAGCGTTTTCCTCTTTCTTGGCAATATGTCACTAATGAAGCTAAAATTAAAATACTACTTCAGTGGTGCAAAAGTTTAAAATTTATTGGTAATATTAAACATGTGAAATCACAGACATAATATTAAACACGTGAAAACACAGACACTAAAACAAAGCATTAGGACCAAGTGCAGAAAGTCAAGTCTTCTATAGGGTGTGGAACTGAACAAATCATAAAATGCAGAGCCCAGGATTGTATTTTATGCACTCTATGAGAATAGTACTGATGCCATTCTTTCCCAACGTAGCGTCGTACACTGCAGAGTGCCACTAGATGGGTCATCCCATCAAGACCAAGATAGCCACTAGCACTGTTGTGCTCAGTGAAATCCTTGACATGTGAAGGTTATGGTAACCATCAGAGCTATTTGCCATGCCAAAGGCACGCGTGCCTGTTTCCTTATTTCTTTCAGAGGGACTATAGGACAACTTTTTGGAATTCTCATATCTCTCATGTAGCGCCATATCTACAAACTTTCAGATGGGCTAATAGTTCTCAGTATAAAAATTATCAAAATATACATTGAAAGGCAAATGAAGCATGTTGCTAGTTTTGAGCATCTGCACCATCCGAGCAGCACACTTTTTGAAGCGTTCCTGATATTCTGCATTGCCATAAAGATGTTTACCTTGAAAAATGTCAAAATGTAGCAAAAAGCCCGAGGGAGTGATCAGAACACCAAATTGTATACCGAAACAGTCAGAGCTCATAAAGGTAAATAGTTTACAGCTATGTCGTCCAAAATACTCCGCCATACATTCGTCAAAATCTTTGTTCTGCTCTGGTCTGAATATTTTCTCAGCATATTCAATAAGCGGTGGCATCTTTCACGTCTTATCATTCATACCAGGCTGAATGTTGTCTGCATAGTAAATGAACCGACAGATTTTCAGAAAGTGATCTCTTCTAATGACATTTACAATAAGCATATTCCGCAGATGTTCTGAGGCTTCCCAGTGTACTCTTCTACTAGGAACATTGTTTAGCCGGATAATATATGTGTAGGGATAAACATTTTAATTAGTCCGTTAATATTTTAGGATTATCACAATTTTGAACATTGCGTATTTCCTTAATTCTTCTGTCATAAAAAGAATTATTTAATCATCATTATATAAGTCCAAAGCAATCCAGTGCACCAACACTACCATCCTCTCCATCCAGTTGTTCATCAGAGTGCATGTCAGCTCCTGGAGACGTAAAATAAACTCGAAAATACAAAATAATATTACCTGAAGGTACAATCCCGAATGCAAAACCTAAACCAGGAGGATGTTCAGTTTGTCCAAGACCTAAAGATTGACAGACATATTCATATTGTGCGAAATATCAGAAAATGATGTGTGCTGAATGTAAGCGAGATATTTGTGTGAATTGCTTATGAATTCTTACCTCAAAGTTCACCGATTCCATAATGGATAGTTTTGCAAGTCAGTCACATATGTTTATTAAACAAAAAAATCAATTCAACGTAATAAATGTAAATAAAACATAACCGGGGTTCCATAGCGCCAAATGTAAGTAATAATTTGTGATAAATTCATGTATGCAATCTAGGGCTAAATACCAAAAGCACTGACAAAACTTCTTTGAGCACTTGAAGAAACACTTAGATTTACTTTCCATACTGTTTTAACTCTTTCAAAAATCACTAGTAATGATATGGTGTTCCTATTGATGATGAATTGATAAACCATCACTTTGCATAATGATTACCACGAATAAACAATAGGTTTTAGGCACCCCCTTTCATTGACTGTTTGAGACATTTGATAATGAAAGAAGAACATCAATGAATAAATTCCTTTGGTCTTATATCTGGCATGATGCAAAGTTACAGGTGGTTCGATTTCAGTTTGAAATTCATATTTTCCTCCCAAAATGTTAAGAATGAATCAACGAGTACATGGTAATAGTTTTTTCAGGGAAAATATTACTGTTTCTTCAATTTCGATACTGTTCAACGCATCATTTAAATGTTCTAACCCATATTTATAATGACTTTTTTCATGGCATTCCAGTATTTTCAAAGCTTTTTAACAAATAATGAATCAGATCTAACTATCACCTTGGAAATTCGGTTTCAAAAACCACTTGTGTATGCTTTAACGACAAGGGAAAAGCATCATCTGTAGAGTAACAGCTACACTGAAACGAGAATCTGTTTGTAATAGCAAACTTCGCTTCAAATGGGAGTGACAACAGGCTTTTAGTGGGAAGGGAAAGGTGTGCCTGATCTTTGAAAGGAAAACGAAGGAATGAAATCATACGTGTGAGTTATATATTTTAATTTTACATATAAAGTATACATTTCGGCATATATACAAACATAATTTTACTTTGCATAGAGCAATCCTCACAAGTATACAATTTTGCGTGCTTAAGAGCTTCTTTCTGTAGCACATAATGATATATTTTTTTCATTTTGCATGAAGAAATATTTGGCCATAAGTATGACCGGAATTTCAAATGAAGTTAAATTTTCAATTTAAATATTAAATGCGTATCTATACTGAAAAGTAAATGAATAATTGTTATAATTGGTGTCCGCATGAGAAAAGAAAATTGGTGTTCAGAAATAAAATGTTAGATGATAAACATTTTAGCGAAGAAGGATTTTTGGATATTTTAACCGAATAAAAAACAGAGTTATTTACACAATTCCATCCATTTTGATTTACTGCAGGATCACGAGCATATTTTAATACTAATGATTGATTAATAAATGAATCATTATTACACATTTTTGAAAGTAAAATTTAAGGTTTTGAAAATGAAATACATAAAATCTACTCAATTGTTCTGCAAGAATGCACTCTTTTCACCATTTACACTTGCTACTTTAAGCACAGTTTTTTCTTTTATTCTCCGCATGAGTAGTTGGTTGTATACCTACCTTATTTTTAGCATACATAAAGGTAACAGGTATTCTTTTTATCACAAATTAGCAGTGTTGTGTTATTAAATAAAATTTATCTCTACATTTCATGCCTATGTATAAAGCAACATACGAAGGTTTTCTGGGTACTTTACCAGCTAAAAATGCAACATATTTTCCCGCTAATACACAATAGATGCCATTATTACAGACAATACAGAACATCCAAACAAGAGTAGAACAAAATGTAGAAAAGTGCCTGGGGGTGAATTCGTCGAAAAAGTGTATGTTGCCTGTTAGTGCCTGTAAGGCAAAGTATAGCTTGGTTAATTTATTTTGGCCCTGAATTACAAGTTCTTCCATAATTACCTAAGGAATAAAAGAACATTAATGTTAATATTTTCCGGTGCTGCCAAATCCCTTATTCCGCCTATGGTGTCTCAGTAGTAAAAACGGACGATTTACATTCAATTTTTTCCCCATTTTTTAAATTTATTTTTATTTTATTTTATTTTATTTGTTTATTTATTTATTTTGCTATTCCAATTGTTTGTCAGCAAAACACATATTTCTGTAAAGTTTGTATCTACACAACTCCACATAACACTAAGAACTGAACAGCTTAATTTGACTTCTCTGAAATACGAGTATATATGATTTGGAAAGGCGTAACTGAAATTTCTATAGGTATTTTAACTGTTTCGTGAGTTTGTATTATATAGAGTTTTGGAGAGAATACGTCTATTCCAGCCGATGCTTCAGTACACCTTACAGGCATTATTGCATGTTTTTTTTAAGTAAAACTATTTGAAGAGTAATTTTTCAAAGGTAAAAAAACAGAAATAAGAATTTAAGTAGGGATCTTTTTCATGGTAATATCATAAGCACTTTTGTCTGAAGACAAAAAGTTAGCCGAAGTTTTCTTTACTGTTATTTTCCAGTAAATCCTATTCCTCAAATGCTTCGGTGTACTTTTTGAGAAGACACACCTGAATAGGATTTCCACTATCTTTTTCAAGTTTGTTCAAAACTGATGGACCATATTGGGTGAGCAATTTTGATGCGCCAGTCACATGATTAGAGTTTTTTTTTTTCTCCAGATCACTAATAAGTAAAATCTTAGTGTTTTGAATCCGACTGAATCTGACTAATAAAGAACAAAGAACTAATATATATTGTGAAGTCTTTATTTCCAAGACTTGAAAAATAAATAAACGTAACTTATCCTTTTCGCCAAGCAACAGAGTGTCGTTCAGTGAAGTGAAGATGGGATTTTCTGATGCCTTTATGTACTGCAAGAAATGGCCTTTTATTGCAACTTATAGAACCATTCAACCTTAAGCCAAAACTGCGTTCCCAACCTACTTCCTATTTGAACTGCAATAACCTTCTTCCACTAGCCAAGACTGCGTCCGCAACTTACTTTTCCTTAGTTCGTGGTTAACCTTCCTCCCTTCAGCCATGATTTGTGGCACTAGGTTCTAGGTGTTAAAATATTAAAGACACTTAAAAGTCCATGTAGCTACCAGTTTCTGTCTGAATTTTCAACAGTAAACATAGTTTTTTATATTTTTATCAGCATTTTTGCTAATTATCTTGCAAGTAAGTATAATAATCTGCAAAGACTTTGTTTAGAAACATTTTGCTTATAGAATGAAAAATATTACCATTCTGAACGAGCGGCATACGATAGGTTTAACGCACATGGTCGTTACTGTGAAGTTCAAATCCTTCTCCGCTAAACAAAATTCCTGTTCCTTACTTTAGAAATACAATGCAACTGTTATTAAATTTTGTATTGGAAGACGTAAGATCGGAAGCTATGGTGGGTATAACTACTGTACAAAGTTCGTCAATTCGCAAGGACAGAGCAATAAGGCTTAGTTTTCACCCAGAGATCAAATGTTCTTAGAAGTTTTAATGTCTGCTTTTGAGTAGATGTGTCAGTGTAATGCTTACTTTAATGCTACAGATGTGCTGTAGGTAGAGGTTCACCATATTGAAATTCCTTCAGGAAACGGGGGGATAAAGACGAAAAGTCGTAATTTATCTGTATTATCACCTTTTAAAAGAAGTACTATTGGAGTAACTTCTAAAAAGAACCTTTTGGCTCATGCTCTGCTGCTTACCATGGCGCACTGTTTAAAGATCTCAACTATACCTCCTGTAGAAAGGATAGGAAAATTTACTCTAAAGTTGAACAGCTTTTAAGCCCTGCAAATATTGATTTGACTGCCGAATGAGGAACTGTATAATTGCAAACATTTTAACATCATCTTCACGATCATCGCATAGTAGTTCATTCTGGATTATATTTATTAATAATGATAACATTAATTCGATAAAAAGATTGAACCGGCTATATGACTTTTGAAACACATTATAACGTAATTATAAATTTAACTGATGCCATGGCAATTCATAATGTATGTCAAGGGTGCAACAAAAGAGTAGATTACAATGGAGTGAAAACACACGTAGGTAAATATCAATGTTCCGGATGCTTTACAGTGCCTCCTTGTTCCTTTGAAGGAAGTAATATATTCTGCAATGTTTGTAATAGATATTTCAGAAGTAAAAGTTAACATTGAAAATCATAGTGGAATAGTGAATAGTGGAATCAGTTTGCGAATGGAAGCGGCACTGTACCAATTGCAACGTACGAGTAAAATCTTACCATCAATGTTGTAAGATATTCTTAAAAAATTGCAACAGAAACTAGATACCTGGGCACTTTTGTTCTATGCTTACGCTTAATCCAAAGGTTCCTTCTTCCAAGAAGGTTCTTTTTATTTTCTATGACATTGAATGCACGCAATCCACGCGAATAGGTACTTCTACCGCCTTTCTGCACGTTCCTGTTCTTATGTGTTTAGAACAATTTTTTATTTGTGCGAAAAAACTACAGACATGAGTATGAACTGTTTTTTTAATGGTGTTTAACGCCCGTTTTTACTGCTGAGGCACCACAGGCGGTGAACATTGATGATACATGAAATGAAATGATATATTGAGAAAGGATTTTTTTTAAGGAAGGAAACGTTTCAGGCCTAAGTTTAGAGTACCTCCCCGGCATTTGACAGTTATGAAGACTGAGGAAAACCTGGAAAAATACTCAGTCAGGGAGAACGGTCCTGGCCGGATTCGAACCCCAGACCTCCCGCTCACAAGTCCGCGTCTTAACGACCTCGGCCACCAGTGGCGGTGCTCGACTGTTTTCAGTGACCTAAACGTAGACACTCATTTTGGGTATATAATTGCATTAGGCAGAATATTTACGAAGAGATAGACAATTTGTGTAAAAGTTAATGCATTGCTCATAATGCCTAGGGCTTAATACCTTATGCTCATTATCGATTATGTCATGCGGCAAGAGTCAATTTTGGTGATGAACGGTGCCTAAATATTATGCATGAAAATGGAGCATATAACATTTCTGGATAGTCTAAAATTTTCACCAATAAAACAAAGGAGCTTGCCAAATGTTTTTGGAATAGATTTTGTTAAAAATTATATTATCCACATTCTTTAACACTCCGGAAAACTTAAAACTATGTGGGTTCGTATCCAAAATCAAATTAATATGGCATGGATCAAATGAGAGTAGAAGAATGGAAAGAATTTTTTGACTGGTATGAAAAAGTAAAATATGGCGTTTTTAATAATAGAAAGGAACTCAAAATGTACAAATGTAAAATTTGGCAGATGTTGCGGTACTGAGAGAAGCATGCTATATTTTTAAAAATACTTCCTTAAGCTTTGGGAACATTAGAATTTTCCAAGATTCTATCAAAATTACTTTTGCTTGCAACAAGATATTTAGAAAGAAAGTTTTAAAATCTAACACCATTGGTCTCATTCCATGTGGAGACTATATAAAATCAGATAGACAATCGTGAAAAGCTCTTATGTGACTGAGGTATGAAGAAATTAGCAGTGACATTTGCATTAGGCATGCGGGCAACGGCGGAGAGTGTAGAATGCCCGAATCACCCATCCTTAAATTTGATGGATTTTGCCAAGAGACAAAAGAAGTATTTGGCTTAAACGGATGCTATTGGCACGGGCATTATTGCCTTCATAACAGAGACGTTCCCGTCAAGCAAAGTACAATGGAGACGCTCGCAGATGGACACGAGCAAACTATGGGACAGAATTGTCGGGGCAGGATACGTGTGTCACGTTATGTGGGAGTGTGTATTTGAGGAAATTTTGAAAAAGCACTTCCCTTTGAGCAATGATCCATTGTAAAGAGTGTACCTCTTGTCCTCAGAGATTGCCTTTATAGGGGAAGAACGGAAGCAATTAGAACATATGCAACATTGATAATGAAATACAAACTAAATATTACCATATTACGTCTTTGTATTTATATATATGCAAATATTTCAACTTCCCTGTTGGACATCCTTAAATTTACATCGGTGATAATTGTTCTAAGATTCCGGATATGTTACATTAGGAAGGAGTCACCAAGTGTAGAGTTTTGCCAAAGGGAACTTTATCATCCTGTGTTGCTTTATCGCTGTCGACAAAAATTGATGTTTTCCCTTTGTCGCATGTGTGCGAGTAGAGGGAAAAGGGAAAATGCACTTATGGCAAAAGTCAATAAATTACTGGTACGTGGGTTGTAAATGAAATTCGAAAGACTGTCAAAATGGGCTATGAAGTGAGGCAAATTTAAGAATTTTAAGAATATAAAGTTTAACAATATGATTGAATTGAAAACGGCGGTCTCTTTGTGCAGTACATAAATACGTTTCTGAAATAAAAGGCCGAGTCCAGCAGCTGCAAAATAAGAAGACAAGGAAAAGTACGCACAGATCTTTCAAAGTAAATAAATTCTTCTGGATAAGACGGCGATTCGCAAGAATCCCGGTGCTAGATCCTTGTCCAAACTCTGCCTAAATAGCTTTTGGGGAAAACTCACAGAACAGGACAACAGATCACGCACAAAGATGATAAAGGAACCTCAAGAACTGTACAAGTTCTAGACAACAACTAGAATTGAGGTGCAAAATGTCATGTTTGCAAGCAACTAGATCGTAGTTGTCTTGACGCTACTTCGAGGAAGAGGAAACCCTTTCACTGAAGCGCACAAACGAGATCCTTGGGGCCTTCGTTACTACCAGCGCAAGACTTAAGCTTTACAGTTACCTAGAAGCACTGAACAGAAAATACTTTGTACTGATACGGACTTGATGTTTTTCCTAACTAGAGAAGGAGAACAGTGTAGCTTTCAATGCGAAGATAACCTAAGCGACATGACAGAGGAATTAGCTGACTGCGGTTCCCAGTCCTACATTTGCTAGTTCGTATCCGGAAAACCCAAGAATTATGCATATAAGATTAAATTGCCAAACATTGTTTTCAAAAGTGTGAGAGAAACAACTCTTAATTTCACTTCTTTGCAACTAGTCAATTTTAAAGGAGAAAGTGATTGTGATTAGAATGGAAATTGAAATTAAACGCAAGAGAACGTCGTCTCCGAA